>OZ016504.1:8278746-8501578 GCA_963966595.1 Physocephala rufipes | reverse complement strand
ATATATATATATATATATATATATATATATATATATATATATATATATATATATATATATATATATATATATATATATATATATATATATATATATATATATATATATATATATATATATATATATATATATATATATATATATATATATATATATATATATATATATATATATATATATATATATATATATATATATATATATATATATATATATATATATATATATATATATATATATATATATATATATATATATATATATATATATATATATATATATATATATATATATATATATATATATATATATATATATATATATATATATATATATATATATATATATATATATATATATATATATATATATATATATATATATATATATATATATATATATATATATATATATATATATATATATATATATATATATATATATATATATATATATATATATATATATATATATATATATATATATATATATATATATATATATATATATATATATATATATATATATATATATATATATATATATATATATATATATATATATATATATATATATATATATATATATATATATATATATATATATATATATATATATATATATATATATATATATATATATATATATATATATATATATATATATATATATATGTCGATGTTTGTAGGTCCATGTGGTGGTCCTGGTGGACCCCGTAGCCCTGGTGGGCCTGCTGGTTCTTCTGATATTACTACTATGACTTCAACGGCAAGCAGTGCAACCTCTTAAAGTCTATTCCGTTATATAGCAGTAACTGGGTCTATTTGTTATTCATCAATATTTTTGTCTCCTTTGATCTTATTTTAATAATATATGAAAATTACTCCAGTGTCTCTGTTTAATTCAGTTCTAAATAAATATTTTTGTTTTCTAATTATGCAACGTGGTCAAATCTTTAATGGACAACGGTTAATTTGTAGAATTTCTGAGTTGATCTTTAACAGAACTCACTCAATTTTTCGAATTCTTTCAAACGATCATCAAAAGGATTGAGAATATATATAATATATAGAATTCCATTAATAAGATAAGCTAATTCAATCTTTATGATACTCTCAAGTGAACTCCAATAGTATTATTAATGTCAACCATAGAGTGAGAATCAATAGGACTCCTAATATTGAACAAATTTGGGTGCAAGTTTCCTCCGAATGACACTGGTGTGAAGTTAGCATAGGGCGAATTCAGCATAGGGCGAACTCAGAAAAGCCCTTATTTTTATGGAAAAATTCCGCTGCATGCTTCTGGGGATTAAATTTTCATATCAAAAGCTATAAATTACTTATTAAAAACATATGTAAAATAAAACAAAAAGACTTTAGTTAGAAGAAAATGATACTAAGAGCAGCTCCGTACACTTTTCCTGCCTCAGATAATTGCTGCCCAGCCGTAGAGAGGGGCAGCATTATGGTTCATTAAAGGGTTCACAAAAACTTTAAATCACAAAAAGTTTTAACGAGACATATTTCAAGACAGAGGCAACAGCCCCCTGAATTAAATAAAGTACAATTTATAAAAATCGACACGTTGGGAATTTTTTTATGAACGTTTGAACGTATATTCAATACTGATTCTAAAGGCTTCAAAAGATGGAGCCATACAAAAACCTCAAATCGCAAAAAGTTTTAACGGGATATGTTTTAAGAGAAAGATAACAGTCCCGTGAATTACTTAAAGTACAATTTGTAAAAATCGACACGTTGGGAATTTTTTATGAACGTTTGAATATACGCAATATTGATTCTAAAGGCTTTAAAAGATGGAGCCATACAAAAACCTCAAATCGCAGAATGTTTCAACTGGATATATTTTCCGAAAGAGTTACCGTAATAAGAGTTCGAATATTGACAATGCGATGCTATTAATGCTTTATTATTGGTTTTAAAATTTAAAATATTGGTAGTTCTTTTGCCAAGAAGCATGTACTAATGGCCCATTTGTTAAATTATAATAATTTTCACTGCATGATTTCAGGCAGTAATGAAAATGTTGCGGCGGAGGCTGAATAATTAAATGGCGTGTTCTCCTTCACAACACTCGATAAAGTAGGATAAAAGGTATGCTTTGGTTGAACTTATTCATTTGTTGAGATTCTAATAACGCAAACAGACAAAATTCTATCGGCAAAAGCATAGTAAATCTCAAAACCCGAAGTTGCAGAACAAAAGTAATAATGTCGATGGAATACGAGAAATTATTTTTAATTTCTTTTTAATATTAATGTTCTTATATAATTTAGATATTAAAAGACTAGTCGACCAGTTGAAATCAAAGAAAATTGATTTCAAAATAATAAATAAAAATCGTCGCAAAAGTAAGCTTTATCTGAGAGATGCTTCGGCTCACTCCGAAATGATGAGCCTCTTACGTGAGAAAGGAGTGGAATCATACTCCTTTACACCCAAAGAACTCAGAAAGATAAATTTGGTTTTAAGAGGACTCTTTTACAAAACTGATATTGCCGAAATTGAAACAGAACTATCAAATATCATTCCCGATGTCGTAGATTCCGTTTCCAAGTTTCGAACTTCTTTCTCTAGGAAAAATAATACAGATACGGGTTTGTTTTTGGTCACGCTACTACCTGGCAAAGATGTGTCTGATGTAATTAAAATTAAAAGCATTTTAAATCAAGTGATTACTTGGGAAGCTCCAAAATCAAATTCCAAAGGAATTCAATGCTTTCGTTGTCAGCACTGGGGCCATCTCTCAAAAAACTGCAACAGGCCTTTCTCTTGTGTGAAGTGTGACAAAAAACACGAACCTGGCAAATGTGTAGTAGCCCCAACTCTGTTCCTTTTTGTATCAACTGTAATCAGCAGGGTCATCCCGCCAGCTGGAGAGGTTGCCCTTCCTTCCAAAAGTTTACTATTCTTCGTAAATCAGACATCACGAAAGTTTCTGCTCGAAATTCGTTAGCCTCCCGTAACGTTTCAAATGCAGTTATTAATTCTAGTTTTGTTTCGCCTCAAAAATCATTTGCTAGTCTTTGTAAGGGTTCGTCTTCTGGAAATCCAACCAGTGCTTCCAAATCTTCTCTTGTGGGAGAGTTTCTACAAGTCGCTAAGATATTATGTGAACCGCAAACTTTGTCTCTCGAGGCAAAAATTAAAAATTTTCTAAGCACCTACAAAAACATTTCTTTAGAGCGCGCTAAACAGGATTGTTTAAAATTGTTGAAAGAAATCCAGGAAGTATATGCTCCATAAAATTTTGAATTTAGTTACTTTTAATGTAAGGTCGTTGACCGATCAGAGCAGGATGATTGAGTTAATAGATCTTTTAGAAAACTGCAATATTGACGTTGGTTTTATTCAGGAGACGCATTTGAAATCCACACCAAATAAAATTAGTTTTAAAAATTATTATCTTTTAAGAGATAAAACCCCTTTAGGTGTCGCCAGAATTATAAAAAAATCGTATTGCTATACTATAGTGCCTACAAATTTTCTCTCTTTTCCGAATCTTTTCATTGAAGTTGAAGTGACTATTGCAAATGAATCAAAAAAATTTCTTTTTGGTTGCATATATTTTTCCTGCAATTCCAGCTCAACAATAATTCTAGATGGACTTGCAGAGCTATTAAATTTTTCTAGAAATTATGATGGCATCTTTGTTGGTGGTGACTTTAATGCGAGGCATTCTGATTGGGGCGATTCTTTTAATAATACAAATGGAAACGTTTTACATGGTTGGTTACAAGCCTTCTTCTAATTTCGTAAGAATATGTGATACTATACCCTCTTTCCCTAACGGTGCTTCCTTCTTAGGCCATTTTTTGATTAGCTCAAGCATAATAAATTTATTCAATCCAAATTTTAAAGTCTCTTTAGAACCTTCCTTTTCCGATTACTTTCCAATTAAAATCCAAATTGATATTCAAGACACTGGCTTTATTTTACAACCTCCTAAACTCTTTGTTTCCTTTAAATACACCAATTGGGTTACCTTTCAAAGGGATCTGGAAATTGCGGTTTCGCCTCACTTTCCACCTCTTGATCGAAATCTTTCCAATCATGAGATTAATAAATTTATCGATAATCTCACCTCCTCTATTAATTTGATCTGCTCCAGACATTCTAATAAAATTGATCATTACAAAAAATTTTTTCTTTCTGACAATTTAAAAAAAATGTTTAAAATTAAATATAAATGGCAAAGGAAACTGAAAGTAATTTTTAGAAGAACCTTAAATAGAAATTCTCCGGAATATAAAATTCTTGCAAAACAAATTCACTTATTACAAACTTTGATAAAGGAGCAAGTAAAAATTGATCCGGCCAAGGTTTTTCACGAACACCTGAGGCGCATTGTCCCCGCTCCTAACGCATTTAAACAAATTTATAATATCTCAGGTGGGAAAAAGAAGTTCCAGAGTTTGTCATCAATGGAGTGGCTATTTCTAATAGTAAGGATAAGGATTTTCTTCTGAAAGATTATTTTTCAAATATTTATAGTGGTTCGCAAATTATCAGAGATAGCAATAACATTGACAGTTTTATTCGGAATTCCCTAGATCCTCTCATGGACCATATGTTTAACTTTAACGAAGTTTTCAATGCCCTCAATTCCCAAAAAAATCCCAAGTTGACTTCTTCAATCACACTGTTGAAAAACCTAAAAAATTTAATTAACAAAAAGTCTTCAGGGTCAGACAATATCTCAAATTTTTTAATTAAAACGTTTCCCGTTAAAATTTTTGATTATTTGACTATTATTTTTAATAATTGTTTAAATAACGGCTATTTTCCAACCGTCTGGAAAGTCGCTAAAGTTTGCCCAATTCAGAAAAAAGTAGGTATAATTGATTTAAATAATATTAGGCCAATTTCTCTTTTATCAAATCTGGGGAAATTCTTTGAAAAAATTATTCGTGATAAAATGAATGCCGACATTAGTGATCAATATATACCACATTTTCAATTTGGCTTCAAACAAAAACATTCCACATTACATGCTCTATCTAAATTTCACAATGACATAATCTATAATTTGCGACAGCGGAAATGCACTGTTGCGGTTTCCTTAGACATTGAAAAAGCATTCGATCATGCATATCATAATGGCATCCTTTTTAAATTAATTCAGTTAAGGTTTAGCCCTTTTATTGTTAAATTATTTAAAAGTTTCTTTGAAAAAAGGAAATTTTTTGTTGAAATTGATGGCTTTCGTTCGGATTTTGGAAACGTTAATTGTGGAGTACCTCAAGGATCAATCCTGCCCCGAATTTGTACAACATATTTATGTTGGACTTTCCTCATCTTTCGCTTTCATCAAAGGCCATTTTGTATGCAGACGATACCCTCCTGTATGCTCATGATGAATCACCTAAAAAAGCACTGTTGTATGTTTCTAGACACCTCCAAATTATAAACGAATTTTACCAAAAATGGGGTATTACAATTAATTCCTCTAAGTCTGTGGCTCTTTGTATTAGGAATGCATCCGGAAAATGCAAACAATTTGTTGTCCCTCAAAGCAAAAATTTGAAACTCCTTCTAAACGGAACCGAAATTCCGTTCAGAGAAAATTTGAAATATCTCGGAATTTATTTTAACAAATTGGCTAAATTTAATAATCACGTTCGCTTAATTTCGAAAAAAGTCAATAGAATAAAGGGTTACTTTGGACGATTGCTATGTAATTCGAATCTTCCCATTAAAACGAAGCTTTTATTATATAAAGTCTGCTTACGTCCAGTGTTAGTATACGGATTTCCGATTTGGTTCTCAATCTCTCCAACAGTCACGAAAGATCTGGAGATCTTAGAAAGAAAGGTGCTGAGAGTTTGTATTGGAAAGCATTTCGAAACGTTTTGTAAAAGATACTCTAATGAATACATTTACGAAAATTCTGGTATGATTCCACTATCTTTTTATTGTTTAGTTCTTTTAAAAAAATATTTATCGAAGTTGTCTTATCAAAACAACCCTTTAATTAATAGCTTGCTTGCAGATCAATCCAGTTTCAGCTGGTCAAATACATACTACCTTTCGCCCTTCGGGTTTTTAAAGGAAGAGATGTCTCCCTATTCTTCGTTGAATTTGTTGCCTGATTTCTACAAAGAAATCACACCCTCAACTCACAGAGGTTAACCTTAAGAATTATAATTAATTATTCTTTAGTTTTTAAGTTAGTTTTTAGCCCTACTTTAGCTCTTAATTTTGTTTCTAAGCCTATCCTAAATTAAGTTCTTTTTGTATTTTTTTTAATTCTACATCCTCGTTAAAGTTAATGCCGGGAGCAAGCACTCTAATTAATTACTAATTGTATAACCATGTCAAATCAAACACGCCGTTTTTGTCAAGGATGTCTTTAAAATAATACATTATAGTTTTAAGTGTTTCTTTTATTGTTTCAGTTTCTCTAGAAATTTTTATAATTATGTTTATCAAAAAGACTCAATAAAATTTAACTTAACTCAACTCAACTTGAATAATACTCAAAATTTATTTCCCCTAAAACTCTCATAAAAAAACAAAAACAATAAAATTAACGACAATTCTTCCTAACAGATTAATTTGCTCTTGTTATTTACTTGTATAGAAATTATGTGTTGATTATTGCATTACTTTTCTCTGTTATTTCTGGTTTTTTAAGAGAGCCAACAAACGCATACAACGATTTACAAGAAGCGAATTGTTTAAATTGAATCAGTATTAATGTATTTATAAATACTTCATTTATAAATTCAATTTAAACAATTCGCTCCTTGTATACCGTTGTATGCGTTTGTTGGCTCTCTTAAAAATGCAGAACTAACAGTGAAAAGTAACGCAATAATATTTCAACAAATAACTTCTATACAAGTAAATAACAAGAACTAATATATATCACACAAACAATAAAAGGAGCCGATAATATCCAACGAAACTGATTAATGATTTAAAAAATACGTAAACAAATAAATTAAATAAGCAGATTTTTATTAAACGAATTAATAAATATAAGCACGAATTAACGAACTAAGCAAAATAGCCAATAGAAAAAGAAATGTATAAGTTACCAAATGAAGTCATTGCAAAATAAATGAGTTAATTTGTAAACAAATAAAAAGATAAATAGTAAATTATTTTTTAATTACTCAATTGAAAAAATAAGTAAATAAAACTTATCAACGAATTGCTTGGGCGTTTATCTGTAAAGAAAATTTAAATAAAAAATAAATAAATAATTAAACTAAACATTTATTGATTTCTTATTAATAATTATTCATTATTGAGCCATTGATTTTTTCATTTACTATTATTTTGTGAACTAATTTACTTACACCTACATTTATAATTAAATTTATATTAAAAATTACTTTTACGTAAAGAATAATTTCATACAAAAACAATTTCATATTAAAACAAAAATTTTGTATAAAAGCACATCTAAAAAAACTTTTAGTGTTTTATAGTACTTTTAAATATAATAATTTATAATTAGAAATGCGATTATTTAAAAAGTACTTTTACTTAAAAAAATACTTCTATATAAAGACTACTTTTATAAAATATATTTTCACGTAAGACGTGAATTACTTTGACGTGAATGCAAAATACTACTGCAAAATCAACTAAACTACCGAAACGAGAAATAATTTATCGCATAAATGAAGATAAATTAATAAATGATTGAGGGGGGAATGTGTTGTTAAAATGATAGTAATATGGTTAAATAATAGTAATAGTAACAAGTAATTTTAATGGTAATAATAATAACAATATTTATAATAACATTAAAAAAAGTAATTACAAAAATGAAAAAAATAATTAGTGCTGGTGGCCCAAGGTCAAAGTAAAGGTAAATATTAGACAAACGATAATTAAATATATACGATAAGTTGGAGCGTACAAAGATATTTTGCTACGCATTTGTCCAAATATTTCGCCTTAAAATTGTCAAGGTCAAATCTTGCTTAGCAACTATATCTATGGAAATTAAAGAACTAACATTTAGGAACAAACACAAATCTTTGCACAACTTTACCATTAATATTGTACGTAACGTTGAGTACAATGATATCAATCGTCAGACATTTACGGATAAATTCATGAAAACTCTTCGGATATTTTTCGGACTGCCGACGATATACTTTCATTTAAATTATTGTGATCTACGCAATTATACATTTGTCTCACTTTATAGTGTCAAAATATTATATACTAATACCTTCAAAACTTAACAAAGAATTACCACTTTTCTGTGTCGTTGTTTTCCGTATCTTGATTATAAATAGAATCTCACGTAGGAATATTTCACTGAATCAAAGCACGTCGGCAGCATCGTTCGCTAACAGCAGGAAGAAAGTTTAGAGAATTTAGAATTATTTGAAAAAAAGTTAATTGTTTATTATTTAAAAAGTTTTAAAAATGAAATCCTTGGTCCTGATCTCTATAATTTTGGCCACTTTTGGCATAAGCAACGCATCGGAACTCGTAAACTACTCACACCCGGGTACGCGGCAGCAATTGATCGCATGGATTGTACAATCCAAAACGACTTGACTTGATGACCATTTTGCTCATACATTCCAGATCATCCAAACAAATGTCATATCTTACCGAGTTTGATTCTGGAGGAACGTGAATCCGTTCTGCATCCGTGGAAATATTGCGCAAATATTTTGTGCCGAGAAGGAGGAATGGCGCTACTTGGGACGTAAGTTCAAAATGACTTAAGGTAATATGGATTATAAATTATTATATTTTCAGTTGTGATGATTATCTGCATATTATGAGAGAAAGATATGCGGATCTAGGAGTGAAGAAAAATTGTTATCTTGGTGATACATTATTTCCAAATGAGCCTTACCCAAGATGTTGTGAACGAATGGTTATATGTCCATTACCGGCTGACAGCTCACGTCGAGAGTGAAATAATTGCACAGCTCCTTTCTGTCGTAAATAGCCTGACGATTTACATTCATCCTTTACCTAAGTTTTTATTTAAATTTCGATGTTTAATTCAATGTAAATTTATATATAAGTTGTATTTATTTTTAATAAAAGTAGCTGTTAATTTCAATGAAAATATTACACCTCGATCATGTTTATTAAATGTCAAATAAGAACGTTCACAATTTTATTAGATGGGAAAGGGTCTTTCAGTCAAAATCATAAAATGGAATACGTTTTTAAAAAGGATTCTATGAATACATTGAAGCATAAAACACCGAACAACAAAATTCATAAGCAATAAGATGTTGATGATATTAAATGATGAAATAATAGAACTAAAGAGCTAGACCAAAATTATTCCCTATGGTCCCTCTCGGGGTACGCAGGATGGTGTCGGCAGCTTAGTTCCTTAATTTCAGGAATTCATTTTAAGCGGATTTGGTTGCTTCGAGATTCCGCCTAGTACAAATTTGGGCCACGTGGGGTTCTGGGATTGAAAGAAATTTTCGGTAATTTGCTCTTTAGTATGTCTCATGGACATTTTCATACATTTTCATGGATTTGACACGTCCACTATTATACTACACTATGTGTGCACTTTTTAAGCAAATCTGTGATGAGAATGAATTAATAGACTTCAATTTGAAGTGGCGTCACTTTTATTAGGATCAAACCACCCACTGATTATTGAGATCAAATCATAAATCTATATATTACGTATATTACGTTCTATATATTACGTTCGTTCTTAAATGTTTACATTTATAATACTTGTTACCAAAAGGGAGATTAGACACGATATTGGAGATAACGTCGAACAATTCAAACGGACTTGAATAGTTCGGCCCCACGTCGAGATCATTATCCGCCGAACTAATTAATTTTGGGCCGAAATGCATAATGTATTGTATTTTAATAATGAAGTGTATTTTAGGCTGTAATACTGAACCTCAAATAGCTTTTTGGTCATTGGTCATAATCATTTCGAAACCTAAAACTTACGTCGATATTCTGGCCATTCCGCTGTCACTATAAGTTATGTGAGTACACATCATATTAGGATATGTTACATTACTGCCCTTCTTTAGAATTAAAGTATGTGTTATATAGAATTTTTTAAGATAATCTAAAATGGAACAACTTTGTATGAAATTCAATACAGTCCAATTCAGTTCAATTATATTTTACACGATTTCCATCGAAACAATTGCTTTCCATGAAATTTGAATAATTTTAAACTTTCAATTACTCTGAAAGTTGCTTTACCAGGTTCAACAACTTACCAGGGTTCGTAAGACTCTGAGGGAAGAAAGTCGCGCAAAAAGCGAGAAAAGCTAAAACAAAAAAAAGGCTGCAATATTTTTTTTGATAGATTCTTTTTACTACAAAAGCGCTGGGTACGCATTGCTTAATAAGTAAGAATAGTCAAATTTTCAAAGGATTTTTATATTATTATATCTTATATTTACAAAGTAAATGATAAAAATGTTTTAGAAACTGAACCAATCAGAATAAAGCACGTCTTTTGAAACGTTTGGATAAGAAATATTTTAGTATTTGTTTGAACAATTGTTTCTGTTCCGAAAATGATTGAGCTGCGTATATAAATGTATAAGTGTGTATATAAATGTCGTTTAATACATATACCAGATTTCAATGATTTCAGTTAAATTAAGTTTTGGCTAGACTTCTATTCTTCAATATTTAAACAACAATTTTTTGTGGTAGCGCTAGTTTACCCATGAAAAAATTTTATAGGGTCTTTAAATCGAGTGTCAGAAGGAAGACTTGAAGAGTGAAGGAAGACTTTTTATTATTCATCTACATGATATCCTCATAAAGAAATTGTTCTATTGATTGTTCTTGTTTGTTGAGATTTTTACCGTGGTTTGATTTTTTTATAATAAGACACACGTTTTCGTCCATTTTGCAGGTCAATGTCGTTGCCTTATAATTTAGTTTTTGAGCGCTTTCATTTAGGATGAAAGTGAGCGCGTTATTGCTTTTATTTCATTATTGAGAGCAAATATGATGCCTCTGTAATGGTCACGTTAGGGAGTGGCTTCCCCAATAGTGATGGTTGAAAGGATTCCACAACGTTGGAACTTGTTGCTGCCATTTAGCGAGTTCCCAGAGATTAAAATAACAAACGCATCACTGCAGGAATACACTTGCAGTAATACACTGCATCGCAATAAATTGGATAATTTCCAGTTGTATTCGATATGTATTAGAGTGACCTCTGTATGTTATCATTTGCAAATCAGATCGAGTGCTTGTGGATAGTATTGTATACCAAAAAACAAAATTATTTTCTGAGCTTTATAATGCAAATTTGGTCTTCACAATATTTTATGATTCTATTGAGATTTGTCTGAATATGTTGGTATCAAATAAGCTGCATATCGGTCTCACTGAAATCAATTACGGACTTGAATCATATAGCACGTTCACATAAAGCGCGTCTACTTAGATTTCGGGTCTGGAACCAAACACAATTGTATACCCAGTTCATTGAAGTTGTTGTGAATTTTTCACAAACCTGTCTAGCTTTTTGGGTTTATCAGTTCACATCGTTGATTCGTAGTTCGAACAAAAAAAAAACCGTTTCTCGTCGCCTCTTTCTACGTCCAGTGTGATAAAACAAGATAAGTATTATCTAAAATTTTATATCAAAATTTCAAGTTGTCGTACATTAATTTATGTTATATTGAGAGCGAGTTTTGTGTGGGTGTGTGTTTTAGTGTGCGAGTGATAATTGATTAAAATATTGCGCTGATCGAATATTCAAACCCAGGTTTATATTTTTACGTGAACAAGCTAATATGGAGCGATAATATTCCTAAAAATTATTTTAAGTTCAGTTGTTGATACCACGAGCTCTGCCATTAGGGAGGTGCAAATGATTTCATCTTCTGTTCTGTGAGGAAAGATTCTTTGATTCTGGGCTTCGTAATATCCTTCCTTCACCTACTTTACGCCGGTGCTATAATACTGCATTCTGACGTCAAACATCCGGGCGAGGAAGCCGAAGATGTTTTACATTTCTGTTTGTAATCATTAGCGTACTCGTTGTCACAAAATTATATTTGGCTCATTTGTCGTGCCCTGTCACGTCATATGCTGGGTTCAGATTCAGACTGAAGTGTACCTTTACGTAATTAACAGGTGTAAATTATTTTTCAGTGCAGAGTTTCTGAAGCCATTTTCAGGCTTAAAGATGATGACAAAATAAACCTTTATAGTTCCTGATAAACAATTCCTTTCATGTTTGTACTCATTCGGCATTTCAGAAGGTGTAGAGAGGCCGTCAAGAGAGGTGTACTGAAAGCTCGTCAGGATGCTGAAGAGGATGCTAAACCCCTAGCCATAGATGATTTTAAAATTACGTAAATAATATTAGCAATGGGACTCTAAATATGCGTTTAAAGTCATATTAAAATATTTCAGAAATTGTGAGTTTTCTGTGAAAAATTGATAGAAAAGTAATTAACTAAAATTAGGAAAGAATTATAAAAGAATTTTGTACAAATTCCCGTCATCCCATGCCATGTTTTTAATTTGTAGAGAAGCCGGTTTGGGCGATGTGCTCTTTTCATTGTCATGTATGGTGCAGTCTATGGGTTGGCCGTACATAAATTCTCTTGGTTTCGTTATTAGATAGCAGGTGGTTGTAGTCTCCGCCATAAGTTTTGTTATTTGTAAGCGGGTGTCTTCCGTTTCTTTTCAGTGGTCTTTATTATTACGATAGCGAATTTATAGTTAGTTATTTCTTTCGCGTATATTGTTGATACGATGTTGTTAGTTGTTTAATTTTTGATAGGCAGTAGTTGGCGTTTTTTTAAAATTGAAATGTCTGTTTTTCTTGTGCCCCAACCTTCTGTTCTTGTGCGATACTTGTTTTGATTTTCATCCTTTTTTACGTAAACCTTCGAAAAAAACCTCTATTTCCCATTTCAGTGTTACGCTTTTCATGTCCTCTGTGGAGGAAATTAATCGAATGTTTTATAACTTGCAAAAACTCAAAAAACATTGTATAGTGAAACGATATCCCATTCCTTTCAGGGTGGGTATCATTTTTAATTCTAAATTTTAATATTCGATAATCAAAATTCACAAATTATCTTTTTTTAATCCATATTAAACTGAACGTGTGCTATGGTATTTTATTTCCATTCACTCCCTGTGCGGTAAAATGAGGTTAAGATTTAAAGAAACGTCATAAATACGGATTATTTCACTCCTGCGGCGTCTCTACTCGGTTAATTTTAAATAATCGACGCAAAGCCTTCCAATTCCCTAGAACCGAATAGAAAATCCTGTTAGGGGGCCACCTTCCCGCAATTTTATTTTATAATATATTTTCAATTCCATTTCTTCTCCCTTATTTTCTCTTCTCTCCTCTCTTGATTATTATTATTATTGCTACAGCATTCTTGTTTTCAAAATTATTAACACGTTAGGAATAACTTCTTTAATATGCCAAAAAGATCTACACTCTGCCCATCTATACCCATCTACTCGGAAGTCTTTATATCATCCTGGTTACCTTTCTCAACGCCGTTAAATTGTTTCGGTTTCATTTTAGTGTTGCCGAGCTGTTGTTATTGTTGTATTCAATTTAACGTGGTACGTCTGGCCTGGCACGCGAATAAAAATTGAATCCTAATCCATGAATATAGATGATGATTATATACCTCCGCCTACCAAAACTTTTCCTCCCGCCGAGAAGTCTGATTCCTTTTTCCTTCGAATATTATAGAAAGGAGATGCGAATTGGCAGAGGCATATCATGCTATGAAAAAATGAGTACGGAGCTCCAGAACTTGAGTTTATGTTATGACCTCGCGCTCCTCGCTGTGGAAAAAACAATTGCAAAAAAACGACGTATAATCAAAATTAAAGCGGGCGAGAATGCAGTGATAGTCAAAGGCGATCAATGACGGGAATACTGGAAAGGGAGGGAAGGGACGAGGCCGCTGTTGTTATCGCTATTGTTATTTCTGTTATTGTTATTAGTGTTGCCTTCGGTCTAGTTATTGTATTTTCCATTTTATAAGATTTGATTATGGCTTTCTATTAATTTGTTTGTATTTTGGCCCTTTTCTACTACTTCCACTTTTTTCGCCTTTTCTCCTTTTTATTTATCATTTTTCATTATCATTTTTATCCTCAATTGCCTATAGATTGTATATCAAAATTTGACATGATTATTGTCGCTGTTAATGATATTGATATTTGTAACTACGGAAGCGCTACTACCAGGAAAATCAATGCAGATATTTTTCATTTTTTTAAGAGGCGCTATAAAGAGGTATGAGCGTGATGAATATGAGGAAGAAGAATAAGAAATTCTTCAGTTCAACAAAATATTTTATAATATTAACGTACTTTCTAAAAAGAGGAGAAAACGTGCTTTGATATATGTTTAATGATTGCTCTCTATCGTAGCTGCCTCGTTGTGGGTAGAGGACAGAATATCTCGTAAACTCCAACAGAAATTATGTTAGCCAAATCAATATTAGAAGAATTCAACTTTGGATCCGATTTGAGAGAAGTTTAAAATTTCTGAGCGCTTTTATCAAATAAAGTCAATTAATTTGAGGTATTGTCGTTTATTATTAAACACTGTTTTTTATTCGGCAGCTGCAAAATTCTCAATTTGCATTCCACCAGTTCGCTTTTATGGTGCAATACGATGGATTCTCTAGTCGTAGTATTTCCTGATCAACCTTTCTCACGTGTCTAAACGTGTCCAAAACACATTTGAATGTTACTTCTTTTTATTGTTATTTTCCCATTGTTTTTATTGCTACACCCGTAAAAATATCTGCGGTGTTTTAAAATAAAAACCTCCAAGCACACCATCGAAAAAAATTAAGGCGGATGATTGAAAAAACCGTTGTTAACCTGCTACCAAATACTTCGTACGTCCTTAGGTAGCACATCGCGTAAACTCTGTGGGGGATGATGCTTCTATATCGAAAAACGGTGGATAATATGAATAAAAAGAAAATGCTTTCAATTGCTTCTTTTCCGAGAAAATATGAATTATTAATCTCAATTGCTTAAAAATTCCGTAGATTAATAATTTTGTAAAATGAAAGCGTAATTTAATTTTGAAAAATGATGTTTTTCTTCTTAATTTAAGTTCCGTTAGAATAATTTACTTAAACTTTTCTCATTTCAAAACTTGCCAGTTGCACGCGCCTTCGTTGGCGCGCGTCTCACACCCGCCGCTTGACCAAGATAAAACTTTCGACGGATGCGATGGACAACTGATTCTATAAAAGACTTCGTCAACTATCTTTGAATTCGAAACAATAAACTTTCGAATGACCACAAAATAAACTAACATTTTATTATTCTTTCTTTATCAATAGCTTCTGCTGATTTGTTTACGAACCGCATAACCATTTCATTTGTCTTGCTGTCTATAATCTTCATTTGCTTAGGTTCCACTATTCGATTGCTCTCAACTCAGTCCAGCCTGAAACCAATCAAGTTTGACCCTAGACGTTCTATCAACATTTGTACATGACGAATAGTTCTAATGAAACATCCTTTATTGAGAATGAAAAAGTTGTTGATGTTTCTGACAATTTCCAATGAATAACAAACTATTGTCCTGAAGCTTCAAAATACTACATTATAACCTAGTGTCAACTTGTATCCCCCATTCCCTGACCTTCTTCATTTGTAAGTCCTTTCGTTTCTATTTGGGACTGTTTATTATTTTTCATTTGAAATTTGTAACATTCAATAAACTTTGAAAACTATTAAAAATGTTCAGGGATGAGTTGCGCCATCAGTTGTTTTTGCTGTTGATGCCATTGTCCCTGAATGACAACGATGATAATGATGATGATGATCATATTGATGACATATAGACTTTTTTGGTGAGCGATTAGAGAATTATCTAATAAATAATGACGGTGGTGTCAAGATAATAAGAGTTCCCCTTAACGAATGGGTAATGTATTTTTGTGCTACACAATCTAATGTTTTAGATAAACCACGCCATGTTAGATAGGCTTGGAATAAGATAGATCGTGTTAAGTTAAGCCACAATGAATTAAGGTATTTTGAGGTTAGTTTAGCTTAGGTAGTCTTACACTACAATAAATTGAAGTTGGTTAGGCTTAGAATAACGTATTTTAGTTTCCCTCTTTAGGCTCGGTTTGGTTCAAATAGCTTAACTTAAGTCAGACTAATTTAAGTTATGCTAAGAGGGCGTGGATTTTAGTAACTCAATTACACGGAATACTGTCAGTTTATGGTTAGTTCGTGAAACTCACTATGAATTAAATTAGTTGAACTTAAATTAGGCCACATTAAACTAGTCCTTATTGAGGCTGGTTTAGGTTATGTTAACTAAGGCTAAGTCAATTTTGGAAATTCATACGTCATCTTAAGTTAGCAAGGTAGAAAACACATTCAGGTCATCCTACAACAACTAGCTGCTTGTTAACTACAAACCTTATGCAATAATACTGGATATTATATTGAAAAATGGTAAAAGAGTGGCGGCCTTCTAGAGGATGCTTATTTAGATTAGTAATGTTACCAAACTATATGGATTTTAACTGAAAACAAATTAGTTTCTCGATTAGAAAAAATGATTTACTAAACGTTTTTGTTGTCTTTTAGTTTTATCTTCCATTGAGTGGTCGGTCTTATTTCCTACGAATTGGTTCACATTAGAAGCGGTCTGTCTGTGACTTCGAAAAAAGGGGATGTAAATTCTAAATAAAAGTAACATAACCAAAAACAATAATGACAATCCGAAAACAGGAATAAAAACGAGGCAACAATAATTTTTGATTAAAGATGAATTTTTAATTTTATACACGCGTACGCCAATGAATTGGTCTTGAAAGGGACCGGTATGGAAGCTGAGAAATAGAGAAAGTGAGTACAGGGTACCGGTAGACAGATGGAGATCGACCAAACAACAGACAGTTTTCTGACAAAAAGATAGTCAAATCGGTGAAAAAATAATATTTAGGGTAGGTAGTGTT
This sequence comes from Physocephala rufipes, assembly GCA_963966595.1. NCBI lineage: Eukaryota > Metazoa > Arthropoda > Insecta > Diptera > Conopidae > Physocephala > Physocephala rufipes. Next base: position 8,484,612 of record OZ016504.1, on the reverse strand, counting down.
AAGAGGAAAGAGATGATCGTGTCTTGCGCGACAGCGTATTAAACCAACCAAGAATCAAACAAAATTTTTAATGAATGGCTCGTCAAGTGAATATCTCTCTTAGAAAGGAATTTAAGTGTGAGAGATTGAACGAAGGTAATGAATTTAAAGGGAATCGGTGGTGGTAACAAGCCCCAATTGAACCAGACGAGGAAAAGGAAAAGGATATGCAAACTGGTTTTATGGTAACGCGGTTGGTTTGTCGAGTGGATTGGTCGGTTGCTGCGTTTCCTTGACTTCCTGTTATCGCTGATGCTGATGCTGTTGTAATTGTTGTTGTTGTTGTTACTAAATGCCAGTATTTGTAAGATTGAGGAAGAAGTCATTGGCAACACTGGACTTGTAGCAATAAGAGGAATGGGCCAGTGGTGGTGAGAATGATGGTGGTAGTGGTACTGCTGTTTTTTCAACTTTAATTTTTCAGCTTTTAAACTTTTTTGGCTCATTAGATTTTCTTCATTTCCCCTCGAATTTTCACTCACATTTATGTTTGCTTTTCCATGTTCTTTCCCTCGTTTTCTCAACAATTTGTTTCAGTCAATTTTGTGCATAAAAACAAGAAAAAGGCGATAAAATTAGAGATACCTTCGATGCGGGACGCGCTTAAAATTGTGTTTAATGATTTATGAAGCAATAAATCGTTATTATTTTTAAAGCGAGAGAGGGAATAAATTCGGGTGGAGTAAGACAAAATGGCGTAGTAAACGTTATAAATGTCGGAATGGAAAGATGGAATGAACCGTCTCGAAAAGTTTTTAGTTGTGGATCGAAATCGGTTTGTTTGGCTGCGGAAATTATCAAAGAAAACATTGCGTCGCGCTTCAAGAAATCAAAATATGAATCGATCGGATTGCAAAAATTAATCGAAAACTAATAGATTTCCTGAATTAAATGAATCACCTGAATTGAATTAATTAAATTGTCTTAAACGAATCAAAAGTATTGTCTCAAATGGTTCGATTAAATGAACGAACGTCGAAGACGATTTTTTCATACGCGATGAATGTCTTTTGCTGTTGGTGCAATAATTAATCTAGATTAAGGAAAAAATTTCCCAGTACGTTCTTATTTACAATCAAACTTCGAACGTTCAACCCTCAACTCCTCTACCTTTTGTTCTATTCTTTCCTCTTTAATGCAATTTTTTCGAGGTTTAAACAAATCGGCGGCATATTGTAAAATCAGTTAAAATCAGTGAAATATTTTACACAAAATTTAACTGAGTTGATGCCGTTGCGTTACGCATTTTCTTCTTTTAATTGCAACATGCACGACTGCCAGTTTCATTCAAAAAGTGATTTTCTCTTCACGCGTTTCTTCGCATTCAACTGACTCTTTTGAATAATTTTTCTTGCCATTGAAGTCACGTGCCTTTGATCTTTTTACGGTAACTTGACAAACGCGGTTTGGTCCTTTTTTGTAATAATCGTTAAATATTTCTGTGTTTTCCTAGCTTTTTCGGCTTTTTATATTCGGTTTTTGTTTTTGTTTTTAAATTGTTTCGATGCTTAATGTTGTTGACTTTTGATTTATGCATTGTCGATGAGGAAACTAAGTTATGGAATAGTCGGAGAGAGCCATAATGAATTAGATATCCTCGATTTAATGCGTTTTGCTTCAGATATTTAATCTCTTATTCAAAGGAGAAAATTTTTTTATTTTTCAAATTAAAAAACATTTCAAGAATTAAACTTCTTGAGATTAATTTTATTGTGAATTTTTCTATAAATTATGTTTACCTTCCAAAGGCACGGAGAAGGAGGGTGATGTCCGTTTTCGGGCTTTTCAGTGAGTTCGTTATATTTGTAAATTATAAAAAATTATTCCACTTTTTAAATGTATTTTTAAGAATGACACCCGATGGGATAGAGTATACTTAATTACTACTTCCATTTGTAGTGCTTCAAAGGAGGTGTGGTAGGTATGAAGAAGTACATACATTCTATCTTGGAAACTCGTTCTGAGCGGATTTAGTCATGTCTGTCTTCCGGTCTGACAGCGGAAATCACGATTACAGTTGAACAGACGGAGACATCGACTTAAAATTTGGCATTAACAAATTCTTTGCTATTATATGCTGCTTGGGAAATGGGGTGGATGAGGAGGTTGAATAAATGGGGCAAGAGACATGTTTTCTTTTTTTTTGTTAAATATGAATTAGTTTGTGTTTATAAGTAAATTTTTCATACAGGGCAATTTTGAAGTTGCAAAATTATTTTTGAATAAAGCGTTTCTGTTTAAAAGATATTCCAAAAGTGGGCGGAACTCACATACAATAGTAGTTGCGATATCAGGTGAAGGAATAAATTTATTGCGCAAAAAACGAACGTATTATTTTTTTCCACCCACTGTTGATTGGATTGAAGTCATCATTTTATTCCACGACTCTTATGTAAGGTTGGTCCAGACCAAAGTTGTGATTTTATTTGTTTGATTTTAAAAGCATTCTATAGTTTTCGAAAATTTTTAATTATACCCCACAGTATCACTAACTATACCAGATCGTTTAACTTCCTTTTAATTTGCAAAATATAGTTATTAATTATTTTTTATGATTTCGTTATTCCTTCTTCTATTTCTAATATAAACTTCTTATATTATAAATTCTTATATGAAATACAATCCTTTCTTGTTTTGATTGTTCAACTTTTAGAATATTGCCTTAATGAATCCTTTGGATTATTTCGCCGCACGAACAAAAAATTCTTTAATTTGGGCATTAGCCTTCAAATTGAGCTGGATATCAGTTGTTCGCATGTCCATCCCTCTGTCGCAGGCCAGCCAATGACGGATATTAAATACTGTGTCTAAATGTTAAAACTCTAAATTTTCATTTGCAAATAAATTCAGAAAAGAAATTATTGAAAAGAAAATTTTAATTTAAAGAAAAATCAAATTATACAAAACATAACGTAAAGAAAGCTTCTATTTGAGGAGGAGTCAAATTAGATAAAACGAAACATAAAAGTTTATTGTGGAAAGAATCGAAGGATGAGACTCTCAAAGGTTTAAAAATTGAAAGGATTATTGAATGTCGAAAAGGGAGAAAATTGTGAGAAGGCGTGGAGAGATTAAGAGTTTTCGACGAGTTAATTATAATAAACAACAACTGCAGAAGGTATATTTGTTATATATTCTTCAAATGTACCGCGCGGTGGTTGTTTATAATTACCACAGAGAATTAAAAACAAGTTCAATTTTATTGCGGAGAGTATAAAATTCAGCAATCGAATTTTAATCAATTCAGCTTTGCTTTCCTCACTTTAAAATTTGCATAATATCCGGGATGCCATCGTTTACTGCAGTACCTTTATAGACAGAGGAAGAGGCAGGAAGTCAAAGTCTCATAAGCACCAGAATAGCTTTAGTGTACTGAGTTTTTTTTTTGAGTCCTTCGTGCGAAGGAGGAAGAAGTGTCAGGAAAGTACTTAAAGCATTGCAGGCGGTCCCCGCAATAGAAAAGCTTTTCTCTCGATGCGGCGATGACGACGATAGCAAATATCTTCACTGGTTGTCACTGTAGTAGCTATGGGTGGTCGTTCGCGTGTGTGAGGTATCTTCTTTTGGGCTTCACATTACGTTAGAAACGAGATACAAGAATCATAAAGTCAAACAATAAAAAGAAAAAATTATAAAATGTGAGGCAGCACCCACCAAAATTACTTTTACCTACTTTATCAACATCTTCCACATTAATTCTTTTCCCATCAAATCTTTCTAAACTTCCGTTTTTTTTCGCCAGATAACCCTTTTTTCCTTCTTTCACTTTTCCATCTTCGCCTTTTCACCCTTTCGTTTGAAATTAAGAAGACCAAAAAATATGTTTAAAAATTTAAATATCTGGAATTGAATCAAGTAGTCTCTTCATGCAAACGACATTCAAAATTCGAATAACAACAACAGCAACAAATGCGGTACTATCGTTCCCTTCGTCCGAAGAAAATGAAAAAACCAATGAAATAATTTCTCAATATCACAAATTTCAATTTCAAAAGGATTGAAACGTTTTTCTATTTATTTATTTATCTATTCTTATTATTTTTTTAATAAATACTGTTTTGATCCGATGCATTGAAGTAATCACTCCTTGAACGATATCTCCAAATTTATCAACATTTAATGTCTTGCAATTCTTGTTATTTTTTTCGGTAAATTTTTGTCTTTTGGTGGCGAATGGTATATAGTTTTTAATTTTTTGTGGATTATGGGCTTTGTGGCCATTACCATTTAGTGGCCTATTATTTGGGCCTTACAAGAAGCTACTAAAAGAGCTTTAATCAGAGCATTGAAGGCTTGAAAAAAATACTTAAAACTGGAATCAAGCCATTGGGGTTTCGTTGACATTTTCCCCTATACCGCAAATTCTGAAATTACTTCATATGAAACATATGGGACCACAAACACACGACCACATGTGATTCAGTCCACGTAAATAGCGAGCAAGTTTTCTTATCCCCATCCAAATGTAATCCTCTCTCCTAAGTGTTTTCTTTTACTGCGAAGACATCTATACGATATTTAAAGATTATTACGACATATGAGAAATTATTTGCCCTGACAGTTAGAAGACGCGTCAAAGGGAAAGAAGTTGAAGAAAGGAGATGAAGGGCTTTCTTTATTTACCATTACACCAGCTATTGTCATCATATCATTTTTCAATGATCTAAAAAAGATATTAATTATCTGGAGAGAAAAATTTATTAAATAAATATATGTTAGTATTCCTAAATCAACACACTCTTTCTTTTTCTGGAACATGACAATTTTACGAATCAATATATTATCTTCAGGGAGTTCACATTGCGGTCCTCAAGAGGACCATCTGGCTATCATTTAGTATCACATTTTGATGAAATTTTGTTATAGTTTTTGCTCTTCGGTTAGGGAATATATGGAATATAAATAAAGGGAGTATGACTGTATACAATCCATCCTAGTGGGCGGTATTTAGTTTTGACAGCTATGTGTCATATCTGACAGTTAGAACAATTAGTCATTTTTATACGAATGTGACCGTACGTTACAAGAGGAATTCAATTGAGGAATGTTTGAAGAAAAAACATGGGAGAAGAGGTCTGGGTCATACAGGGAATACAGGGTCTGATTCATATTGCATTACGAAAAAAGAATGGGGGTATGAAAGGGAAATATCATGGTGTCAATAACGTTTTGGTAAACCGAACGGTTTCCAAATTCCTTAAGAAAAATAGCATTCCAATAAACTAAAACTAATCTGAGAAAAATTGGAGGCGTTAGAAAGAAAAAATCACATTTCATGATCATGGCATTCAGCACTTTTACTCAAACTGTTCAAAAAGAATAAAAAATCGAAAGCAATTTTAACATCTACAGATAGTTCATGAATTATAATTTTTGCTTTGAACGTTAGGAAAATGGCAAAAGAAACCACCCAAAGAATTAAGAAATTCGACAGACAGACAGACGGATACGCCTGCACCATATTCCCAAGAAATGAACTCCGTGATAGCACATATAGGTACTTCCTGCAGCAGACAGCTTCCGGTTATTGATATTCTGTAAGTTATTTAAACGGATAACTTTTCGGTTTTGGCACAATTGATGCAAAAATAAACAAAACCAAAGGAAAGGGTTTACAGACAATTTCATTCCAATCAAAGAAAGGTCAAGAAGACGAGGAAGAGGAAGAAGAAAAATTGTTCACAAAGTTTTAGAAAAGAACAAACAGCGTCTGAAGGGTGGTTGTGGTTTTGGTTGATTGGTTGAATAGTCACTTTATAGTAATCCGGGGTTTCCCAGATTGCCTTGTCCTACTGAATCATAATAAGAATTTCAAAAACTCGTAGTGGAGAAAGAAGAAGAATAGAGGTCAAGAATGCTAAGAAAAGTAACTGCCAAGTTCGAGGATAGCCAAATAATGGAATGCAAAAGTCCAAGATATGCAATACAAGTGACCGCCACCCTGTCTTTCAATATATCGTCCGACATCTCACAGAATCCTGTTTTCCTTCTAATTTAGTCTCACGCTGAGTTTGCATACAGTGCCTGTATGTGTGTACAGAGCGCTCGTCACGTTCAATGAAAGACTAGGGTCAGATCGGGGTCAGGAACAGGTCAAACTTTAAATTAAACATATATAAACGTACACATAAATGTACACATCTAAGGATACAAATCAAAAACGATCCCTCAGGACATTAAAAATTTAGTTAATATTCAAACGTTTTTCCTCAGATGAAATACCATTAAATGTTCGAAGAAGGAAAACCACATTGTTTACGAAAGAATTGATGATATCTCGTAAACTACCAAAAACATTTTCTTTAGTTGTTTTAATTAATCTATTTTTAAAAGTATCAAAGAGATGGTGTTGAAATTTTAAAAATATTTTCTTAAGAATTTCAAAGATTTGAAAATGATTTCGGTTGAAATGGAGCTTTGGGTTATTCACTGTTCTATTCATTTCTTCCCTGTCGACTTGTTGTACTTCCTCCCACCGTCGCCTCTTTCCGTTGTCCACGTTTATATGCGTAGTTGTTATTCCTTCATATTTATTGCAGATGTTTTTGATTTTATATTAAATATAAAAATAAATTATTTTCAAGAAAGAACAAATATTTTGAAACTTACTTAAAGGACCCTTGAAGAAAGCAGGCTCGTTTTTGATGAGCTACAGGTTAGAATTGCTTTTCGAATCACTGCAGGGGCGTAGAGCGGGCATAAATTCAGTTTTCGCCCAAAAGTCTAATTGTGAGCAAAAGCATGCGGAACCAAAAAATTAAGGGAAAACGAATATTGGTAAATATTATAGAATAATTATAGAGTTTAAGGACTCAAAAAATGAAAAGGTTTGGATTTAAAAAGGGAGCAATATTAAGAGAGTTTTAACGAATTTTATATTTCATGGGCATTAACCAATGTTTATTCTCCATATTTTTTCTGCGTCCGCCTTCCTTCAGCTGTTTACTTTCGTTCATGAATAATTTTTTGGTTCTCACAAGGATGTGTACGAGACGTTGGGGTTATGGCCCGCTTTATTGTGTTTTTTCTAAGACATCTCTGAATTTTTACTGGTGGTATCGTTGTTGTTTTTGTTACCACTGATATTTCGAGTAAGGTTTTTGTTTACTTTTATTTTGGTATCTATAACTTTCATCGCAATTAAAATTACCAACGCGACAACAGCGAAAAAAACAGCAGCAATAAATGTATTAAATTAATGCTATCATTCGTAATTTATTGCGAAACATTTTAATTTTTATGTGAAACAAGCCAGTACCATCGTCATCGTCATAAGGATAACGCGTCACATTTACCGCCTGAATAATTCTTGTATGCGCTGCGATGCGCTGCATTGCGTTCGTTGGTTTAAAGAAACATCCAGGCAGTCGCTGTTCGTATTATTCGCTATTATTATTCTGGCAAAGAGTGGGGGTGAGAATGAAGTTGCAAATTTAGTATCACGGTATTGCTCTACACGAGATATCAAAAAAAAACTTCATCGAGCACATCGACTCCTGAAATATTAACATACCCATAAATTTATTATTTTGCACAACTTCTTTTGGCATATCCTCGTATGCGTTGTGATCCTTATTCTACCTCTCGCCATTTTTATTGTTGTTGTGGTTAAACAGAAAATGCTCGTTTATTTATTTCTTGTTTATTGCGAAAAATTTGTCTTCTTGATGGCATAAAAAATTTTATCGATGAAGCCAAGGAAGTATTGCCGGTAAAAGCAAAAGAAAGAAATGTTAAATATGAAGATAATAACGACTTGAATTTTTTGTTATCATCAAACGAAATCAGTGGCGTATATGAAAAAAATGCATGTGGGTCCTAGAAATAAACTAACGAACTCCTATGGGATGTCATTCGATTGGAAACAACTTCAAGATTTCAATAATTAAAAGAAAGAATAAAAAATGTTTGAGTTTGAAAATGACCACGCCTACCATCTCTGCAAAATCTTTTAAAAACAAATTTATCAAACAAACAAATTTATCACATGTGTGATTTTTTTTTAGAAGATTGTGTTGAAGATGATTTAGTAGATGTAAATTAGCAAGGGTAGTGAAACAGGAGAACACTGATTACTGTTTACTAAGTACTCTTTAATATTAAATTGGGCGTACACCGTCAATTTATTATTGGGACCAAACAATAAATTTATATTACGACTTACCCTTACTTATTTTAGTTTTTTTGTTTTTAGTTCTTCTTTAAAACTCTCTTTTTGTAGAAGATCTTTTTGTAGTAATCTTTTTAACTAAAGTCACAGACTTTTAAGGTTCAATTTAAAATTTTGTTTTAGCTAAAGCGTTTTAAAATTAATCGGAAAATTTTAAACGAGGTAAACTAAAATTTTAAACTCTTTAATTAAACTCTAATTTTGGACACATTTTAGAAAACTAAGGATTATTTATAGGCATTTAAGAGTTAAATGAATATGTTGATGATAGTTTTTAATGAATAATTAGATTTCGAAACGTCAACTATCCGAAATAATAAGCTGCAATTAAGAAATGCAAATCCACTTAAAGACTTATTTGCCTTCACTTAAGACATTTAAAATTTAACTAAAGCCTTTCAATATTAAATGAACAAATTATGATTTCATTAAACTGTTAAAATAAAATTCGAGAGTTCAGGATTAACTTAAGAGCTTTATTTTAGAGTAAAGCTAACTTTAAGTTGAAGTTTAATTAATTATTAATTAATTAGATTTCAGATTTAAAAAATTATTAATTAATTAGATTTCAGACTTTATTGATTTCTGTTGATATTTAATCACATATTAAATTTTCAGTTAAATTAATTTAAGGTTTTATTTACAAAAGGATTTGTGGCTGACTTCAAATATCTAACTGGAGGTTAAAACTTTAATTATGCTTTAATTAATGGTTTAAGAATTAGTTGTAAATATATAGAAAAGTATATTTAATGAATTGCTGGAGAGTATTTAAAGATATTTAAGACAACTAAAATAGTTTAAGGCTTAAATAACACGTTCAGATCAAGTTAAAGGAATTTAAATTTTAATTTAAGTGCTGCGAAAATTGAACGACTTTTAGTGTTTTCATTATAAATTCGTTGATGCGGTAAATATATTTTCTTAAATTATCCTTAGATTGATATTGAATTCAAATTAATTTTCAGCAACTTTTTCTCTCCCTTGAAGCGTTTTATACTTAATCGTTATTATGCAATAGCCGTATCGATAACAATTTCCTACCGATTCCACCACTTGCTTTACTGTAATCGCTTTCTTCATAATATCTTCCCTTAGATCAACCAGGAAAAAATCAACCGAAAGGGAATTTAGCAAATAGTATATAATTACTTCAGAATTTAATTACTTCACTGCAGTTTCCAGCCTTTCCATTTCGATTTAATCCAGTTCAGGACCGAGGACTTCTTATGGCCCATGATCGATAGACCGGCCGTTCGAACGAACAACAAACGATAGTTATCTTGAACTCATAACATACACGACGGGATTGTTACGAAAGAAACAATCGAAACTTTGTTTATTCTTGGGTTTGGTCCCCCAACCCCAACTTTGTGGGTAGTTAAAATAACAACCCCCTACCGCTGTCTGTACAAACCCTTTGTTTCTTATATGTCTCTCTTTTTCCGTTCAGATCTCTGCCTCTCTCTATATTTTGCAAGAGTCTGCCAATTTTGATGCTTTTACCTTTTAACTACTTGCGCACTATAAAATTTTATGACTTTTTTGGTTATTTGCCAATTTGTTCTTATTGTTTTATTATTGTTGTTTTTATACAAGTCATGTATTCTGGTAATTTTTTTTTGCCGAATGCTGTTAACAAGCAATTGAGCAAAACGGACCAACTTGGGCTCTAATGAGCGGGCATGTTGATTGCTTTTGCAGGTTTCCTGGTCACCAGTTTCCAGTTAGGATTACTAACTGCTTTTTAGATATGTGTGCGTGTGGGCGCGTGTGTGTGTCTATATTGTGTTTTCATTTTGTACCAGAGCTGATTAGTTTCTAACGCTTCAATATTCTCGAATGTGAAGGAAGCTCTAGAAATCATTTTGCGTTTCCATTTAATGAGTTTTACGTTAGTTCTCTCTCAGTGAAATGAATTCTACTACAAGAAAAATCTAAAGACTATCGAATAAGACTCCCCAACAGGTCAACATTATGAGGAAGAGGCCTCATAAAATTGTGGGTGGCGGAGAAAAGAAATCAACCTAGGTGGGTGAAATGAAACGAAATAGGTTTTCATCGACTTTTGTGCCGCGAGCTGGAAAGTAGTAGTGCGTGTAGTTAAATGATTCCACTTGAGATGATGATTCTGTAGTAAACATTAATGGTTGGATGCAATTAAAGTGGAATCAATAAAAACGAACCGGATCATTTTTGTAAAAGAGCACCTATTTCTGATAGTTTTTCAATAACGACATGACATAACCTTCATGAATAATATCGAAGAAGTTGTAGCGGTGTCGCAGTCTAAAATCATTGAAAAAGATTTACCACAATTTATCTAATTCCTTCGAATGGTGTGAAATAACTGAGTTTGTCTAGTTTGTTTCGCAGTTTTTTCGGTTGCGATATTACTGCTACTTGAACCATACTTCGCGTCAGTGGAACGGAAATATGTGGTAGTGCATATTTTAAATCGATTCTACCCGAAACAGCCCGTATAGAATGCCTGGTAAAACCATTATTGCGAACGAAAATTGGAATAAAATTGCAGCCACCAACTCAGAAAAGAGAGCAATTCAAAAAGAACATAGTTAGCGCTCGTTAGGGGACCCTGCTGGGAAACAAACGCCGAAATCGGATGGTACTCTGATAATAGTGTATCAGAAATATATTCAAAGTGTCTTTCCCTACTGAAATATAAAACTGTTATGTGAGTAGTGGATAAAGACACAGTGTTGAGGTTTTACAAACGAGGTGCAATTCTAAATATCGCACAATTTCATTAATGCCAGCGATTTGATAAGTATATTCTGTGAACTTTTTGATTGCTTATGGAAAATATACTAATTAAATAATTTAAATAATTCCGACTTAAACAATAACGTCTCCAGAAAGTTTAAAGTCTGAGAACATTTCCCTTTGTTTTGTTCTGTTCACTAGAAATTGGTCAAGCATAATTTAATTTTTGCAATATTTTACATAAATAGTATGCTTGTGTACTACAGCAGTGCGAATGGCACAAAAAATTGGAAGGCTCCCAAAAATCGTTTTCACAAATCTTGACCTCCATCATCTTTTGCAGAGAAGATTTTTAGTTCAGATGAGAAGAATTCCCCAATTTTATCCAAAGTTATTTAAGCCACTGACCCACATTATCATACGTAGTCATTTACCCATAAATTTTACATCTAAAACATCTGAAGCATACACATCTAATGTCCTTCATTGACGAACAGAGTGATAAAAAGTTATTTATAGCCTCCATAAACTCAAAAAAGATATTATTTTAATTTTTCTTACAAACATTATCATACATTGTCCGGTACGCAATAATGTCATCAATAATTGGCTCTATTTTTTAGCAAATATTCCTTTATAAATTATTAATATAATTTATGATAAGGACATTTATGCCAAAGCGATAACCAGTAAAGAAAAAGAATATTGGGGTCACTCTCAGACCAATTTCTGTATATTCGCATGTTTTTTGCTCTTCAAAGCTATTCAAATTTTATTGAAAAATTTTGCCAGATAAATCCAATTTTATTATCTGCCAGTCTGGCGGCCTGGCGGGGGTTTTATATCCTCGTAGCAACAGGAGGATGATGAAATAAATAACAGGATGATGATGATATTTCTTATAATTTTCTTTTTCTCTACGTCAATATTGTAATTTATATCAAGTGCCTTCTTTTGAATAAACTTGAGATAGAGGATCAGAAAAGGACCGTCGGGTCCGCGAAAGAAGAATGGAATAAAGAAAAGAACAGGCTGATTGACAATTTGTTAATCTATTGACTAGATTTATGAGAGTGCTCTCAATTTCTATTGCCCGATTTATGCAAATTGTTGGTCTTTTCATTGTATCATTTGGATTCTATTACAAGCACGCCCATATACATGCGTTGTGTATGCTCTAATATATCATTTTCGTTCTGCTTGACAAATTGGTAACATGATTTGCAAAAAAAGGAAAAATTATAACAAAATAAATTTAGGAAAGTGGGAAGGAACGAATGCCATTACATAGAAATTGGTAAACGCATCTTTTCCGGCCAAAAGTCAACAATAATTGCAACCTATCCCAACCTTAACCCTTGTAAAATTTTACAAAATTGGATTCGTAAATAAATTCGTTCAGTCCTTTCTCTTCGGGGTTTGAAGATGGATACATATTCCTTTAACATTAAAGCTATCACGTCAAAGGTCATGTTTTGTATGCATGGACCAATTTATTTCCCTGCGCACTACAGTTTTTGATTACCAATAAAAGCACTAAAAAACCTCACAAGTGTTAAAAACGCTAGTTATTGCAACTTTCCATATATCGATATTGTTGTGGACTTCTATAAATACTTTTGTGTTTGCCTAGTATGTATAAAAAAGAGTTTGAAAAGGACGACGAAATATTGATGAAGGATATACGGCCGTATGTATGTGTGCGAGTGTGCGTGTGCGTTTGAGTGTGCGTTTGTGCGAGCGTTTGTGCGGGGATGTGTAACGATTTGATGATGTGGATAACTTTATTGATACCAGACCGAAACAAGCAATATAAATGCTTTAATATGAAAGAAGAAAATGGGACAAATAGAACAAAACGTTTTGCAACAACAATGTTATTGTTAAATATCATTCCAATTATTGTTGTTGTTGTTTATGGCCATTGTCATTGTTTATGGTTTCCATACTCCATTCTAGCAATCACTGTGCATCTTATAATTTTTTACGATGTCTCCGGACTTTTAGGAAACGTAAACGAATATTTGCGACATTTCATTAACGTGCATGAATTTTAATGCAAGGCCTTTTCGTATTTGACGGGCTGATTAGAGAATCTTTGTTTGTTGAACTGAATTTTTATGAATCATTCTTAAAATTAAAGCTTAATGAGTTGAAACATTTTGTTTGTTGAAAGGGATAAACTGGAAATAAGAAAATTGCATTCAGTTACGGACAATTAACTGAACCAATTTTTTGAGGTAATTTTAGAAAAGACTTACACATTAACTGATTTAGATATCTTTCAATTTAAAATATTTTTTAATATGAAAAATTATATTTTTAAAAACATAATATTCTTTTAATGCATAACGCAAAAAATTTTTGAACAAAAAAGAAGGAAGCAAATCTATGAGAATAAATAAAGTTTCAAAAAACGCTTTCGTAACTTTCCGTTATTAATTCACAATTCATTTGTCGTGAGTGATTTGTAAGTCGACGCACATTAGGGTTAAAGGATGTATTCATATCGCATATTTTACAACGACAAAACAGCGACAGCAACAATTTCATTCTTATTATTTTGATTCCTTTATGTCTCGATTTTCTTCTTTGTCCGAAGAAATGGGTAGACGGATTTGAATTTTTTATTAAGGTTTTTGTGGTCGTTTTTATACGTAACCACTTTATTGCTGCTGTTGTTACTGTGGCCAATTTATTTTTTGCATTTGTTGTAATGTTTGATGAAGTAAACAATTTTGATTGAATTATTTTGAACACTGTATTATTCATTTATTCTCTCTTTGCACTCCATTCTTTCCTTCAAAATCTCAACAAGTCCACAAAATTTCGACGTATCGTGCGATGAGTGTGTTAGTTTTAGTGATTTGCAATAATAAAATATGATTTGATTGTTTTGTGTTGTTATGGTTTGTTGTTTGGTTTTTTTTTTGCTCTGGAAAGGACTAAAGGGATGACTAGAAAGTGATAAAAAGGGTCAAAAAGGGTTGCTTTTCTGGGAAATTTGCAAGAAAGGAAAAATAGGAACAGAATACAATAAAAACAAGTAAAAAAGGACTATTTGCGCTTCTTACCCGAATACGTTTTCTTAACAACTTTATCTCCTCCCATTGTTCCCTTCAAATAAGTCGGTTTCTCGAAAAGAGTTCCTGTTAAAGGCATCTTGTCAAGAAGCTCCGTCGAAGAGTTCCTCGAGTTGAGCAGACGAGTCCTCTCATTCAATGGCCTTCTAGACTAGTCCTTTTGAAGAAATTATTTTTCCTAAAAAGACTAGATACCGTCTATGTTGTTGTTGGTGATTTTTGGGTTGCAAATAAACACGAGATTTGCTGGCCTTTTTCTTTGAGGATTAAATGATTTACAAGTCATGTCCTGTCCTTTAGCAGATGCTCCATGATGGACTAGTAGTAACATTATTAATTATTTTGGATGTGGTGGGTAAATGTGTGCTACAATTTTGTAAGCGATGACAGCGTTTAAAGTCCGAAGTTTGAAGTTTTAAAGCTGCAAACGTAAGCGTTTGTGTACTTGAAGCTGCTATGTTTATATAAACTAAAAAATTATTTAAAACAAGGCGTTTCGACGCGGAAGCAGAAGAATTTTGGGAGACCGCAATTTGTAACTAGAAATTAGTTATAAACGTTCTTACATTAAGCCTGAAAACTCCAAAACCCATGTAAACGTTACACAAAAAATACTTTTTTCAGTATCAAATACCATCCAACTATCATTAACAGTATTTGACATCATTATTCGTATGAAGCTTCCGCGTCGAAACGCCTTGTTTTGAATAATTTTTTAGTTTATATAAACTTAACTTATTTGTTATGTGATTTTTGTTTCAGAATGGTCCAACTGATATTCTTGCAACTTATTTATGGTTAGCGCTCAAAGTCAAAATTTTTGTGTTCCAAGATTTCGGCTGAATTGCCTGAGAATGTTTTAACAATGTTTAAACAAAAGTTTCCTTTCAAATTTTTAATCTAATATTAATTACTATTTATTATTATATTAGTTATTATATAATAATTTATATATTTGTAACTATATATTTAATAACTAATCATTTATTATTATTATTGTAATAACTAAAAATTTTTAGGTATATATTTTTATATTATGTGTAATTTACAATAGACCTTTAATCAATGCTATTTTTATCTTAATTATGCTAGTAAAAACAAGTATTTTACGGGGTTTATTAGAGATTTTTTCGACAAAGAAAGACATCACAGAGAGAGAGAGAGAGAGAGAGAGTTCAGAGAGATCATGATTAAAAACGAACTGAAAAGGAAAAATGAAGTGAGTTTGACATGATGATAGAGTAGATGAATAATATGAAATGTTAAAAATTTTAACAATCCTTAACAACAACAATGCAAATAGACCATATCCACCTGGACTTTTCCAATCAGATGGGTTCTATTGTACCAGCGCTGACGTCGAGAGGCCGAAGGCTCAAGGCGATGCAAGCAAGAATAACGAACGCAATGGGAACAACAACAGCAACAACAACAGCAGAAATTCTTATGAATGTCAACGATTCCAATTACGTAAGCATTTTGCTCTCCAATAATGCATGATGACAGACGGTACTCTCTGTCACTCGAAAAATTGCAAAAAAGATGAATAAGGACGAAAAAGGAAACAAGGACATAAATTGGAATACAAACAAAAAATCGGCTGATGTAGTTGGCTAAGGAAACTGCAAATAAACAAGAATATGAAACAAATTGGGGAATAAAAGAGAAGTAACCAAACAAACAGGAAACAAACAAACAAGAAACAGATGAACAAACATAGGAATCAATGAGAAAGTAGCAAAAGAAGTAGCATCATCAAAGGAGGGTGAAAAAAGAAACCGATGACTTGTTGTGACTGCAGGGTATGCACCTATACCACAACAACAACAAAAACAATTGAAGTCCTTACGACGAAGAGGACGCAGAAGCAACTGACGAGGTGCAATGAATAGAAATTGAAGCAGTGAGAAAGAAATAGATTAAAGCAAGTGAGGAGGCTAACTTCGGCTTCACCGAGGTTCATGTACCCTACACTCGCGTAGTAAATTCATAGTTTGATTTCAATAATCAGTGAGTATTCTCATGCTTTGTGGTATGCTAACATCCGAGCCCCTTTATTTTGTTTATGAAATTTTATCTTTGAAACTACACTTTTGGTTTTTTATCTAAAAGTTGACGCGGCAGTGAGCCAGTTTTCTATTGGTTCCTCTGTAATCATGATTTCTGTTCCCAGAGGTCGTGTCACGATTTCACCCATTTTCAATCCCAAACAGCCAGTAGGCATTATGATGACAGTGAATACTCGTGCCGAATACCTTCGGGCGTATAGTATAAAAAATTTGCAGAAGCGAAAAATTGGTAAAACCCAATGGAAAGCTGAAAATCATAGAGAAAGAGAGAAACTGAAAGCAAAGTTTAATTTTTTGAGGTAAAGAGCAAAATTTCCTGGTACAAAACATAGGCTTCTATCAGTGACATGTCGTACCAAAGTCGTTGTAGGTAAGGCCGAAATTGGCTGAGTTGAGGGTTCGTGATTGGGTTAAATGTGGGAGGCCCCTTTTCACTGAATGCATTGTATTTTAGGGCCAGGGAGACTATTGAAAATCCAATAAAACTATGTAATGAAAATATACTACGTGAAAAACCACAAGGAGCGGTTCGAAAGTTAGTGCGGTTCGGTAGAAATACCTAAACATATTTTCACAGACTTCTAAACTCAAACTTAAAATTACTTGATTTTTCAATTATTATGAATTTTCCATGATTCCATGAAAATTGTCGAGTGTAGACGACGATGACTGTTTACTTCTTAGAAGAAGCCTTGTTCTTTATAGTTTTTACTTAAGTTACTTAAGTTTTTATATAAGGACTTTATAGTTTAAAATATTTTATCAAAAAATGCAAACAATAATCGCCCCAACATTTTTTGCTTTAGCTGTCTTCAATAATATTTTTAAATTCCGCTTGTGATTTTATCCTGAATTTTTTCATTGTTTGCTGTTACGAAAGAATGCCTTTTCCTAGTCAGCAATCCAACTGGGCCAAGAGATCATTTTGGTAAACTATTTCTCTTGTTGTTGGTGCCGTATTTGTTATTGTGATTGCTATATATTTTTGTTGTTATTATTTTTGAATACGATGAGTTTGAGAATGACTGACAAGGTACTGAATAGTTGACTGGTTGACTGACAGAGAGACACTTTGACTGCTACTTATTTTAGTTTTCTTATTGTTATCGTTGATGTTGCTTCTGTTATTAGTACTATTGTTATTGCCATTGCCGTTGTGAGATGATTTTTCAAGTTATTGTTGACCTGACGGATTTGTCTTTCATTTGTTTTTGTTTCTGTTCGGCTCAGATTGTTTCGGTTATGAATCTTTCTGTGACTGACTGCCTTACTGAGTGGTCGCATTGGCTCGCTTTGTTTCTACAAGTTA
Source organism: Physocephala rufipes (assembly GCA_963966595.1). Classification (NCBI taxonomy): domain Eukaryota; kingdom Metazoa; phylum Arthropoda; class Insecta; order Diptera; family Conopidae; genus Physocephala; species Physocephala rufipes. Next base: position 8,467,218 of record OZ016504.1, on the reverse strand, counting down.
GCAAATTAAAATTGCTGCAAGCTTCAAAATACTAGCAAAGGTAGAGCAGAGGAAGAGAAAAGGAGAAAATATGTCAGGTATTGGACGATAGGGTGCATATACCCAATGAATACCTTGTAGAGGGTGATGGGCAACAATTTAAAAGACACATAAGCGTTGCGCATTATTTTCATGATATGGAATTATTTTCATAACTAATTCATTTACATGATTTCTAATGAGAAACTTTTGAATATTAAGAAGAATTGCTCCCGAAATTATTGTCTGAAGTATGCCCCAAATTTCCGCTCGTGAAAATAATTCCCCTAGACAGATTGTGCGTTGATATCTTCTAATCAATATGTAGTTGCGTCAATGCCTAATCCTGCAGCAGAGAGATAACTTCACCGCTGGAGTGTAGCAAATATCGCACACCTAAGGGTTTTAGATCAGAAAAAGCCCAAGAATCTCATAAATTAATTGAACTGTGCAGAATTATGCGTAAACGATTTCAAGTTACAAAATAAACGAAGTTATTTGACTACTTAAAGGGCTAAAATCTCTTGGATAAGACTCTGTTTAGGTTATACACTGCTCATAATTTGAAGGATTAAGAACCTAACTCCAGAACCCACTAGAGACCGAGGAGGGAATAAGAATATGAGACAAAATTAGTGGATGAACTTGAGTGGTTGTGGGAGCTCTTCATAATTTAAGAGGCGAAAATAGTTGGGGAAGGTTAATTTAGTAAATTATTAAATAAGAAAACTCAAGAAAAGTTTCATTTTCATAAAATATAAAATCAAATTCCGAAGAAATGAAAAGAAGATTATGTGATGGAGAAGATTATGTAATGTAGGTGGTCCTAATTATACATGGGACCATACACCCTCAGGAATGATGCTATATTACTTTTGTTCTCCCGCTTGCAACGCATTAAAGTAGGCGTGGCAGGTGTATAAATGCATATATATTCCTACCCAGAATCACCGCCTAATTTAACTCAGCCAAGCTCGTGCATCCTCCTGTCTATGTGTCTGTACGTCTGCATGTAGAAATCACGATTACAGAAGGATGAATAAAGGAGTTGTTATGACGTTTTGAATGAGTATGCTTTGTCATCAGAAACTAAGTGATAAGTGGTATTTTTTGATATCTACGGAAATTTTGAAACTAAAATTTTATAACCAAAATGATTGCGTTAGACATTATAAATTCACCCTACATGGGCGTGGCGCGCCCATTATTGCGCTGTACTGCTTGCGGACATTGTGAGAAAAGTTGTGTTGTAGATGAGTTGGTAGACCTAAATTAACCAAGAAGAGCGAAGTGTAGTGTTAAAAGGGGCGTGCATCGCCCACTGATTGTTACGATTAGATTGGAAATGCATTTTACGTGTGTATGGTATACAACTTTCAGTCAGACCGCATCTAGTGTTATTACTTGCTTGTACATTGAAGTATATTTGTTTGGAATTGGTGACGATACTTGTCTACTCAAGTTGTTAATCACGTAACATTAAATCAAATGAGAATGACATGAAGAAAGAGTTTGAAAGAAATAAAAAGTGTGGATTAGGGGAAGATGACAAAAACAGAGAACAGATGAATTCCTTTTTTTAGCATAATAGGCTACATGGCGGTCGATGTCCTTGTCATTGTTATGATTTGGCCTTAGGCAGCGACGAAACAAACTGTCAATATTTAAAAATAAGCACTTCCTGGATATATTTAATCAACTCTATAATAGGCACGCGTTATTAGACGTGCTATGACTTAAAATATTCTTTGAAATTTCTTGTAGGAAGGAGAAGGTTAGAGGTAGATCATAAACAGTCACGGAAGCAAGGAATAAAGAAGAGGACGCGAGAAGAATGTCTCTTGGCTATCAGCAACATTTTATTAATATGCTTGACAACTCAAAAATAAGCAAACAAAGTGACTGAATAAAGAATCTACACCGAATCCCTCCAATTCGGTAAATACATTTCCTTGCAACAGAAAAGGGAAGAATATTACTCGTTCCTTACGAAAAATCCATAAGCTTTAGAAAGATTATCAAAAAAACCTGATATCGTTCCACGCTGGTGCGGGTTTCTCTTTGATTGGGTGAATATTGAAACCAGCATGTCTGCAAGGCACGGCTGTTAAATCTTTTAATGTATCGAAATATTTTAATAAATGTTAAAACGGTTTGACAGGAGCGATTTCTGTACTTTTTGATTGATTACAATTTGATTAACATTTCAGAAGATTGATTTCGTGAAAATCTTGAAAGATTTCAGTGAGGTTTTGGTGGGATGGAAAGAAGGGTGGTTTAGAATAGACTGAATTTTAAGAAAATGGTTTAACTGACCTATGGATCTTACTGGTAATAATATAAAACCGCGCTACCCTCATTTGTATAATAATTCTTTATAATAAATCTGTTTTGTGCGCAGACTACCCTCAAATTGATCATTCCTGTTTGGAACTTGTTTCAAAGCTTCGTTTATTACTAAATCCTTAATTACGAAATATTTATACAAAGTTATAACCAATTGATTATTGGTCTAATAGACTTTTTCAGAGAGGTTACCTTCTAATGCGAATTAGAGAAATTGGTATAAAAATTACGCGAAATAAAGGAGTCAGCATACCCTTCTTAATAAAGGTATCATTTTTAGTATCTTTTGTATTTTTGTACAAAAATCCAGACACAGCGAAATTATGAGTTAAAAAAATTTTGCGAAGAAAAAAAGAGAGCTGTGCCATAAGGACAGTGCCTGGCTGCACACGTGCATAATCACCAGGGCAAAATCAGAATAACTCTAACACTAATTAGTATATTTTCGAAAATTACGACCTTGCGACCATTACTTGTTCTATAACCCGAAGAAATGATCGGGTGGCAAAAGTTTCGGTTCGATTTAGAATCATCATTTTAGGATTCATCATCACTGAAACAAAAGGCTATCTTAAGAACTCTTGGGAGTCTATTATTTGTTAGGGATAAAAGAAATTGAAAAATGTACTGAAATACTAAATATACTAAATATATTGCACTGAATACTTGGAACTAAGGGTGATAAGAGCTTCTCAATGAAAATTGAATGCGCCTCTAAAAAAACATTTTATTAGTATAGAGAATATTGCTATTACTAGAATGCTTTGGCCATCGCTGAACATAATGCGATTGAGATACGTAGTTGATAAATATTACTCAGTATATAAATAGTAAATAGTACTCAGAAGAGAGTGGGGGCATTATTGACTTGATTTTCGAACACTTTTCGCGGAAAAATTTGATCGTGAAATTATAGATCTAGAATTGTTTTTATTGTTTGATATATTTATATACACATTTCGTCGCAGTAGAAATTTTAACCAAACATATTGATGAACATTTTTGATGAAAGACGCAGCAAACGGGAACAGCATAATATACGAAAGAAACCAATCTCAGATATGAGTAACCAAACGTCTTTCATCAGAAAGTCCGCAGTGATATAAGTTCGTTCGAGATACAATGACGACAGTCAGTGTCTCTGTGCTCACAGGACACTCACTTATTAGTGGGCGTAACATGACTTCTGTAGTTGTTGTTGCAGGAATTCGGATCAGAAGGAATCTACCCTTCATTTTTACAGTAACTGTTCAGGGAGAACATTCTGGAGAATACTTAGTCAGGAATCCTCTTCTGGATCTGTCTTGAGGTGAACTCCAATCGGGGATCGCAGTGGCTTTTGCTACTTCTTCGAAAAGAAGCTTTTGATTAGTTGACCGGTTCTCACAACCGGTTTTGGCTCCCGCGAACCGGCAGAGCGGAAAGGGTTTATACAGGTTTCTTTCGGACTTATCACAGTTTTACTATTTAGAAAGGATTGGATTTTTCAAAAATAAGATATAGTTCTACTATGGGTTTTCTAGATAATTGCATTTCTTTGAAAACCTCTGCGAACATCCAGGTTTTATTAAAATTACTGAATATTATAAAATAGCAGAATATTTTTCTTGCTTTTGTTCTTCACATACACTTTAATTATAGCTTCTAATATTCCGTTTTGCAATACAAGGATTTCTTCATTATCTTAGAATATTCATATTTTTTACAACACATTTGCAATTACAAACAAAAACACACTTTTTAAATTGAAAATTTTTATAAATAGAAATAACGCGAATAATAACAACTAAATGCTTATAACACGTTATTATTCGTGGAACACGACGATGAGGGAGAGTATGTTAAGAATGAGTACAATTTATGAGAGGCAGAGGCTTCACCAACCATAGAAATTTATTAAGGAAAAAACTTCTATCAAAATGATGGTTGCAAGAGATGGTTGCGTTGCGTACCTTGGGGTGGAAGAATATTGGCATAACAATGCTCGCTGCTTGACTGCTTGAATGTTTTGTGAACCAAATAAAAACTGTACCAAGATTTGTTTATACTCCTAAGTCAGCATCTACACATCCCACCATCCTCATCCTCTAAACAATCTGCTCTTTCACACTTTTTTATAAGATAAACAGTGATGTTTTTGTTGCTATTCGTATTATACAATATATTTTTATTATCATTTGTTATTGTTGTTGTTATTATTATTATTCTAAAAGCTAGCAAGCGAAAGAAAAAATACGAACAAGATGAAAAAGGAATTTACAATGCAATTGAGTATGCAAATATTGCTGCCACTTAAGATACATGTATGCATGCAGGAGGTAAAGATAGCGAAGAAGAAGGAGAAATACTAGAGAGCCTCCTTTATCTTGTCTAATACTCTCACCAGCAACCCTTTACAGACCCCTGGTCCCCTACAAGTTGTTGGTGATGAGTGGTGGAGCGCCTAAAAGTACGCAAAGAGAAAGCGTTAAAAGGTATAGAGGGATAACAGATAAAATGTTGCTTAAAACAAAGAAGTGCATCGGAAAAGAACGCAAAAAGGTGGGAGGCCGGGGACGGATGAAAATAATTTTTTTTAAATATGGTAGACCCAGCCAAGCCTCACTTCTAGTACTCAATGAAATATATATGAAAGAAAAGTTTTACATTTTGATAGTATGAATTTAACACGGCTAATAAGTATTTGGTACTATTATTACAAAGAAGAAAAGGAAAAACAAAGAAGGCTGCATTAAGTGAAACACTTTCGGGACACGTGTTAATGTGTGCGTGTTTTTGGTTGTACTGGTTTTGTTAATTATTATGATATGTTGCATTGCAGCACTTGATATACGATAACATTCATCGCTTGAGCCCTTGCAGGTTCATCAACAGTAACAGCAGCAGATGTCGTCATCAACATCATCGTATTTGCTGGCATCATCGCCTCCATCTTCAAATGAAGAAGCGCTGAATGCAAAAGTAACAATAAAAGAATAGAAGAACAACTATCGCTATTGCTGTAGAAGTCTATAGACAAACTAAAAAAAAAGATGAAGCGAAAAATGAAATTCAAAAGCGGTGTTCGAAAAAATAGCAGCAGCACTGCTGCAGCAAATAAATAGGACGGACGAAAGGTTTTTATTGTTTGACAATACAAATTGTAAAAATATGTTTACAATGATTTTAAGAGTACGCTATGAAAGAGAAGAGCTATTAAAAAATAGCACACGCAGTGAATTGTTCAGACGAATATTTGACTTTTGTGTGACAAATTAAAGCAGTTTTGACGAAGGAAATATATCTTTAAAATGTAAAAACGCTAACTTCAGACGAGCATTATATATCTCACACCGGTAATGTAAACCTGTAGTCTGATCGTAGTAATAAGTGGGCAGTACGCGCCGCTTTTTCGTGTTACATTTGTCTTTTTTTATTAATATAGATCTACTAACTCATCTACAACACAATCCTTGTCTTGCCCATTTTTGTGGACTGATAATATCTAATATGATCATTTTGGATACAAAACTCCAGCCTGAAAACTTATATAGAATCTGAAAAATTGGCCTTTAAAGGGGTGTGGCACTGCTCCGATTTACTCCATTTTCGCAATCTCACATAGCCTTTGATGACAGTGAATATAATGATGACCGAATTTTCTGTCGATATCTCACTTTTTTCAATTGCAATCGTGATTAATGCAGATGGACAGACAGACCGAAGTAATATAAATCCTTTTACTATTCCTCCTCCTCATTTAATGCGTTACAAACGGAAGAAGTAAGTGGATGTATCTATCCCTTCGTGTGTAGGGTATAGAAATACAATCTTCGCCAAATGTAGAAATTATGTTCTATGTGTAATATTCGAAAATATAGAACAGTTTACCCAACATCTTAAAGTAGGTTTTGTCATATAGTATTTTTTAAACGTGTAAGATGTTTTTTTTTTTCAAAAGTGCCAATCGAATAAAAGGAGGCTCATGAGTTTCTACTACTAACACTACCACTACTACTACTACTCTGCTTGACTACTACTACTATTACATGCAACTTCCAATGTGGTATAACATTTGTATGAGCGAAAATTGTGGATGTTTTATTACCGGTTTATAAATGCGCAAACAATTTCTAATAATTTTTATAGCCATTGCTTAATTATCATTGCGATGAAAGTCACTGTCTTGTTAAACTCGAAATCATTATTCGCTTATTAGGAAATATGATAAACTTAGATTCTTTTTGTTTTGGCTCAAATTTTTGGATTAATTTGAATTATTCAGCTTGCTTCATGTTATTTATTAATACCAACACAGACTCGTTTTAAGATTTCAGAGCGTTAGAAGGCATACTTAGTAGGGAGTATATTCACTTACTTCGTCCGTTGTAACGCATTATAGCAGGCGTGACAGGTATAGGAAAGTATATACCTTCCTGCTCAGATTAACTTCCTGGGTCGATTTAGCCACGTCCGTTCGTCGGCCTGTCTGACTGTGTCTCTGTGATAGTCATGATTGGAGTTGAACGGAGGGAGATATTGACATGAAATTTGGCGTTAATTTTCTTTTCCATCATAGGCTTTTTGGGATCGGAAATTAATACAAAGTCTCTTTAATATAAACTGATCCCTCAGTTTCTATTTATGTTTTCAAAGTTGGAATTTTATAGCCAAGATGTTGGTATGAGATATTATCACTTCACAAAAATGGGCATGATCATGAGTGGACTTCTTCGACCAAGGTTTTGTTGAAGATGAGTTGCCAGATCTATATTAATCAAGAAAGGTGAATGTAATAACAATAGGGGCGTGGGCGGCCCACTGATTTTTAAGATGAAATCAGTTAATTTATACTACGGGTGTAGGGTACATAAACTCCGCCCAGACCGAGGTTGGCGTTCTCCCTTTTTTAATTTCTTTGATTTATTTGATTCATTTTTTGTTTATTTTATTTATTTCATAAATTTTATTTATTTTTAAGATTTACTTAATTTATATAATTTATTTTTTTTAATATCTTCAATATATTTTAAGTTCAAGTTATTATTTAGTTCATTAACATTGTATTATTGATCTAAATTGTTCAAATGATGACATATTTTCTCCGCTTAAAAAGATAAATGCAGGGACTGCCTATGACACCAACGGTTTTCGGCGTAGCTGTTTTAGTTCCTCAACCAGCTTGAGGTGTCATTGTCTGTTGATTGTTTCAATCCCCAGGAAGCTTCTTTAATCAAGCACACATTGTTACACGTGTATTGTTTGAGTTATCCTTCGTCTAAAATTGCTCTGAATTCTGGTAGGATTCTCAGGCATATCCCTTTCTTAATATCGCTATTTAGGTAGGCGCTTACGAAATCCAACTGATGTACTTCAAGATCTAAAGGTTTGGGTGTAGTTTTCTCCTGGTCTTTGAGTGAAACCTCTTGCAACTAATCTGGCTGCATGCTTATTAGTTAAATGATTTATTCGCTTTATATTTAACGCGAATTTTCCATTTCGATTCTACCACTAGTTTCTCTTTGATCGGTCAACTACTATCCCAAGTTTAATTCTTCTTCAGTTCCCTGAAGTCCTCGATAATGCCTGCTTCCATGCAGGAGTTATAACGGTTTTTGCCGGTTTTTGGAATCGTTTCTGGTCGTAAAATTGGCTACGTTTTCGCTGTCTTCATCGTCCGACGTTAACTTTCGCAATTTAAGAAGTTGAAGATGGAATAATTTTTATAGTTTTTAGATATTGTCTGCAAGTTTGTTCGATTTGCCTGCTTCGTCCTTTAAATCTGTTGGCGTACTGACTTCCCACAGATTATCGAATTCTCCTTTGTTGCTGCGCCCTCTATTGTTGTATTTTCAGGAACAATATTTCTCAAGCGCATGAAGTTTTCGATTTCTGAATTGCATTGGATTTCTCTGTCCAATTCAATATGATAATCGCTTCGCAGATAGGCTCGTCATTCGCTAAGACATCTTAACGAAATTCTTGTTTAAGCGGAAACGTTCGCGCCACTCTTGCAATACTAACGACTCTGTGTTCTTCATTAGACTGTTGTATATTATAGAAATCCATATTTCGATTAAGCGCTATCAAGCTTTTTTTCGTTTCTTCTTGTTTCATAATCCCTACTTCGTTACCTTCGGGAGGAACTTCGTAGCCATGATCAAGGTTTTCTGAAAGATAGCAGGATTGAGCGCAGATCTGAAATATAAAGCATTTTGCCAAAGTTTTGTAGTGGTGCTATTTTTGCTTTTCAGCTTTATGACGCCGTAGACATAACTTTTGTTGGGTCGTTGTTTGCCAAATTTAAAATTTGATTTTTGGGTGACTTGATTACAGAAAACTTCTCGTTATCGGAGTGCATATGCGAGGATAGTAGAACCCAAACTCAATTTCCGCGTGCATCCATCATGTACTTTTGAAGCAACTACAGCATTTCGAGTAGAATCGTGCATTTTGTCTTCAGCTGGTTTTGGGAATGAACTTTTTGCTTTGCGCCTGATTTTACTACATGAGTTGCAAGCAAATCTGAATCTCCCTTCCTCTAATGTGTTGTTTAACTTCTACAAGCTTTTGTAACTGGTCTTTTCTATAATTAATGCATCTGGTATCGCTTCGGTGTCGTTTCGCCTTTTAACTAAGTATTCCTCTAGAAGTTCTACTACTTCGGGATTGATAACTTATTTTGTCTTTCGACGGCTATTTGGAAAGTCTGGAAATTTTCCGGAATTTTTAAGAGCTATAGAAGTTTGAGGCAATCATCATATATATTGTCTTTTATTTCCTGGGGTACATCAATATTATAGATTTATACTACGTTTGCACCGACCCAAAATCACGCATTTCGACGCAAAAAATGTTATTTAATTGAAATTTTGTATTAAAAAATAATTTTCTTGTTTTATTGAATTTAGTTTATTAATTTTGCTAAGATAGGAATCCACTTTTATTCGCCTATTTATCGGAACGGGATATCAGACTTACAGGCGTTATAATTTATTACATTCTTTAGGGCGCGTCTCTATTCATCGTAATGTTTTTCTTTTTATTTGTTCATTGCTTTCGGCTTTATTCTTTACTACTTTTTCCGCATTCACTTTGATTTTTATTTCTCATAGTTCCTGAAGCATATTTCTGTATTTGTTAGTTGTTCTTGTTATCTAATCCTGTTGTTGTTGTTTTTATTGTTTTGTTTTTATCAACTGAATTTTCCGCTACTGCGTATAATTAAACATTCATACAAAAACAATATTTCTATAAATGGTTTTGTTATGCACACATGCACATCCACATCCACATGCACACACGTATATATACATTCGCAGCCACACATCCGTACAAACGCGCATAAAAGCACACCTGTAAGCACACCTTCCGTGGATACATGTGAATAAATGTCCTTATGAAGTTGAAAAGAAATTCTAAAATGCTTTAAACAATAACAATGATACCAACAAAAATATGACAACAAAAGCAATAACAACGGCAATAACAACAAAAGGCAAGAACGCTTGGTCCATTGCGATGCGAGGCGATGCCTATTCGACCGAACTCAAAGAGTTTGAATTTAAGCCCGGAGGCGGGCATCATCAGAAAATAAGCATGCATTGAGGATCTTCTCAAAATGATGACTGCTATTTGTTGTTACCGTGAATATTAATGGATGGGTTCGTAAGTGTGTGTGTGTCGGTACCTTCACTGCTTGTGTCATACAAAAGCTAAAAGAATAATATAAAAGTTGACAGTATGGAAAATGCAAAAGGATACACTTCAGATTTGCAGATCCATCCACTTCTTACAAATACATGTGAGAAGACAAGACGAAGAAGAGGAACGTTATATCTATGCACATAACTATACAATTTTCATTTGAACTGATGGGTGATGAAAGAGTAACAGCAAGAAGAAGATGCATGTCTCGCTAGCAGGTTATAGGATTGGTTGGAGTAGTACCAACGGGCATCAGTGGCAATGAAGGATTTTGCACCAATTTTGCGACGTACGAAACGTGGATCTTGATAATGATGATGCTGATAATAATGCCTGCTATGAATATGATGAATATGACGGTACTTGGTGATGGAAATGACGCTGATGCTGATGATTTGGAGGAACACTGATGAAGTGGTCCCAAAAAGGGAAGGAATGATGATGATAGCAGTGGTAATAAAGGTGACTAAATGGTGATATATGGGACAGCCACCATACTGTTGAGAAACTCAAGTGTTAGGTGAGAAAAAGGGGAAGAAGTTCATTTAAAGGACTTGATGGCGTTGTTGTTGTTATTGCTGTTAATGATGGGAATGACAATATTCCAATGATGACAATAGATGACGCGAATGGTGAGCAATACTTGAGAATTACGGGCAAAAAAACATGGACGTATACACGCGAATAAGAGACCGTGAGCAGTGGCACGTCGGGCATCAAGTGTAGGTGTGGAATGGCATTCGGGCATCAAAAAACGAAGCATAATGTTAAGGAAAAAGAAGAAACGGTTTCGGCTGCGAAGGCATTACTGAGATTTCTCTCAGGTGGAAAATATGGTCTGACAGAAGTCCAATCCAAAGAAACGGTTTCAAAGCAGGAACACAAGAGGTTCCGGTATGGGCTATGGCCTTCAAGTTTTTTAGTAAAAGGTGAAAATTTTCTTTAATGAAGAGAATCAGTAAGAGGAAGAATAACGAAGATAGGAAACCACTATTACTCACACCTTCAGTAGAAGAATAGGGGCGTGCCTAAAATGTGAATGCAACGGATGCAATAGATTGAACTGGCTCACTACAAAGGTACAACGATATGCGCTGCTGGAGGCAGACGGGCTAGCGTATGCAGAATAATTAATATTATGCAGTGCCATAAATGAGAAAAAAGTGATGTGCGAAATATTTGCATGAAAAATTGTAAATATAAGTTTTGAATCCAGAAATTAGGAAATAGGGTGAAAAGTGCAAAACGGGATTACGGGATTAAGTGTGATTAAGGAGACACGCAAGCGTAAGGTTATGAAAGTACAAATATAATTCAAAAATAGAAATTTAAAAAAATTACTCGAGGGAAGAGAAAACCAAAACACCAAGAAAAACAACAACAAAGGCGACAACAGCAATAATAATGACAACAGTAGGAAAGAAAAACAGACATAATAGATAACGGTGATAAAAATTACCATAACAATCATCGTAATTATCATAGCAATAACAAACAGCCGCGTCAACAAGAACAACAACAACCACAAGAAATACTGCAACCGCAGAAATCACAACAACAATAGAGGGTAGAGAACAACTGATATGCAATATTCATCACTTCGTCACTTAAAAGATGGATAAAGAAATGTAAACATCATTAGAAACACGCGATTTTTCGGCAAATGAAAAAACCAAATATTTTTTATTTATTTATTGTTTTTTTTGTAAGCAATTTTTGTATCGATTTTACGTATATTTATATCTAAAATATTTTTATTTTAAATTGATTCTAAATTAATTTAATTTTTTTACATTTTGCTTATGTTTTGTTTTTATCTTATTTATGTGTAGGCAGAGCATTTAAATAGCACTTAAATGCCAAACCCAAAGGTTCCTCTTTGGAACCCTAAGTAGTGGATATCAAAGGTGATTGAAATTTATTTAAGAGTTTCTTGAGACGTTAGGAGTGTTGACATCTTCAGTGTCTACTTTCGTTCTGATCTCATGATTTATCAAATGCTTCGAAACCAAATCGTTTTAATAAATAGGAGAAACATTTTTGAGTGGATTTATTTTCACCCCCAATTCGAAAAGATAATTCGGTTTGGTTCGCTTGTGAAAGTATAATATCCCGGAAATGCTAGTTTTAATGACAGTTTAACCCAAACCATGTGCGACAAGCAAATATTGGCGAAAAACAATTGGGGAAACAGACCGAGATTGTGTCAGATGCAATGGATATTTATTCTTTCAGCAACATCAGTGCTTGAAGAGAATATATATTCCTTCATTGCAGATTACAAAACACTCATCACAGTTGGAGCAAAAGAAAAACGAATAAAAAATGTTGCATTAGTTTACAGATCTTTGAATCTTATCTCTATCAACGTGAGATCACTTACCGTAGTGAGTCGCCGACGTGATCTCCTGTATGTATTGTTAAAAAGCATCGATATTGGTTCTATGCAAGAAACGCATTTTAGCTAAAATCAACAAATACATTTGGATGACTTCGAAGTAAAATTCCACTAGAAATCGGTATAGCCTTAAGGCACTCTCAAATTTTCTAATATTAATGCCACTGACTTACGTCTTCCACGTATTTAATGGGCTGTAATAATTAATTCAATTGCACTAAATACCAGGGAAAAATTGTACTAGGTATTGTATGTACCTGAGTAAATGGTAATAGAAAAAGTGTTTGCTTGGCTCAATTTACATTCCATGTAAGTTCTATCAATTACAAATTTATGACAGGATTTTAGATTGGGCGCTTTTTTAAGAAATCTGATGAGTCTTTTATAGGAAGATGTCTTAACGCCCAAAATGTTGTTTACGGTTAAAATACGACTAGGCCTTAACAACTATTGCTGTTCTCAACCGTCTCAATAATTCATACTTTCCGGACCCATGGATAATTGCAAAAATTTTCCTATTAAAAAGGTACTGAGCAACTCCGATGTAAACAACTTTATAGCAGTTTAAACGCGTGAAAATGGACCAAGAAAATAATGATTCATATATTTTTTTAGAGTTTGGATTTACAAAATAGTACATCATGTTCGATGCACTGTTGAAATATCTTAAATGATATAATTGCTAAACCTCGTAAACGCTCTGGCACAGTTGTAATATCATTAGGTGTAGAACAATCTATTCTAAACCCCTTCTAATTCCTCATCTTTATAATATGTTTATTTACGATTTTGTTCACTAAAGACTAAATAAAGATATCGAAATTGTTCAGCGACTTTATAACAACTGAGGTATATAAAGTAGTTTGAAGTTATTTGCATAAGAAATGCGTTTGTGCTTGAGAGTCAAACTCTTCATTTAATAGATTCCAAAGTACGTATCAAAGATTTTGTTAAATATCTTGGCACCAGTATTTCTACATATTTGTCTATGGTTCTGATCTCGCCAAGTATTTTAAGAAAATTCGAAATATTGTAGCGAAGAGATTTAAGGTATTGCACTGGGGGGGTCATCTCAAAACCCCTTTCAAGCGTTATGCGGATCGTTTCCTATATTCCAAAGTGAGGATAACTCCAATCGTTTGTGGTATAGTTTACTCTTGATTGTGTTTGTTTTTCTTGCAATAATTTTTCAGTTTCCAAGTTAGTATTAAGTTAAATTTGTTTTTTATATAAAGCCTATCTCACTGTAAGCTCAAGTTCGTTCTTTTCCTTTTCCCATATAATGAATGATTCTCACTTTTTGTAATACGGACAATACGAAATCTAGTTTTTGTGCTTAACTTTAATTTTTCAGAAACTTCTACTGTATTTTAAGTAAGACTCAAGAAAATTTCAATCCTTACTTCAACTTCAACTAATTCTTTAACGAATTTAAAAATCAGCAAACCAGATGGTAACCAGAGCCAGGCAGCCCGATTTTACGCAATAAATCAGTTATGTGTAATCCATACATCCTTGCTCTAAACTAATCACGCTTTCATCAATTGGTTGTTCACATTCCGTCAATAAATCCCATATAAGAAATTCAAATAAATCATGCCAAAATGTACTTCAAATATTTCCACGTGTCTCTTTCAAAAGAAATGATACCCTCCTACACACATATGTATATATAAATTCACCCTTCCACATTTTATCATAAATCACATGCCACATATTTTGCGGCGCCATCTTCTACTCAATTCTAGTGAATTTATCCTCTTTATAATGCTCCTTATGGTCTTATACTATTATTTTTTCATACCCAGACAACTTGCAACCACGAAAATATTAAGAATTTTTCTTCATGCTACGTGCAATCTGGCAATCGATGGGTTGTGGGTATGTATGATTATTCGGATGTGAGTTTATATTCTTGTATTTACGCGTATATATGTGTATGTGCATGATGGCGCTTTCCTTTTTGTATTCCTCCAAACCCGGTATTGGCTGTGTCTGCGTTTATTGTTATTGTGAAAATATACTTCTTACTCGATTTTGTTCTTACTCGGTTTTGTGTTTCGATTTCTTGCGAATTTTCTTGGAGTCGTTTGACAGGAAACGATAGTCGGGGTCTTCATTGGATCATCTATATTTATTTTTTACTTCGTCCTTTTTTCCTCGTTGCAGTATATTTTCGATACGATTACAGCTTCTGTATGGCATAATCGATGTTGACATTTAAACGGCTCATAAATTCTTATCAAGTGTGCATACTTTTAGGCAGGTTTCGAATATAAATGAATATGAATTGACAAATCCGCTTAAAAAAAGAAAGTACAGTAAATAAAGCAGTACAGTAAAGGGTTCTCGTCAGGCGAGGATGTTTGCTGATTCGTTTTGACTTATTTTTTTGATTTATTTGTTGTGATGAGTGATGAAAGATTTATTGTTAAAATGAAAATTACATTGGATTTTTTGATTTTTTGCAAAACTGTTTTATTGGTTTTGAGAAGTGTCTATTGTGTAAACTTTTCCTTTGGCCACGCATAGATTGAAAGCAGTCCTTGTTGATTAGCGTTGCTATTTTTTTGGTTATTTTTCTCGCTTGTTCTTGTAATTGGTGCATGCACCCCACAGACTCCTCTCAAGGTTTCTAAAAACGAACACGCATCAGCTTACTTAGATATAAACCGATGGTAAGTGGAAAGAAAAGAGACAGGAATCTATCGTTGTCGCTCCAAGCGAATATCAAACTGTGATTAATATCGTTTGAAAAAATATGTCTACCGACATTTTTCCTATCTACGAGGCAGCAACAATCTACTAACGTAATAACAGCACTAACAGAAACAGCATCATCTCGAACAAGCAAAGCAGCAAAAGCATCGCTCCTTCATCGCATACCAAAAGTACATAACTCCAATTTTCCAATGTTGCAATCATTACACGATTTGTGCAAGGGGTGGAAAAGATGAAGCAGAGAAAAACATGGAGTTGGTTATCCGAAAACTCCACCACACAAACCAATTCCAAGAAACAATACGAAATCTCGAAAGTTAACTAATAAGATATAGCTTCGCGTTCGCCAGTATCTTTATGACCATTATCACCAGCTTTATGATCATTGTCGTCTAGGAGTAAAACAACAACTTAAAACTCTGAAAATGAAACCAACCAAAAAGATTGAAAACGGTGCAATGCCTTTTTAATACAAGAAGAAGAACAACACGAATAACCTCAAACATGATAACACCAACAACCACAACACTACCAAATAGGACAGCAATAGCAACAGCTTCTTAGTTCGAAAGTTATTATTTCACAAAAAATTACGAATAGAGCAAACAAAGAGTAAAAACTATCAAAGACTATAAATAACAACAAAAACAAGAACAATATCAGCAGCAAATAACTGCAAGAAAGATATTCACACATGCAGCCGCCATATTGTTAATTTAAAATTCGCGCGCCACAGATTTTAATTTGCAGGCGATGGTATAAATAATAACAAGAAGAACAAGAAAAACAACAATATCAAAGAAAGTAACCAGCAGGATGGGAACAACAGATGGAAATCGATGCGAAAGCTGCTTAAACAAATAGAAAAACTTACAAAAAGCAAAGAGGAAGGAAACGAATAGAAATTTCGTGTATACTAAGAGTACTAGAAACACTAAGAGCAGTAAAATAAGAAGAAGCATATGTGGGAATACCAACGAAAGTATTTGTGAGACCGGCAAGTAGGAAGGACGGATGATTGTAAGGAAGAATTCCTTACGATGAAGATCGATCCCTGCAAATTCTAAAATTTGGACTTGTTTTCAAGGCATTTGAAAACTTTACAGGATTGCTAGGGATTGATAAAAGAAAATGATCAGAATTGGTTAAAACAAAATAATTGCAGTATGGAAGAGGAAAAATTGATAGACAATCTATCGATAGTTGAAAACATCGAGTAGAGAAAGTATCGATTGTTGAAAATATCGATCGATGCGAGGGTTAAGTATTGATAGGATGAATCATTAAATGGATCGATTATTAAAAGGATTAACTATTGAAAGGAGCAGTAATTAAAGGACTCTATAATTCAAATAGTGAAAAGGTGGGTGAAAAGTGAATAATTAAAAGGATCAATAATTTGGAAGATAGATTATTTATAACATTAAATGAATTCAAAATCATTATAAGGAAGATCGGTCGTTTAAACGACTAATAATTGAAATATTTAATAATTGAATAATTATTTATTGAAGTTTTGACAGTTAACGAGATAGATAATACGTTTCCATAATTGAATAGATCGATTGGTGAATCGATTATTGACAGCATGAACAGTTGAAACGTCGATGGTTGTATGCAATGTTCGTTGAACCTGTCTTTAAGAGAATAGGAAAATTCGTTGGTTGCGGAGATCGATCGAAAGGATTGGTTAAGTAGAATGAATCAATGATTTTAAAAGAGTCGAAAAATAAAAGAATTTACAAAAATAGATTTTTACTAAAAGTGACAAATGAGGAAGGAAGAGAGGGTCCAATTATCACACCTCCAATACCTAGTCAAGGATGAACAAATGTAATCGAAAATACAAATATTGATAACAATATTATCCTCCCAACTTCTCTAGATGTGTGAAAGATATTTACTATACTAAAAGAAAATCCACTGAGGGGAAGATTTTACAGAGAACACTAAGATGGAAACAGTCGATTATGATATAAATGTGTCCACCAGAGTGTGATAGTGTCTTCGAAAGGAAAATTTTTAAGTGTTTATGGAATTATTTTCCAATAATGCGTACCTTAGTGTTGATTAGTAAGTGTCCGGATACTTAAAAATTAGGAATTTGAAGGAAGTTTTATATACTAATTTTATTATTCAGTAATATTATATAATTCACAAAATTTCACCGATTTCCAAATTCTCGATTACTCTCACATTTTCCTACTGGGCGAAGACATTTTGGCATGTGTGTAAACATGTATGTGCATATAGATTTCAGTATATTGGTGGGCATTTTTATCCGATAATACACGTTTGGTTATTTTCAGAGAGCATCTGCTTTGAAATCATGCAGTTTTAAAATGTACTTCCTTGCGTAATAACAAGTAAGAACCTTAACTTCAGCCTGGCCGATATTTAAGAACCCTACATCCTTATAATTAGTCCATAGGTTGGTTCTAATAATCAGTGGCAGTGGGCGCCATGTTATGTGGTAATATCTGAGACAGTACGTAATTAGATATGTTACCATATCTGTTCCTTTGCCTTCATGAATTCTGTCTTCAATAGCCGTACCACGCAAATTTTGCAGGAGATGATTTTTTCATGAATGTTTATTGTGGAAATATAGAATCAGTTTTATATCTTTAGGTACTAGAAAATCCTTGTTTAAATATTTTTGGAGTCATATTTACTATTTTCAATTCCAAATAAACTATTATGACGAAGAAAATTGGAATTTAATGTGGTGCCTCTTCCCATTTGGGTGTAATCGCGATTTCCACGAGAGACTGACTGACAGACGGACGTCACTAAACTCACGATGTTATTCTGGATAAGAATGCATACACTTTTCCATATCTGTCATGCCTTCATTAACGCGTTACAAACGGAAGCACAATATTAATATATCACAACCCTTCAGGTGTAGGGTAAAACAAAGTAATAATAAAAAGAATAACAAATACAAATAGCAGCAAAGCTCGCACGTGGTGTTGTATAATGCATGTATACCACTTACATTTTATAATATCGCCGCAACATACAAACGGCATCCCTACGCGATGGCCTCGAAAATGCGGCAAAGTAAGAAAATTTAACGCCTCCGAATATGCAAGGCATTTGATTATTTGTTTTTGATTTTGGCTTCATTTATTTCTCGGTCTGGTGGCTTACGCGTAATATATGCTTGTGTTTGTTGTTCGATTGTTTTGATTCTAAAAGTTTTCTTCGAGTTTATAGTCCAACTTTTGTTTGTTTGTGTGACTGAGCTGTATATAATTAAGAATTATTATTATTACTCGTTATTATTTTTACGACTAGCTGTTTGCGTCTAAGGATACTATTTAGTCATTAATCTTGTTGTTGTAAACGTAGGCATATTTTTAAAGTCGTTTATCTCTGCTTTTTGAGATTTAAAAATTCTCAGTTTTCTATTTTGACTTTTGGTCATTGGGAGCATTTTTTTTGGTTAATTTTACAAGATTCCTGGCTTGCTCTTTGGCTTTTGAATTGCGTGCTTGAAATTTATGGCACCATCACTACTACAACATACTTACCCTTTTATTCTCCACAACTGGATACTTGCTTACTGATTCTTATACATGAGATTTTATTTAATACACCATTAATTTAATGTCCTACCTAAATCCGCGTACACCACAAACACATTATTTTACTACACTTTAAATACTCTTCCTACTACTATTTACTCCTTTTACTATTAATTTGGCACTTCATGTAAGACTTAAGCATAAAACATTTAGTAGTTTATTGTGCAAATAATTTATAGTCAACCAAGATTGTAAAATAACATGCATATAATCAAATGTTAAAAGATTTAGAGGATGTTAATAAATATTTAGTGAGAGAAGCAGTGAGAGAGGCTGAATATTTTGTAAATTTGGTTAGGGTATTGTATACGAAATTTATTACAAATTTAATACCATTTTATTATAAAAACTGCGATCGAGCTTTTCGCATTTTTGAAGAATCGAAATTATTTCTAAATAAAAGGAACAGCATGGAATTTTTTTCAGTCTGCTGGCGTGTGGCATAGGGTCGCGTTGAATATACGCAGAATACAGATTTGAATAAAAGTGAAATTACCCTTAATTTTTCATTGAAATCTTTGATTTTAATTGTTTCAATATTACTGGAGGCGAATAATTTGTTCCTAATCTTTTTATATGTCTTCATCCTCTTCTTACTACATTCTTCAATACTTCTCCATCTGCTTCTTGATTACTTTGTATACACTTTTACAAAATTTATGTTTTTTCTTTCTAACGAACACAAAAAATGGCAATGAAGAGGAAGAAAACAAATGACGGATTTAATGGGAGGATGATAATTTTTTCTTGTTAATATTTCTTTCTTTCTGTATTTTTCCCCAAAAAAAGTTCATCAATTTAAAAAGCAAAACACATTAGCGTCTTTTACTTAAGAGGTTTCGAGCAGTGTTTTTCTAAGTGCCTTCTCGTTTTCCCACTTTCTCCTCTATTAAAAATTAATGATTAATTTTTACGCCTAAAAAATGCTAATTTAAATCCTTATTCGGCATCATTTCATCTTCATTTCCGGTATTCCGTTCATCAGTCTGTCCATCCTTGCGTCCAATTAAGCGTTCGCAATGTCCTGCGAGGTTAAAGATGTCCTTTGGGACCGTATAGCAGAAAATGTAGTTATGACCAGAAGAGAAGGGGTGAGGAGAGGCGGGAGTGTGGGGACCTCAACTCAGTGAAACATTTTTCTCCTTTTCTCTCTATTTTATTCACAAAATGAACGAACTTTTTGGGGCTTAAAAAATTTAATGTTTTTCCTGAAGGCAAATTGATTATGAATACGAAAAATTGCTATTGCTCACAGTATGGCCGCCATTGTCGTTGCTGCTGTTGTTATTTTTTATTGGTTTTGCTGTTATTTTGTTATTATGGAGTTGCTGTGCAGTATTGCAGTATTTGTGAGTTAAAGGCGTTCCAAAGAAACTACCAGTAGCTTTAACCTTTGCTTTAATGAATGAGTCTGCCTGAGTTATGTGTAGATTATAAAGAAATTTAAAGTACTGTTTGCTAACATGGGGTGGGTTAAGAAGAAGGATAGGATATACATAATATTAAAACTGGATAATGTGATAAATAATTGATATATGAATTAAAATAATATTAACTTGGATACGCTTTGCCAGATGTGCCAGAAATAGTATCAAGTAATCAATCCCTTTGAGTGTAGTTTGTAGGCGGAAAAAATGGTGTAGTATGGGAAAGTGAATACTCATGACAAATTGCACGCCAATATAACTTTCGTTCGGCTATAATCGTCATTATCACAGACAGAGAGACAGACAGACTGACAGATTGACTGGGCGGGCATGGCTAAATTGACTCATGTGGAGATTGTGAACAAGAATATTCTCCTGTAGACTTTTCTATACCGACCATTCTTCCTCTATTGCATTACTTCGGGGGTAAGGCAAAATAAATGTATAAAATACTGTTTGAAAAAGACGTAAGAACACCGGAAACGCGTAAATAGATGTTAATTAAGATCTTTCCAGTTCCAATTATTGTGGAATTATTTTTGCCATTGGGCACTGCGCAATATTTGCCTTCAAAAGTATCCGTTAAAAATGATTTTATCATATAATTTTATGACCAGGATTGTTCAGGACTGGTCATAATTTTAATTTGTCTGGAGAAATGTTAAAATTCATGAAAATGGGAACCAATTTTTTAGAAATAATTTAAATTCATTCAAATCATATTAAATTACCAGATGAAAACCGTAGAAAAATATGTCCCTTAAATTCTCAAATTTTTTATAATTTTTTTAAAGGAGAGGCTGAACTGCAAGGAGATGTGAGAAAGCTATGACTAATAGAAGGTATGAAATAAAAATGAAGGTGGGATAAAATACCAGGGAGTTATAAAAAATGTATTAAACATATTTAAGAAAATTCATGAAAAAAGAGATATTTAGAAAATCTTCTTTTAAAATATTATATGATAAGGATACTCGCAGTCACGCCATTCTCTGTTATTGCTACCACTAACAAGAACGAAGGGCGATAATTTTTAAAGAAATTTGTATTGTGTTAATGAGGAACACCATTCGTAAATGCCATTTCGGGTATTTTGAATAGCCTAAAATAAAGGCTTCTGTCGCTTTTTTCTCTAAGAAATTCTCAATAAAAGCGATGAATTAGGAAAATTTAAAAAGGATATATAAAACAGCTATATAGAAGAAATGAAGTGAAAAATGAGGAATTTTCTTTTCTTACTCAAAAATTACAGTTTTGTGATGCCTTTCTCGCAAGTTTTCCAGAGAAATGGTACTAAGGAGTATAAGAGTTTCCGTTTTTCAATAATCTTGATGGTATATAATGTGATTATATTTTCAGTTTAGTTTATTTGGCAGGTCTAATTCGTTCTAAAATGATCTTTTTCGATCATTCGATCATTTTAGTATTTACTTCTTTTTTATTTATTTAAATAAATAAATAAATAAATAAGTAAAACAGAATCGTATTCAGAATACAACAGAAGACAAAATATGCGATTTCTCAAAACATGTGTAGATATATCGTTAATTTCAATTTTACGATTTATTTTATTAATTCTAAAAAAATATTTTTTCTCCCTTCTTTGTTAGTTTTTTCAATGTTTTTGGAATAGATGCTTTCAAAGTCGAATCATCGTGTTGACTTTCGTTGCCAACACATTGATTAGTCAAAGTGTTCATTAAAAGTGTTCGAAAAACAGTTTCTCTTTTCTTGGTCTCTCTCCTTTATTTCTTCCTCATGGATCATCATGGACACTACAGACTCATATTCTTGACGATTATTTCTTATATCCTTCCTATTCTATATTCTATATTCTATATTATATATTCTTCCTATATTCTATTACTATATTCTTAGGCGATTATATCCGTCAGTCGTTCATTCATTAATTCAGTCATTCAGTAAAAACGTGATACATTTTCGTCTCTTCCCTTTTATGGAATAATTTGGAAAGCAAGGAAATACGGAAAAGCATCTAAATTTCATTTTACATTTGCTCACCCTCAAAAATTCAAATCCAGTCGGATTGCAACAAACTGCGGGCCTTCTCTCTTTTTGAAACAAATTTCAGTGATTGATATTATAGTTTTGTAAGGAGAAAAATAAGTGTAAGGCATATTCCGCCATGTCTGGCACTTTTAAAGGACCCCAAAGTTAGTTTTATGTTTACAATATTTGTTCACTGATGTAAATATTTTTGGGATGCTTGTCATACTTTTCCCAGTATTTTTGGTACATTCGTAAAAAAGGATTTATACATTTAAGTTTAGCTGGAATTGGATTTGTGACTCTCACGGGATTGCCGTAAAATTGGAGGGGTTGAAAAATTTGGAGGAGCCGGAAATGGGATAATAAAAAAACTTAATACTGTTGAACATAACGTATAAAACTACTAAATACATAAATTAGGAAAACAGACAATACACGTTTTTAGCAAGATTATGTCATATGGAATCCAAGCTCTGTTGAATCCCTGAAGTTTCGTGCTTTAAACTATCAGTAGGGAAGGATGTAGTACATAGAGTTCCCCACGAGTAGTCAGCCAACTCTCGTAGGTGACGTGGGTGAAGATATTTTGTTTATCTATCGTCAGAGTGCTTCCACATTCCCGTCTCAAACGACCTTCCAGTTTCCTTAGTTTAAATAACTCCCAATTTTGATAAGTGGTCAATATGTTCTTTATCCTCGATTTCTAATGGGAAGATCCAGTTTACGTAAAGGAGAAACCGATAATTATACTATATGTAACTTTCGAAATTGCCAAATAAGGGAGTGCAAGGGATCTAGTGAAAACTTCTGTCATTCTTACAGCGAATGCTAGAGCCTGAAAGATGCTACGTCTCTTGAATAGCTCCTTTTGGACTAAGTTAAAAACCGTACATAGTAGTTGCCAAACTATCTTTTAGTATTGTGCCACAATTAAGGTCATTCCTTTACTTTGAGCTTTACTTTGTGATACAACCGCGATAAGCTTCAAGTGGGAGTTAAATTAAATTTAATCGCTATGTGACTACTGGAATAAAATCCTACATGTGATCTGAATAATGAATAATGAATAATGAAAAAAATTTAATCATAATAGAATGAACCGAAGTTTACAATAAAAAACCATCCCTTTTTGAAGTTCCTGAAGATATCTAAAACTTAATCAAAAACCCGCAGATTAATTAATCTGAGATTTATTTAGCTTTATCTGCAAATGGATTATTTTGGTTCGTGTTTTCGTTTCAAAGAAAGACAGAGTTAATGAGAGTATTCGGTGTTTATGAGAAACTGTAAAAGCATAACACTGGGAAACTTGCAAAATTTATATGTGATAAATATAAATGTGTATAAAATTAGATGTGAAATGTTTAAAACATGAGTCTTCATAGAAGATAACATGAGGGAGAGGGGTGACCCCTCATGAACAAGAAGACACACGGTAAGTGTGTAACTCGATTTGATAAACCCGACACTAAATGGAATATGGTGGCACTACCGATCACCATTATCCAAAATTTTGTGTCAAATAAATTCTTCGTAGGAATGTTGAAAATATAATAAAAGTATTCTGGAATTTTGATACAAATGAAGTTGAAAGAAAAAAAAACATAAGGACAAACTCACATACAATCAGACACATAGCCACACACGCGCACACACATACACACACTCACCGCAAATGACAACCAAAATCCGCACGCTTTCATCGTCTTGCATCCGCAACGCCCTACCATGCCCACAACCCTATCATTTCAACCCTCCCTCATCATCTATATAGAAGTTCCAGAATGGCTGTTCCCGGCGCAAATCGTCGTGAGTGCGGTCGGCGATCGGGCGGTCGGGCGGTCTCATTGAAGCAGTCATAAATCAATTGGGCGCGCAAACAAAAACAAATCGAAATTTAAATTCGAAATAATAGTACGAAATGACAATTCCCTTTCCTGTTAAAACGGATTAGAGGATGACATCACATGTACGCACACACACAAACTTATAAAATGCTTCTGCTGCTGATTTTCTTTTTTTTGCAGACAATTGGGACCATATATGAAAATAAAAAAGTAGAAACATATTGAGGTTTAACAATGGTAAACCAGCAAAAACAACAACAATAAAGACGAGAGATCCATATAGGAAGCTGTTAGGAATCCATGCGTTGATCGGTGATTAAAATAACGCTTGCGGGCTCAAAGCATAACGAAATAGCCAACGAATGTGCGGGGACGGGTTCCAAAGAATGATAAGAAGGCAAAGGAAGAGGGAATTAAACTCAAATTACATTTAAAACAGCGCAATAAAAACTTTATATTCTAAAGAATCGTTTCTAAGAAAGGAAACCAAAAAGTACATGAAAAACAACAAAAAATATCTTAAACAAAGACGCAACGAGAAAAACACAAGTTTACCACAAAATCCCATGCATAAGTTTTTCTAAATCCCATAGGTGAAATTTGCATACCCCCGTCACCGTAAGGGAGGGGGACCCTTGGAGAAAAACAGAAGGCAGGGCCCGAAGAAAATGACACATTTTTTATCTTCAGTTTACTTTGCCAATAAATATTTTAAACTGAACAGAGGGTTCCTCAAGCGGAAAATTCATTTTGACACCAAAGTCTTCAGTCAGTCAACCCCTAAGATAATATATCAAACTACGCTTCCCCGGCTTTCTGCCCGCACCATGTACATCATAATCTTCTTCATGTGACTTGATATAGTGAAATCCTTCCTAATGTCCTTCCTGATGGTGCGTCCGTACACACACACTCGACATGGCGATTTCATACCATAAAATATTAGCATTTAATAATCCTAAAAAACCACTGCCGTAGACACACAATTCCACTTACACATACGCTGATACGGACATACACACATATACGCCTTCAGGACCTTTCCATACGCTGGATTTATTTACTTTGGTACCGCTCTATTGACTCAATGCTGGCGTGGAAGAAAAGTCCTCAATTTCAAACATCTTCATAGCCGGAAGCTGTTGAAATATCCTTTTCATAGACCGGCGCTACGTATGCGGTGTCCTAAAAGCACAACAAAGAATACTAAAAGAAGGGTATAATAGGGATCACAGTGTTAGAGGGGAGGTTACAAAAGGGATAAGTCACGAAGAAAAAGAGTTATTCTTCGATTTTTTTTTGTTGCTTCTACTCGGGGTCTTCTTCGGTTTTGGCCTTTTCTTCGGTATGTGCGTGGGACTAGGGAAGTGAGGGGAATGACTGAAAGGTGTATCAGTTACAGCCACCGGAAATCTGATTTGTGCGTTGAGTGTTAAAAAGGATTTGCTCGAATTTGGTTAACCGGAAAGTGTTTATTTAGTTTTGCTAAGAAAATTCAGGAGGAGCAGCTCGCAGTATTGGCACCACCACCGTCATGGTACGCACGCTGTTGAATATATTGACGAGCATGATAGATCGAGTAAATATTTTTTTCAAATTTTGAAGAAATATTAATATAATTTGGGGTCAGTATCAAATAAGGATAAAATCCATTTTTTGGAACTGTTTCAGGATAATTTGATTTTGTGAAAAATTGACAGAATTATTCCTCCAGTATTGTGTGCTTTTGATATACTCAGTCATTCGTTTTCTTGTACAAAATATTAATTTAAAATTAGTGCAATCACGCTTTGGGAGAGTGCTTTGTTTAACAACTTTCTAATTCTTTCGAAATAAATCAATGTATGTCACACTAAATATTATTAAACGTTACAACAATTGTTGATTGATTTTTAAGGGTTTGTAAATTGTTTACAGGATTAAGCAAACTTATATCATTTAATGCATGTGAGTTTAACTTGCTGACTTAATAATTTGCATTCGGTAAATTTTGTTTGGTGAAGTGACCAGCTTATTTATCAAAACGTCATTTGAAAAATTCATGTCTGTAAAATGATCATAGATAATATTCTTTTCACATTTGAGAATTTAATTCTAATTGCAAATAATTACAATCGAACCTACCGGGTTTTCAAAAACTGCTTCCAAAACAGGAAACAATGTTTTTCTTTTAATAAGTTTTAAATTCGCCTTAAGTAAGCCAGCCAATTATTATTTCAGAAATTCCATTCAGAAAAGGAAGAAAAAACGCTGTTGGAAAAGAAGCGAATGCAACGGAGGCAACTCTCTCAAAATATAAAGGATTATTAGAACTTTTACCAAATTTTAATTTTCAATGCTCCAGAAGAAATGTTGTCTCATTTTCTTAAACATAAAATAAAAAAAAAAATTAAATTAAAGGGGATAAAATAAAATAAAAGAAAAAAAAATTGCAAAACCTTTGCATTTCGTATTTTTAAAAGAATAATTTGCACACATTTTTCCTAAATTTTTCGTGAAATAAATATTAATTTATTAAAAATCAAAATTTGAGATTTGAAAGGATAGAGAAATATAAATTTTTATTGTTATCTCTTGAGACAAAATAAGAACTTAATATAAAATAGGGAGAGACTTTTGACGCTGGTAAAACCTATGGTAAATCCTAACAATTTGGGCCTGTTTGAAGTTTGGGAATCTTTTCGCAATCTTTCAAAGCGAGCATTTTTTTCGAATATATTTTTATATAAACGAAAATTATACATACACATATCTGTCCCTCCCTCACACATATGAAACCCTTGTTTTCATGCAGAGTGAGTGGCGTATGTTTCAACAATACCATTTGCGGGTCTATCAAGACGTTTTTATTCAACAAAAAAACCAAAAAATCGTTTGAATACACTTATTTAAATTAGAAGAAATTTAGCGAGTATGAAGTAAACGTAAGAAGTAAACGATTTTTTATGAAATGTCATTTTTGTCCGTTTGAGATTGCAGCTCATTGCAGCTCATGTGACTTACGTTACTTTCCGGTGATTTTTCATTTTTACTAAAAAAACACACACACATCAACTCATTTATTCCTATTCACACCTTCATTTTTCTTTTTCTTTCTGTCATAACGATTGTTTCAGCAGCGTCAGCAATAGTGTTTGTGGCAGGAATGGATGACATAAAAAATTATCCTTAAAAGTGACGCACGTATTATGCATTTACTTTCACCTTGCGTTACCGTTACGTTTGTTCGAGGGAAGGAAATTTAAAAATTATTGTACTATATGACTCAAGGTAATGGGAAGAGGGTAAGGTTATGGTGGGCGGGAGGGCAGGAACATGCATGAGGAAGTATGCTTCACAGCGATTTGTACAAACATTCAAAAATTTTAATGAAAGAAAGAAAGAACAATTGAACAAACGAATAAACGTGTGAAAGAATTGTTATTTTTTAAAAAACTTTTGGTTATTTTCAAAAAATATAACCAACATTATTTTGTCATCTGAACGTGACATATTTTGAAAATATTTCAATTTCAAAGACATACAATGGGAAGCGAATATATGGTACCTTTACCAAATACCTTCTCGGGTGATAGACTAGGAAATAGTAAATATGGTATGCATCCTACTGCTTCAAAAATGAGATTATGTTTACTTAAGCTGTTTAAGGTTTACGCTGTTTACTTGCGTAACTTAGGCATGCCTTACAATTTCTTTTCTGTTTCTTGTGGGGAAAGGTCTCGTGGAGTGCAAAAATTGAAGAAAATTAATTACTTGAATTATCTCTAACCTACGAGTCGTATTCAATGTGTCCTCGAAGTCGATATAGAGGTACTTAATGTATTTAATATGTTTTTATATTTTCGGAAAATTTTTTTATTATCTCAATACGCTTGCTGCACCTAGATAACTTCTCAACATACTGAAAAATCTTTAAATTTTTAATTGCTAATTGGAATACAAACTACCGGGGTCTAAATCTGAACAATAGTTCAGATTCACATCTACCCAATAGGGTGAGCGACTAATTTTCTTGAAATTGCATTCTCACGACACATCTTTGGAAGCGCAAGCTGCTTATTTACCAACTAATTTTTCGTTGATTGCTCCTTACAAATCAATATCTATCGGTTATCTGGCTTTGCCAGATACCTTCAGAAAAAATTGTTTAAATGCTGAAGCACTGTAATCACTTGTGTTCAGTGCCAGAACACAGCGACATTCCGTTGAATTGTGTCATCGCTGAATTGCAAAGAAAACAGCAATGAAAGATATTTGTCAAGATGTGCAAGAGCAAAATTTAGTAAAACTGATTAGGCAATTCTGCCGAAATACCAAGAAATACTAGAGTGGTCCAAAGTAGTTTTAAGAACACTTTCATACCCATTCCTGGTATTTAAATTTTAGGGATATTAGAAGGATTTGAAGGATCTAGAAGGATTTGCACATAACAAATGATTACTGCTGGAGTAGCAAAACTAAGGATGAATAAAAGTACATCGGTCAACTTCTATGCTCATTCTCGGCTACTTAGCGTATTTGGCAATTTTCGAGCAGTCCCTCCCCCCTTAACGAATTATGTACTGTGAAACTCGACTTAACCTCAATTTTCTAATTCATTATGTATAAAACTCTGAGTGACCGTAATTGTGTCTTTGGGCTGCCGGATCTACATACGTATTCGAAACTTACTGATCGTGATTTAGTGAGTGACTTTGAATTTATTCGGAAGGATCAGTACAGTTTATGTTTTGGAAAGGTCAATAATGCCAGTCCGTGGGCTACGTTTTACAGTCACGATAATGATAGTGAGATCCGTAATGGTAATGTATTTCTATCGTGACAATTAAGAGGAAGATGCTGAAGTATATTGGAACGAGTTTCCGTCATCCCTTGTCACGTTAGGTTTGGAGACAAACCGGTTTCGGCGATGTGCCATCTTCAGTGTCTGATGTCGTTCTCTCGACATCAGACACTGAAGATGGCACATCGCCGAAACCGGTTTGTCTCCAAACCTAACGTGACAAGGGATGACGGAAACTCGTTCCAATATACTTCAACATCCAACCCTGTCGGAAACCTCAACGAACATCAACATGCAGGAAGATGCTCTTTAACATAGAGCGCGCACATTTTTTGAGGCGTCAGTTATTCTGGCTGTCTTTAGTAAGGAGTATCTCACAAGCAAATGATCAAAATTATTCAAAATTTCATTTACGTACCCTCGGATGGTGGCGCTCGGATGGTACCCTCGGATAATTGTTAAAAGTACTTTTACTTGCTTATTAGGAAGTCACAACCATACCAAGTATACTTTGAACGCCTTTCGTAATATATTAAGACACCCTTTCAATCTAAAATAAATAAATAAATTCGTTTTTAAATCGTAAAACTTTTCTGTAATCTTATTAAACAAAGTTTTTTTTAATGGAATCTGATTAAAAATTATAACAATTGCGCATATTTTTAGTGCCTCGGAGATGCTTACCACAATTATTGGGAGACCAAGAGATATTTTGATGTTTTGTTATTCTAACAATATTGTGTTAATAATTGATTACTGTAATTGGAAACTCCTAAGGGTGAATGAAGAATCACAAATATTCCCATACGAACAGACACATCCCCACTCACATACCATGAACCCCACATAGCACTGAATCACTTACAAAATAATCATCATTATTTCCGTCAACGTCAGTGCCAATGTCAAAAGCTTGTTAAAATTGCGAGGCTAAGATAGCCTAATATATTCGCGGATTCATTGAACAATAACAGCAAACAATACCACAAAACAATAACAACAAAAACAAGGACATTAACAGCAAAAATTACTAAGAAACGACAAACTTCTCTTCTCCAGAAAAATTATTCATTTGAGGGAAAAGGTATTGCTTACGGGGTTAAAGGGATTACAAGACGCGGGGGAGGTAACAAATAGGGAGGGGTGAATAAGAAATTAACCACCACTACCGCAAAAATTCTAAAGTTGGGAGGTACGCAAAAATCGTTAACCAGAAAAAAAAAAACAAAAAACCAAACCAACAAAACACACAAGCAAAAAATATACGTCACCGAAGGGCGGAATGTAAGAATCGTGCGGGGGCAAAGATGTGAGGAAAGAGATGTAAGTTGAGGTTGATAAGTGTGTAGACGGACAGACATACACAGATAAAGAAAAACATATTCGCGAACACGAAAAACACAACGCGAGATCGCGAAAATTTGACATAAAAAACACGACCCTTGCGGGTGCTAGACGGGAACGTGGGTAAAGGACTTCAAGAGTAAATTTGTTAGAGGATATGATATAATAATGGAAAAGGGAGTAGTTAGGCGTAAGAGAGTAGTTAGTAAAGCACGTAGTTGGCGGGTTAAGCGCAATAACAAAAACCGCTTAACTCCGGCAGGACGGCAATGTGTGCAGTAGGAGGCGCGCGGTGAGCATGATTTCCCATATCAATGGTTTTGCTTTTTGTACTCTTAATCCTATGATTTTTATTAATTTCCTTCTTTTTATAAATTTTTACTTAAAGCGAAAATTATTTAGACGAATATAAAAATTCAGAAATCGAATAATGCATGTTTTTTTTTTGCTTCAAGTAATCCAAGATAATAAAACGATATTGAAAACAAGAAAATCTAATGATTAAGAGATGAAAGAAGGAGAGAGACAAAGAATGATTGGGTAAGAGTTTAAGAATTGTTTGCATGAGTTTTAAAGAAAATGTTACTCTTTCCACCCTCTTTCTCCACTTTTTCTTTAGAAAGATACAATTGTTATTGCTACGATATTTGCATGCGAAGGAAAGCATTAAAATTTGCATAATCCTTCACACACGTCGGACGAGATAATGCGAACATAGTGACGATAATGATGATGATAATGATTAGAAGATTGAGAAAAATTTATCTTGACTTAAATTGTATTTGACGATTAAACAAACCTCTGTGGCCTCAAAAAATTCACCCCTATTCGAAGAAGGAAATTCCATTATTATTAATTGAAATTTTGGGAGGTTAGAGGATTGGAAATGTGCTCTGATTTTGTATTGGATTGCCTGGTAAACCATTTGGAGTTTTTTTATAATAGATTTTTCAATAAGGGGATAACCGAAGTTTATGCACATACGCATGTAAAATGCGCCGTCGACAATTCAAATGATTTGTGGTCATTATTTTGTTAATTTAATACCATAAGGATGTGAGACAAGAAATTAAAATTTTATTTGCCACAATTTGCCCTACTTATCTGAATATTTGAGAAATTTTGCCCGTATTAAAATGAGGTTAGACTGTGCTGTCATGCACATCAAGAAAGGCCTGAGATATCTGATGATAATTAATATCGGATGCCGGATGATAATTATGATTGCGAATAGGAGTGATGCGCCTCTTCACAAGGTCAGATAAATGTTTAATGTTTTGATATCGCCAATATGTTTAATGGTTTGTCGTCGCTTAGCCATGAAGAAGTTTAAGGATGTATTTATTTTATTGAGATTGAAAGGGGTCTCAATCTCAATGGAAAAGCCGCTGATGATTACAATAACTGCTATTCTCATCAGAATTATAAAAGCGTTTTACGAAATTCGATTGCATTCTGGTCCCTTTATTTCTGCCTGTAGTATTTCGATGGGGGTGATGCTGCAATTCGCAAAGAATTTGAAAGATGGACTACGACAGTGCTGGCCGAGGCAGACCTTTTAATCCAAGTTATATTGTCCAATTAGTAAAAAAAAATTTAGATGGAATTTTCTCATAGCATTTTTACTATATTACGAACCCTGCAGAATACACTGTGTCGTTTCAAACGATTATTAATGAATATTTGTCTTAAGACGTACACAATATTTATCTTTGGTAACAGTTTTTCTATTTCTACCAATTTTTATGGCAATCCTAAACCATCTACCATTCTTGCTTCTGTTTCGAGGTTATACAATCTTGTGATAATTCGATGCCACCACCACTATCTACGACTTTTTCCCCTCACTTCTATACCCCAAACGCACTAACCGTCCATTCATTTTATGAATCTTTACTCGTATTTCGTATGACTTTATGAATTCCCCAAACAAATCTATATTTACGATTATTGATGTTTATGTTGTGACATTTTGGTATCATTTTGGGTCTGGTAGTAAATATTTTAATGATATTGCAAGTATAGTAGCAAACAGATATTATAGATAAACACAAAGACACATCAACATCTACACGGTGTCATAAAGCTGTAAGTTCTTTAAGTTACTTCCTTTTTTTCTTACATATTTCAATCTCACATACATAAGCACAAATGTGGTGAAAGTGTCATAAAAGTGAAAGTCTTGTCGAGTCAAATAAGAAAAATCACGTCTTACGGTATATAATCGCCTACACAAATTTCAGACAATTTTAATAAAACATTAATGAGGGAAACGATTACACGTGAAAAGGTGTGCAAGTATTGGTTTATAAGTACTGGTTTGTGTTTTTACTGTTTTTCACTACAACAATTACCTATCCATAATATATAAATTATTTCTTGCGCAACTGTAAAGTTTCTGAACCTAAGAAAAAGAGGCAAAACATCGTTTTTCATGTCGTGTTCAAAAAAGTCCCAAATAGTGCTTTTGAATGAAGCAAATTCGGATGCTGCAAAATAAAATTAGTATCCTGAAGTTTGATTTTAATTTTGATGAGAAAATGATCTGAAAAAGTAGGTTGCAAACACACTTGAAAATTCCGATTAAATAGACTTACTAAATTTGAACTAATCAGGAAATGATCCATGAAAGAAGAACTATCAGGGCTGGAAGGTATTTTGTCAAGTATCCTTACAATATTGTAGAAATTTGCTTGCAAGCAGTCATATAAAGCTTGCCATTATTGTTATTACTGTTATCCCCCAATCGAAGTTTTTCGCATTAAAATCCTTACCGATTAAAACACCACAATAGTTTCTGGAATAATTTGAAATTTCCGAGAGGCCTTTGAATATCATCGTAGGGTTAGTATTGCAGTTAGTAAAGTCAACCGAAGTAAATTTTTTTTAATATTTTCCGCATTGATTTCCACTGAGACTGAATTGTCCTTTGAGAGATAGTTTTCAGACAATACGCACATATCTAACATGTGCTTATTGAATGAAACCTTTATCTACATCGCAACATTTCAAAAGTTCTATTAACAGGATTATTCTGATGAACCATATACCCCACGTACTTCCTTCGGCAATTCCTGCGATCTAACTCAGATTGCTCTACTGAAATATTTTGTTAGTTACTCGAAAAAATTTTAATTTTCCCCTCAAGTATCAAGATTTCTGGTATACGTAATACATTAGCAATTTGTAAAAATTCGTCCACAATAGCCGGGTTAAAAGGTGCAATTGGCTTTCTGCGGAGACGTCATTGAAGAAGCTCGCACATGTTTTATTCGAGTTATAATTATATTAAATTGGAATCATTTACCGCTTTAGAAACATTACGAGAATGTATAGAATTCCGTGCACTTTATAATTTTCGACCTAAGAAGAATAGAAAAGATTTTAAAAGACGAGCAACCTTTATATGCAAATCATCCTTTTCATGCAAGCAATCCATCAATTCCTAGATGAGTCCGTGATATCTTTCAAATAAAGATTGCTTCTGCACCGATTTTCATTAACAATTTTGAATTAATTTTTTTAGCCTTTCATTGGTCTACCAGACTTTTAATATCGCCTTCATTCTCTAATACTATCGACAATTTTAATACTATTAATTTAATACTATTTTTTCTATTATTAATATTACGCTAGAACTATATTTGACACTGTGATTACATGCATCTAGATATTAACCTAGAAGATTGAATCTATTATCCATATGCACATTAAATTCTCAAAATATAGAAAATCGATTTTCATTAATATCGTCGTTGGAGATATACCCTTTTCCATGAGTAACTTTAACAGAACCTGTGCCGTTTATCTTGGCTCTTTTGTTTTGCGGATCTTCTATGGTGTCGGGAGTTTGTTTATTGCACGAAGTATTACCGCAAATAATATTCATGGGAATCGGAAAGATCGATGTATCCTTTTTGCTGTCCTCCGATTCCAACACAACATTTTTAAGGGCCTCGCTCAATTTATTTTGTGTAGAGTTTTTGTCCGGAGGAACCTTGCCAGCGTAAGCCTTTTTATAATCTCGCATTAAGATTCCGCAGAAATTATAGAATTCATGAAATGTTCCTTTCTTTTGAATTAGAAAAATAATTGTAGAAAACATTATTTTGTATTATTAGTTTTGTAGTATTTTTTTAATGAAACACAAAAGTTTTTTAATGAAACACAAAAGTTATCATAAAAACACAAAAATGTATATTAAGTTTAGTTTAAGTTGAATTTTAGTTGAATTTGAGTCATTAATAAAAATGTATGCTTGCACATCTAAAATAATGACACAATTATGAAAAAACTTCAAAATATAATGTATTATTTTGATAACATTAATGACAACAACGACATGTTTGATTGGATAAGTTATAATCATTTGAACTCTTAAATTAATATTCATTTTTAAAATACGCCTAAGCATATGCAACAAGATTTTCTAATATCCTTAGGATTGTTCAGGATTGAAAGCGGAGAATGATGGGTTTTCGTGGACATTTTTAAACTTTCTTTCTGCTCTTCAGCTTCTTTTTCTATATACTCTTTCTTTCCCAATATACCCCTGTTCAACCATTAAAAGAAAGATCTTAATTTACTGCCTTTATCTACCTCTTCTCCTCGTCTTATTGCTTAAATTTGCGTTCCTAATTCTCTTTACGAATTCTATTCTGGTTCTAATGCTTCTTCTCCATTTTCGCATGTACTTTAAAAGTTTTAACTTTCGGTCTCTTTCGTTTAATTCTATTTTAATTATTAAGTCCAATTTTAACTTTTTCTTCGTTGACGACTTAATTTAACGGGTTTTTTCCTAATTTCTTTTAACTTTGTCTCTTTTTTAGATTTTTCTCCACTTTTGACTCTTTTTTACTTTTTCATTTTACTGCTCTCTCTCTCTTTCTCTCTGTTAAACCTTAAATGAACTAAATCCATTTTTGAGTATTCTTTCATGATCATGATGATGACAGTGGTGGTGGTTATGATGATTTCTTGCTCTTTTTGGTTTACATTTTAACCAAATTTTGTTTGTTTTAAGCAAATACAATTAAAACTTCTTCTTCTTCTTGTTCTTATTCTTCTTCCTCTTAACGCTTTATCCTCCTTCATTTACTCTTCTTCCTTCGAAATCGTATTAGAGGGAAATGGTAGCGGTCAAATCAACCGATCATTAAAAATGCACAAAAGTAAAACTATTTTTACTGGTTCTAGAGGTCGACTGGTTCTAGAGGTTCGTCCATTGAATTGAAGTGAAAAAGAGAGTATAAACGATAATTTTAAAACTTTTAATACTCAAGGAGTTTTTAGGAATATTTATTTAGTAAAAGAAATATATTAAAATACTTAAGGAGTTTATGGTTTTAACAAAAAGCCATCAATTCCTTTCAAAGCCTTTCATTCAGTCGATAATACCAATATTTTTATACCGTCAATATCATATAATTTCAGTTCTTACCTGTCAACTAAAATTTTAGATAATATCTCTTAGAGGTCCCCTTTTCCTCTTCTGAAGTCTCCGTTCACTATTCCGTCTTTTCCATATTTCTACCAAACTTTTTATGTTTCCTTTGGTAAAGAATTATCATCACGGGTGAAAACACATTTCATTATCACCCCCACCCTGACCCATATCTACGAATGCAGCCACGTTACAATTTCTTTAGTGCTTCCCATTAAATAAAATTTATAACTTTCCTCAATTCTGCTGAAATCTTATCGAGTGACAAGTCGATGACATGACCGAGAAATTGTCTATAGATATTTTGGTTCGTTTTATTAATACATGTGTCTCCCAGAAGCAAACAGACAAACAAACAACCAAACGGCCTGGTTTTCCAGGGCATATTTATTTCTATCTATCTATTCTATACCTAAATGAATATTCTTCTAAAGTTAACTTATATATATGCGCACAACTGTGAAGATTGTGCAAAGCCTTGCAGAAAGAAGAAGCGCAAGACCAAGAAGAGGACGATATTCACTCATTGCATGTTCGTCCTGTGGCCCGTATGTAAACCATAATTCCTTCCATTTCATTCGGTTCGTTTTCTAATTAAATGTTTACTTGGTCGCAAATGTTTTTTATTGCGAAATAAAGTCGACTTCATCGCCGATGACGATACCCGGGAACAATGGAGTGGCATCGAACGGAATGCAATGGGAGTACACTGAAGTTGGGCCGTCTATCATACAATGATATTCAACAACAAAAACGCGGCCAACAACAAGAAGTTGTTTGTTTTTGATGGTACAGGGTACAACAAAAAGAAATTGTGCCTATAAAATTGTTAAGGAGTTTAATCGCAACAACGACTCTGATTACAAAAACAAGAATACCGACTTCTACGGCAGTAGTAACAAAATACACCGTATTAGGAAACGCAACGAAAATTCATAATGACTGAAGTTCATCGCAAAAACAACAAAGCGACGTATTATAATAGCTTACGACAAAAATGACAGGAACTATAACTGCTGTTGTTGTTTTTGTTGTTGATAAAAACAATAATGTAAACAATGTTTAAGAAGCCAGAATCATGAATCTTTACCACTACTAAGAAGACCAACAGCAAAAATAACAAATTAAATAAAATAAACAACAATAAAATAACAGCTTCAGCAACAACATTCTTTACGGCATATTTCTGTTATAAATATACGATTCTAGCAGAAAACAAAAATAACAGATTTCTGCAATCATTGCGGCTTTTATTAAATTAAACATATCATTGCGAACCAATATAATTGAATCTCCAATTTTTATTAAAAGGCATTCCACAAAGAAACGGGTTTAAATGGCATAGAACACATTAAGAATAGAAACCTACAGCGAAATAAAAGTGTGGCTATAAAGAATGAATGTTACAGCAACGCGTATATTAATATATAACGGCTACTATTTATAAACACCAATTACTACACGAAGCATCACAGTTGGCAACGTTTTTTAAAAATTATATAAAAAATGACGCTGCAAATACTTTCATTTTATTCAAATGTTAAATACTTTTATTATTTAGAACTCTAATACGATCTAGTAAAGGCAATACAAAAATCTTTTCAAGAGATTTCAATTTTGTGTATAAGAAACGAGAGCTGTGTCAACCAAGTGATAAAAATAATCCCTTCAGGAGCACATACGAACTTTTGTGATACCGAATTAAAGACTGCAAGCTGATATCTGTTCAATTTCTCCCATCCCTTTTCCTTTTTGGTGGGCAGGACTGCTTCTCTTATCCGTTTAGTTATTTATACTTTAACATTTAATAATTTTTACTGTTGTTGCGTCATTATTTTTATTACTTAGCTTGGCTATTTTCGTCATGTCTTCCATTATTAATATTCGTATATTATTAAACGTTTTTAGTAGTTTCTTCATCGGTCTCTCATCGGATCCATTCACAACCACAATCACATAAAATCATTTTCATCAATTGTAGTCAATAATTATTTTTACCCCCAAGCTAATAAACTGCTCCTGCTGAGAGGTCTGGTGGATACAAGGACTAGGGTTGGGGAATAAAATTGAACTTAATATTGTTAACATTGGCGATGGCGCTGACGTCGGTATGGCAAAGGTTGATATTTACGACGATGCGAAACGTATGAAGTTTTTGGGGTAAATGGTTTACGTGCGCGAGATAATTTCATGATAGGTAGATAATATTTCTAAGACTCTGCATATAATTTAATTAAAATGCAGGAAAAAATAGGATAGTGCGGTTATTTACAAGAGCGTTAGTGATCAAAGACTCTACAGCTGGCCATAATCCTTTAAATGGAAGTATACATAAATGTCCCGATGAAGATTGTATTATAGTTTTATGACGCTGATTATTGTAAAGACCGTGTTTCTGACAATGATGATGAAAATGGTAAACCGTTAAATACAAACCATAGACCAATACACATACTCTTTTGGCTGGCAAACGATTTCGTTCCAATCTTCAGTAAAAACTTCTATAGAATTTATTGTTATTCGTAGTTGCCGAAGGCGTTTTTCAAATTAAATATAATACTATTTATGTAGTTGCAAATTTAAATGCAAACACAATTGCGCTCTCGCGGACTGTTTCATGGAATTTTGCATATCTTCAGGAGCATGACGATGTAATGAGTACAATAACTATTTGAGTGACTTTACTTTACCTTTGGCGCGCCTGCGAATCGTTGAAGTAGACCTCATTTCACAAGGGCCACTAGCGAACTAATGATCACAATCATATAAAAATTCGCGCCTGTACTTTCAAGTTTCCTACTCTATTAGTATATTGAACAAAGAGAAAGAAGGTTGGAATTATGTTGGAATAAATAGCCAGCAGAAAGTATAATAACCGAAAAAAATTATCCGCCTTCGATTCAGGTGTGTGACAATTTTTGCAAATGTGAGGATAACATCTAGCATTCTTCGCCCTAATCTAAGGAAAACCCTGCCTCATTTTAATGGATTAAAAATGTACATATGTTCAAAATTTCATTAAAAGCAATTTCGATACCAATTTTGTTATTTCCGTTCAACCACTTTATTAACTTACGTTCTCTTCTAGTGAATGATCTTAAGAGACATATCTCGTGAATATAATTTTTTATTAATCCTTGAACAAATAATAAAATAATTCATTCCATTCAATACGCTAGGTCATAATAATTCGCTGAAAGCATTTGCGGCTTCTGTAATTTCTTTAACATTCCTCTTTTTGAGTTTCAATCTGTTTTCCAGTCTTTTCTTGATAGAAAATATTTTTATATATAATATTATATTTATATATATTATTTTATCTTAATTTCTCTTAAATTATTTTCTCCTTTTGAGAAGCTATTCTTCGTTTTCTGTTTAATTTTATTCGCTTTTCAAATTGATAATTTTGTTTCATTATTTAAAGATTATTTATTGATATCCTTCCATCCATCGAAGAATAAGCAAACAAACCGTAGAGTTAAATCATGAAGAAGGAGACCGAAAGAATTAAAAAACGTTCGATAAAACAACGCGCGAAGGCAATAAAACAGATCTGTCTTCCTCTTCCCCTATCATTTCTGTAACATCAAAGAAGTTAAAATTCTTGGGTTTTTTGTGCTCTATTTGGTTTAAGATTGGAAGATAATTCCGGTGCACAGTCAGTAAGGAGAACAAGAAGAGCAAGACAAAGTAAAGGATCTCGTTTGGAAGAACTTAACGTCGTTGCCTTATAAAGGTTTCTCCAAGAACACGGTGATGTTTTCATTTCTCTTTGGTTCCGCTGGTTATCCTTTTGAAGATAGTCTGTTTCCTTCTTACTTTTTTCCACTTTTAATATTTTCTGCTTAAAAAGGAACCGGCGATAATCGTTTTGATTGTTTAGCTCAACATCAAAGTCATCGAAGGATAACGTCGTCTGAAAATTGTTTGTCATGATTTGCGCTATTAAGAAATTTGTTTGTGAAGTTTCAGAATATTTTCAGATTAAAAAAGATTTTTTATCAATGATATTTGCCATTTTACCGCTGTTTTTGTAGTTGTTGTGCTTATTGGTAGAGCAGCCTAGTAATAAAGAGATGTCCTTGTCACTGTTGTCGTTTTTAAGCTTTTGATCAATTAAAAACGTGAAGTTATTCTTTAATTGAAATCTTTTTTAAAGCAATTCTAAAAGAAAATCATTTCAGCTCGTCCTCTTGCTAGATAATTTTATCCGTAGTACGGTCAATTAGATGAGTTTTATTAATTTCTGTATTCTTTTATGTATGCTAGTTTATCATCATCTGCTTCTTCTCCAATCAATTTGTTCATTTTTTCAGGTATTCTCTCATTATTGCCTCAATTAACAAATCAATCAATTATAGAGGTCTTAAGACAAATAAGCGAGATAGAAAAATGACGTATCAATTTCTTCTTTACCCCGGCTTACACCTACTTTAGCGTCTTTGGACCACCCAGCTTGGAAGGAATTTAAATATTTTCAATTCTTTAACTTTTAAGGAATTTTTTTATCCTGGACCATTGAAATACTTTCAATTTTAGATCTTGAATTTTAGTTCTTGAGTTATTATTTTACTCATCGGTTTCTTAATTTTTAGTGTACATTTATAGTATAAACCATGCTTGATTAATTCAATTAAGAAAACAAATGTATTCCTAAAAAGATGAAGGAAAGGAAAGGAGTAACTCTTTAAAGACATAAAAATTCTGTTTTGGAGCTATTTAGAGGATTTTAGAGATCGAAAAATTTGAAACAAAACTCAAGGAATTCTTTACTAAATCGCTAAAAACGTAGGAAGCGAAGGCTGAAACATTCAAAATTATGTTTTTGTTCTTACAACATCATCACTTTCATATTCGTTAATACTCATGAGATAAGTAGAAGTCTTCAAAAAACACATTAGACTTTATTTTCACAAAAAAAGACTGACGAGATCTTTACGCAAGTTGATGAATTTTCAAACTTTTGTTATTCAATTAAAACTAAAGAAATCTGTTTTCTAAACAAATAAAATGCAATTAGAATTTGAATTAAATAATGAATAAAGACAATGTGAGAAGAAAAGAGTGGCAGAAACGGTGAAGTGGAATCTCTCCAACGGGGAGAGGATGCGAAAAATGAAAAAGATATCAACAATTGTAAAACTAATGACACTAAAATTATAGGAAAATAATGTGTGATGGGTATGAACTACTACTCACACACACCTTCATCCGCATACATCACACGCTCTACAAATACATACCCATGGCAGTTTGTTACTTAAGACAATTGAATACGAACATCTGCGTACTTAATTTATTGCCTTGTACGCCCCTGATTTTCGCAAAAAACCTAGTAAGAGATTTTCTATTAGCACTCCCTTCTACTACTCTTGGGTATTCCTCTAGTACTACTCATCGTTACTCATACTCCTTCTAGTACTATTGCTGCTACGTCTTACAGCTTTGTTTAGTTGCCAGAAAATGACTCTAGCCAAAGTTTTTTATTTACTTCCGCCGCTTATCGTTGGTAATACTGGCAATAATTGCTAATGCCTTGAGGTGCCGATGTGTTTCCACGCAACCAAAAACGGATTTCTAACAATTGCTGCAGTCAAGGATACCACACGGTGATGGCGATGTCCTGATGAGGAGAAAGGATTTCGGGAATTGTGAAGGGAGCATCTGTGGCTTTAGGAAAATATCATAATTGTGGATGGTGGGCGGTTGAGTGGGGGCGTGGAGGAGTCGAGGCGTCTGTAGAAGACTACACATATGTTCACGGAACAGGTGAATAAGTTAAGGACGTACGTGTGTACGTGTGAGCGTTAGTGCTTGTTGGATAGTAATGTGCTATTCATGTGTATTTAAAAGATTCATTTATTGAAATGCACTCAAGCGAAAGTTTCAGCGTTTTGTTTGTATTCTCGACAACGACAAGATGACAACTTTTTAAGTAATTGCAAAAATATTTGTCCAACGAAGTAAACGTGCAAAACTGTTTTCCCCGAAATCACTTCAACAAAAAGCAGCACGAAGACTTAAGTGAATGTCGAGTTAATAAAAAAAAGTACTACACCCAACGGAAGGCAGTTGTAAAGAAGTGAAAAAGGAATTATCTAATCAGATGAATGGGTTTAGACAATTCGAAAAAGAGAAATCTGCGATCGCTGTAAACCACTAGAAGGGTTACAACAAAAGTGGTATAAGTTTATCATAGAAAACAGCATCTTCAGGTCTCCAAAAGGAAAGAGTTCTGCAACCAACTCCCCGCCAAGATTCTCGTAGGAAGAAATTTTCGTTTAAAAAAATTTATTTACTTCATCAATTGATAATAAATTTGCATTTTTATATACGTTTATAGGATATTCTCCCATGCTTTCTTCATATATTAGAAATCACGGAATATTGTTTGAAATTCACGTTAGTGGATAATCCTGCGTTAGTGCTAGGCTAGAAAACCCTTGAATTTATGGGAATAATGACGAACTTAGACCCTTGCGACGTCAAACACACTCAAAAATTGAGGTCGTTTGATGACAATACGTATCGTTGAATTTCTCTGATTAGACTCTCTTACAGTTATGTTATGTCCTTATTGAACTTATTTAATAAGTTATTAAAAACCCTTACATAGCTTGCAAAATTTTGAGGCTCCTACTTTTGAACGGCTCAGACTGAAGTCTTTATAATGACCTCTTATTGTTCGAGATCAAAGTAAAATTGTATGAGAACCAATCCTATAGATCCTTTTTATAGGTATAACGCCATGAATTTACCAACAGAAAAATCGACTAATCTACATTAGTGCTTTTGGATTATTGGAGTGTTAATGGATCACTTTGAATAAAAGACGTCTTGATCGATCGATATTCCTTATACGCACTAAAAGTCCATAATGTGTTAGATTAAATGTAAGGATAATGACCTTTTTCCTCCTGATATAAGATTTTCGCAAGAAAGGCTCTTTATCGAACGTTTTACATGAAGAGAAATTGATAAGAGAAATAGTGTCACTCAAGCCATGATGTCAAGATAGAGTCACTACGGGTTAATGTTTTCCACAATTTAACCGGTTTGACCGAACGCCCCAAATCAACCGAATTCAACTAAATTGATTTCCTGTCGTTTTTGAACTTAGACTTTTTTCTTTAGT
The DNA here is from genome assembly GCA_963966595.1 of Physocephala rufipes. Lineage (NCBI taxonomy): Eukaryota > Metazoa > Arthropoda > Insecta > Diptera > Conopidae > Physocephala > Physocephala rufipes. Next base: position 8,424,467 of record OZ016504.1, on the reverse strand, counting down.
TGTTACTAATGTTGTTGCTGTTGTTATTGTTGTTATTTTTACTCTTCTTCCCATCATTTCCCATCAATTGAGATAAACTCATTCGCCAAATTGTTAACGATTTTTCTTATTGCGTTCGTATCCATCCTCTCTTTGTTGTCAATATGTTGTTTTTATTGTTGTTTTGTTAGTGTTGACCTGATGGTTGGTATCTTATTGCTTGTTTCCGGTTGTGTTTTTATTGTTGTTGTTGTTCTTTCTAATTTCCCTCATAAAAATATCACGTAGAAAATCACTTAACTTGCTTTTTTTGTCTGATTTTATTATTTTATTATTGTTGTTGTTCTTTATTTTACTGATCGCTATGATACAATAGGGAATCAAACAACAGCAACAATACCATAAACAATTACAACAGCAACAACATCGAATAGCATTCAAAATATACCACAGTACAAGCAAAGGAAAAAAACAGAAGAGATAGAAAACACGAAATGGGCCAAAAGCACGCAAATGCTTAGAAATCAATTGTTATAATTTTTTATATGAATTTTGAAGAGTTAGAGAGTCTGCACGAGCGACCAAAAGGGCTTTCCTTTTCGCCCTATGGGAGCTTATGAAAAACGACTTTAACCGCATCGACGAAGCTTCTCGTTTTTTATTTTTGTCGGCTTTTCTTTGGCAGGGTTGATGGTGGTATTCTTCTTCGTGTCCGGCATCACAAATCAGTTTTGATGAAAGAGACTTGGCTCAGTAGTATCAGCATTACCATGATTTTCCCTGGCCTTATTTTGGGTTTTGCTTTTTTTCTTATTCATTTCATGCTTCATTCATTCATTTATTGAATTGGATTGAATTGAATTGAAATCGCGGTCAATTTGAACAACTTTTGGACAAACAACAGGACATCCGCACGTGGCCTAATTTCATCATAGAACTCTGACGCTTTTTATCCGGGCGCAAGTGTATGCGATTGTTGTTCGGGGTTTTTTTTGTTTTCGGTTTGCATAATTTAGGCAATTTCCTCCTATCCAGCTCTCTCCCACCCGAGCAATATGCCATTTGGTTATTCTCTTGATGAATTGATCAAATGGGATGTTATCAATTTTCGACATGATTGAATTGTGGTGATTATTTTGTATGCTTAATGGCAGGATAGGAAAGAAAAGATGAAGAAATTAAGGAAGTAAGGAAGGAAGCGATATTAACCCCATAATAGTCTTCTTGTCCAAGTCCCGCCTCACCAATCTTTTGTCTGCAACAGAAAAAAGACGTACACAAAACAATCTTTTTGGGCTACATGAGTGTTCTTTTTTAAGTATCTCAGAAATAATTTTGGTCACCATTAAAACAAACCACAGTTTTCCCCAACGAACTTCTGCTTCATATATTTGATTGGGGTATTTTTTAAGTTTTTGGGGAAAACAAGGGTTTTATATAAATTTTTTTAAAAACGCGTTAAAACGGAAATTTTACCCTGAAGTTATATTTGCAATTAAATATTCATAATTTTTTGAAAAATAAAAAATTACAATTATCAAAGGAAAATGTTAACGTTCCTTTCTGGGACCTCATTCTAACGTCAGCCTCCCCCACCCCCGACAAATAAATAACGTGAAATTTTGGGTATTTTGAAAAGAAAAACTCAAGGAAATCAATATGAAAAATTTAATGGATTTTTTAGATAAAAAATCCGTCTCTAAATCCACGACCAGCGCATCACCACCATATCTCCCTCTCACTTTTTCTTCTTATTATTGCTATTTTTCATTTTTCTATTCACGGAAAACCATCGCAACAACAGCACCAAACACCATCAACAAACAACCACCACCGCAGCCATGGTCGCGACCTTTCGACCATTCAAATTCTTTTGTAACCGTAAGCGGTTTTTCATAAATTAACAGAAAAGCATAAATAAAAATTAGAAAAAATTGGAGTGATGGCGACTCAGAAAATAATACTGAAAAATAATCAAATTTTGGGGGGAAATCACCAAAAAATATTCAAACGATTTTAGAATCCTCGTCGACGGCGGTAAAGGCGCTGATAATTTATCTGTTAATGAAGCAGCTAATATAATGTTTTTGTTTTTGTTAGTATGACTGAAATTTCTACATGTTTTTTTTCGCTTTTGTGATTAGCTTAACGAGGAGGGTAGAATCGCGTAACAAACTTTTTCGGAGGGAAATCTTGGATTCAACCCCCGAATTGCATTTGATATAGATTACGTTTCGTAGTTTAAAGGATTTGGTCCTCTTTAAATGAAAGGAATGAGAATCTAAAAGTGTCAAAATTACATCGACAAATCCTTTTAATGCCATATATCCTATATGAATATCCTTTTAAAGGATATATCCTTTATTTGGTTGCTTAAAGTGTGTCTTCGCAAAACGCCTCGCTGGGGGATTTCTCTCTGGCACCGCACCGTTTGCTGAGATCGAGAGAAAAGCCTGGCTTGGTAGACCAAAAATTGTTTTAAATTATTGTTGTCATTTATTTTTCATGGTGTGTAGGTCTAACTGACCTTCATCCTCCGAATGAAAAAATTCATCTTAGCATTCGTCAATCATTCCTTGGCCTACTCGTTCTTTTCTTTCGATAATACCATGACTGACCATCCAACAAACAGTCTCGTCTTCACTATTTCACAGATTTCCGATTTTACTTTTATATCGTATTTTTCTCGAAATATCTTACTAAACTATTTTTTGGAATTGTTTTATGCATTTTGTCAACCTCTTCCGTCATTTCACTCCTTACATTTTTCTTCCTCTAATTAGTAATTTCTAACCTCAAAGTATTCTTTATTTAAATTATCTCACGACCAACATTTTTTTCTTAAAAATATCTATCTTTGCAAACATTTTTTGTGAAACTCACAATTTATTTATCTCTTAGTCTTCCTTCACAATAAGTCCTTTAACTCAATCATATCTACCTCTCCTGCCACTTAGCAATTTCTTGGTAATTATTTTTTGTTTTCGCCTAAAATATTTTTAAAAATTTTTATTTTTCTGATATTTTTGAATTAGTAATGAATTATTGAGCAATATATATCTCTAGGGCTTTGTGAAAACTCTTAATGGAAATTTATTAATTAATTAAGGGGCGAGAATATTGTAAGAATAATGAGAAGTTGAAAAACCGAATACATTACGAAAAAGTGAAATTGAATTTCTGTTTAGAGATTTTACTCAAATTTTATTACGTTTTGTTGCAAACCAATTTCTGCTCTCGCGAGACCAGCTGCTTTCAAGCCACCCTCCATAACCCTACCACACCTCCAGCATCTTCTTCATTAAATCCTACCGCAGTCGAAATATTATCGAAAAACTTTTCACATTCGTGGGCAATATCACGCCACCAATTATCGTATGACGATGACGACGACCATGACGGTAACGGTTTTTATTTGTATTTTGTGAGTGCGATTTATATGAATTGTATTGCTGTTTTGTGATTGTAATGATGATCGCGTAAGGCGCGCGTATGGCAATGAAGCAATTTAAAGTTTAAACATTTGAAGGGAAAAGTTTTTGTTCTGTGGCAACGTCTCGTTAAGAATAAAACCAATTAAGAGAAACGCAATTCATGTAGAGGGTCGAAGAAGCAGAGAGAAACAAGGTGATAATTTGATGATTTATCGATTTTTTTTGTTTAACTTGGTTATGTTTTCTTAATATTAATTATCGGTTTTACAAAATATTTAGTTGCGAGTTTTGTAGGCATTTTCTATTAACAGTATAATCAACAGGAGCCCACCAACACCATACGAACTCCTACAACAACACTAACGCTTTTGTTTTTATAGGTGTGTTAAAGGATCTCAGCGGATAAAGGAAATGTAAAATGAGTAGATTCCTGTCGGTGCTTTACGTGAACACCTGCCGTGAAGGCTTAAGTTCACGGTGGGCCATCCCACACGGGGTCAATTTAAGCGTCGACCGGCGCCCATCGGATGAGCACGAAGTGCCATCTCCAGTACCAGATCTAAAGCCATGCGTAAGGACATGAGCTTACTCCTTGGTAGGGAGTCGAGGCCTATCTACACCTCTTGAGTTGAAAATACAACCCTAATGTCTCCCGCGAATTTGGGAACAACCACAACCACCGCGATGCTCCCACTAGGGGGCCTACCTCAATAGACAGGAGTGGCTGGATAGCATGAAAGCTATTCCAACCACTGGGCACCCTGTCTCCCGCGGTACCAGAATATAGCTTCTGGTGAAGCTTTGGCAACCGTGAAGGTCACTTCCAGTTGGGTTCCATACAACCCCGGACTGGCGGCCTAAGAAAGAGGAAAGAGGGGAGGGGGGAGGAAATAGGAATTGGGAGGGGTGGAGCTGAAACGAAGAAGAGGGGGACAAAAATAGTGGTGGAGCGTTTCAGCTCATGAATTCAAACCTTTCGAAATCCAAACTTCAAAACTCAAGGATTCAAAATTCTAGAATTTGAGATTCCAAAATTTTGAAACCGAAATTCAAAGCTCAAACTCCGAAAACTTTGAATTCCATTCAATAAACCTACCTAATACTCCTACATATTCCTACGCCTATCAAAAACCCTCTTTGCGAAACTACTCAAGCTGTGAACGTTTGAGATAGAGGAAAATACCTCGCTCACGTCACAGCCGTCATCACCAAAAGCAACACCCATCGATTCTAAATCCCTAAACTCTGAATAAGAAGGGCACACGCACAAAACATGCACCCAATCTTCTAACGGCGAACCACAATGGCAACTTTCAACCTGGCTCAGGCCTCTCTTATGCAGAAATGCATTGAAAGACCCATGCCCAGTCAAAAGGAATCCTAAACTGAGACCAAAACTCAGCTCAGGATTCATGATGTAAAATGAGTAGACAGGATCTGGAAAGGCGATTCAGATGAGGAATTTGTTGCCACCCTCAAAACGCCCTCCACCTCGCCGTCCGCTTTATTCGTACAGCCACTAGTTATGGTTGGCACATAATAAATTAATATTAATTAACCCCAAAAGACAACCAGGAGTGCTCGTTGTCGAAGAGTTACCTGGTTGTCATCATTGATGTCCAAGCCGTCGAGTGTCTGCTGCCAATGCGCTGCATTAGCGATTATTATAGGTGTGGAATTGATACTATTAGTTAATTAATTATGTTTGTTTATTAATTTTTAACAGGCCGCAACTGTCTTTAGTTCGGTCGGTCGGTTCGGCTCAGTTCGCTTGGTTGGGTTTGGTAAATTTTAATGCTCATGTACCAATATTCCTTTATTCCGATTAGGAAAAAAATAAAAAAAGTGAAATTGATTATTACCGCCCATTCATGTATTCTTACGAAAGAAGAAATTAATGCCGAAAGTCAAGATTTGAAGTGTTGAATTTTTCGAAAAATTTTTTTTTCATTAAAATGTATTTCCCATGAAGTAACGACTTCTCATGCAGATATATTCATTTTCAGAACAGATCTTTCGGTACGGTTCGGAATTTAAACAAAATGTAAACTTTAAAGCAAAACCCAAACGATGTTATTTTTTCAAGTTTCTTTCAAGGTTTTAAAACTCCCTGCGAAAAGTGAGTTTCGATTTAATTGAACATTTAAATGAGCCCCATTTAATTTTTATATTAAATTTTGTCACAAAAACGTTGATTCTTTCGTAATAGTACAACTTTTTTAAAAAACTTCTTACGAGTTTTTCAGAAACAGCCTTTTCTAATTCTGCTTTTTTCACTGACCAACAAAGCCTAAAAAAATTATACTAAATAAGAAGCAATGATTTGTAAGCGACCATATCAAAATTACAGAATACTGACTTCGAAGGACTGCCAAATAGTGCTCTATTTGGTACAAATCATATCAGAAATGTGTCGGATTATTGAAACTTTTAGTCATAACCTCTGAACACAAATCTGACTAATATTAGGCTATTAGATAAGAAAATATGATGATTGGTAGAAGAAGACATTCACGTTCTACAAGACTTTGAGCGGCACACCTTCCTAAACTTCCCCACGATTCTCAGGAAGCCCAATGTAAATACTAGAGCCAAATGTTTTGTGAGCTGTCCGAAGCGTAATATCTCTTTGTTCGTGTTTGATTGATTTAAGGACCTATAACACACTGCTCTTTTAGTATCCCGTAACCCACCATCCCAAACATTCAGGTTCCTGGGTCGTCAAAGCCTTTTCATGATCAAAATCAAAGATGAAGTGATATTTTGTGCCCTTTGAATGGCTAAAACTTCAACCTTGACATAGAGTCATTTCCAGAAGTCCAAGAAAGGGAGACAAGACTTTTAAAAGTTTAAATTTTGACAATGAATTTTTTTTCAGACAATTTTTGTTGAAAATTTTGTTCCTAAATTTCTATAATTTAATCTTTTAATCTATTTATTTCATAATCTGTCTCATTATTTTTTAATTAACTTAAACTAAGCAAATGTCTTTATAGCTCATAACTTCACAATGATTAGTACTAGTAAATTTAAAAGAAATATAATTAATTTATATAATAATTAGTTCGAAAATTCAAGATTTTTTGCAAGTCAATTCATCATTACCTCAAAAAATGTGACGAAAAAGGAAAAGGGCTCTTATGTCCCAAGGTCTTATCAATATCTCAACAGGAATCGAAGGTCACGATTCCGATTAGTCTTGGGACTCACTGGGGATTATATTCGTGAATAAATTCCGTCGGGCAACATTCACTGCCTGCCTATCAGTCTGTCCTCGTGTCTGTTTGTCCGTTCATCTGTCTATCAATGAATAGATTAAAATGAGCCTAATCCATATTATCACAGACAAAGATCTATCTCATTTAATTCGTTGCTTTCGTCATTAACAACAACTACAATGGCAGCAGCAGTAGCAGCAACATCAAATACCATCAGAAGCAGCAATCCACTGATTTAAAATCGTTTAACGAAGCTGTCATGCTTGAATATCAAATCGCCTCTCATTTCAGCCTCTCCATTCGCTTCATCCAGCAATCCAAGAAAAATGCTTTCAATAATCATGTTGATTTTCAGCCTTCTACCTTTTGGACAAACAACTTGATCACTTTTCGTTCACTTCTTTCGCGAACGCGCCAAAAAACCAAACTAATCGCAGCGATCATGTCGCCTGTCGTTTACCTCATCGAATACCGCGGTGTATCAGTGCCGCGGTACATGCCTTCGATATGTCGGTTCTGCTACGCTTTGATGTTCAATAATTGCAAATACTTTAGCCGTGCTTGCTGCGCATGTTTCAGATCGGATTTAAATCAACGGCCAGCGCGGCATTGCAACCAAATTGCGCCGCTGATCTTTTTGAATTGATCTTTTATCGCAAAAGATTACTACAAATGTCGACACGTCTGTCGGTAAACAGACAGGTCGACCGATAAAATAAATAGAGGGGGCTGATCATTTGTTCACTTCACTTACGATTCGGTTCGGTTTGGTACGATTCGATTCAATTGTTCGAAAGGTGAGCAAATCAGTTGAGTAGTGGTGTGATCGTTTAGTCGATCGCGAGTCGATCGAGGAAGTTAGCAATCAGCTGAGGGTTGAGCTGTTGTTAGTTGTGGTATTGTTGTTGTTCTTGCGTGTCTTGCCATCATTTAAATCCTTAACGTATGTGGATGTTGAACTTTAGAAATTTGAAGCTATATCAAGTTGGCAACATGTATTGAAAGTCAAGACCAGTTTTCACGATCATCATCATCAACACGCTGACAAAATTTTCGTGAGGAGACAGATGAATGCAACAACAACAACGACACTACTGCAATTGGAGATGATGGGAAGCGATGGTATTGCTGTTGTTCTTGCGCCGCTTGCAACAGCTGCAGCTGTCTCTGATCCCTGCTGCAGCTGCGGCTGTTGCTGATGTTTTTTGGATCTTAATGATGATGAAGCAAGAGTTGTTACCGTGTCGAATGCGGATTAAAATCAACGATGTGCGATCGGCACAAATGAGAGAACCTCACTCAAATGAAAAGCGTCAGGAACTGCAACAGAACGAGGAACGTGTAGAGATAGGAAAATAGGCAAGAGAAAAGAGGAGGAAGAGGGTGTCACCAACTTGCTTCCTTCTTCTTCTTATTCATGTTATTCCTTCCTTTTCCCCTCTTCTTTTTCCTTCCTTTTTATTTCTCCTTCCGCCTTTCGTTATAATTTTTATTTAAGGAATCAGTCGATTGAAGATTGATAATTGATAGCAGAATATTTTCGTCGCTTGAAAAAGAATTCCCCTCTTTTCTCCCCTTTGAAATATCTCCCTACATTCTTTCAAAACACTTCCAGACACTTGTTCGAAGAAACTTGTTATTATAATTAATCACTCAGCAAATCGTAGTAATCGTAGTAATCAGTAACGTCATCAGAGCAAGTGGTTCTTTGATGTCCTGCCGTCCGGCGTTCACACTACTGCTGTCGGCTGCTGCTTCTGCATCTGTAACGTCTTACATTCCAAGGTGTCTCTTGGCAACGACTTTCTATGTCTCTGACTCTGTCAAGCGAAATAATTGTTGCAAAAAAAATTGAATGCTTGTATATCGGCCAAGGTATTGCATTGATCATGTTATCGTATTGGCTAATAAAGACCGAAACCGCTTTCACCCTTCGTCCGTGCTCGTCGACGCCAACAAAGAAATCAATTGAGATTCCGAATGTAAATCAATTGTAAACATTTTTGCACGCTCATGTTCGAACTGATTGAAATCTTCAAGTTAATTAAGAGTGAAATTGTAAACATTGTAAAGGATGCCTGTGTGAAATGTGAAGGAATGGGAGGTTGAAGATTTTATTTATTTGATATTGTTCTTTTTGTGATGATAACGTGTAGAAATGGCCACAAATTAAGTCGGAACATGGTCGGTTTTCATAACATCTTCTTATATCGGTTCCTTTAAATAGACGTCTAGCAATTTGCGTTTTCACCATTTGCCAAGCCACCAATTTAGGTGATTTACACCCATTTCAAATTAATGATCGCAGCCTTTTATAAATTTTCAGCCGCAATAAACGTCACGCCAAAAGAAGGGGCTTTAGTACAAGCTTTAGTAAAGAATTCGCAGTTGAGCTATTCACAATTGAAAATTCCTGTGTTAGTCACTGTTAAGAGAATAAACATTACAGTACATTAGCTAATGTCACCAATGGAAACCAATGCAATGCGATGCGATGCGATGATTCGTCAATATTTGATAATCTCTTCGATAAATTTGATGACTTCCTTTTTAGCACGTTTTGCGGACGACAGACAAGTGTTGAAATATCTCTACAATTAAATCCAAATCTCAACAGTGGTGTCAAGATCAGAGCTGCGGTGGTTCATAAGCAGGTATTCTTTATTTTGCAAATATCCTGCAGGAAACACAAATCCTGATAATATAGGAGAGAACGACCGTGCCCTGGTTAGTTTTTAGAGCGTCCTAGGTCAAACATTTAAAATGTTACTCGAAGCCATAAAGTCCGATCTTTGGAAACCGACAGAACCCGCAAAACGAAACATACATTCGGGGGCAGCGAAATTAATTTTTCTCGTTCTCACTTTTCTATGTTTTTTCATTCCTCTTTAGTTTCTTTCTAATTAATCCTGTCAATGAATTGATGAACATAAATGAGAAGAAAGCTTTTTTATGATGATTGTTCTTCTTGTTTTCCTGTTTCGGATCACAACAACAAAAATATTAAGCAAAAAGAGGGGAATGTTTGAAGGCCAAATAAAATTTATCAGAAATAATTGCAAACCAAAGTAAATACACACGCAGTTACTTGTATACAACAGACAATAACCAGTATTAGAAATTATGACGGCCTGTGATTACTTTTTGTGGTCACTCTTCTTGCTCTTCTTGGTCTTTCGACCATTTCGGAAGCCTCCAATAAAATTGGCTACAAATAAAAACCACTAAAAGCTACATAAAATAAACGTGAAGCTCGTACTTCGGTTACAAAATCCTCAAGAAATTTATTGAATTTCTTCTTTTCGGCAATCCCAATCGTTATCACAAACAAGTTCATGCACACACACGCACGTACCCACCGAGCCATTCAATAACGCTCTATAAACCGAGCAGGGCAGTAGAGAGAAGGTCACAGAACGGCAAACGCAATCGATGTATGTTCGTATGTGTAAACACAGACACATACTTGCTGCGTGTGATAAACACTCACACACACATTCACTCTTAAACGAACTCATAAACTATCATAAAATAAAACTCCTCCGCTCAAAAATCCACACAAAGGAGCCCGAAAATCTGAGGGAGGGGAAAAAAGATGATGTCTTGAAGGAAATAACGATACGAAAGAAGGTAAAAATTGGCTGACGACCACCGACGGACGGATGGTCATGAAAATTAAATGAAAGTATAGAGACGGAGTACATTATAGCACGACCTTGTCCGCTCCGTCAGAGCAAATACCACCATTCAAATATCTCCTCAGAAATATTTTTAGTCTTGTCGCTTTGAATGTGTGTGTCGCTATGTCCGTCAGTTTGCCTATCTGTGTGTGCGTTGGGCAAATGTTTGATTATAAGTAATTGTTTGAGTTGTATAGGAAAAACAGGCATAGAAAGGCACACACGCAGACCCACACCTCGTGATGCGTGCTTCACTTTAAGGCTTACCCAACCCCTTCCCTTCCTCCCTTACAAAAGGGAAACGTTGTCGCTTGACTATTATTTTGCACTTTCGGTAACTGAACAATAAATATTTTTTTTTGTATTTTATTGAAGTTACCAGTGTTCGTAATAATAACAAGCACAACAACAACCACAAGAAATGCTACTCAGTTTCTTGATTTCCTTCTTCTTCTTCATCTTCTTCTTTATCATAACTGGTGTAGATTTCAGAGACGATTAACAGTCGCAGCTGTTGGCAGTTTTATGATTCTCGAGTTTTTGGTCGCGAACGTTGTTCGGTCATTCGGTTTGTTGGTCTTTCTTTTTAGTATTAGTGGTATTGTTTGCGAAAGAGCCAAGAATTTTTATTGTGTTTGTTACTTCCTTGAGACTTCCTTCAGGATTTCATATGCGATCATTTTGGGGATGGGATCATAGAAAAAAATCACTGTCAAAAAGCAATAATCATCAATTGTTATTACATGAATATCATAATGTCATTTCAAGAAGATTTCAATTTGATGAGTATTTATTGATAAAACGATTTCGTGATGATATTTTTATTATGCCGGCAAGGATTTATTACAAATCTTTTTAGTCGTGATAAAATAATTATCATGGGTTGATTGACTACGATTGTCGAGGGGAAAATGTTTCTAGAACTTCTCTTGAAAGGGAAGTGAGTGATCTTTCGTACTGGCGGCAACATTTTTCAGTCAGAAGAAACTGATTTTCAGATTTCATTTTCTAACCCATTTCGATTCTTCAATTCATTTTGATCTGATTTTTCAGCTGATTTTAGATCCACAGCTGATTGAATTTGTCAGCTGATTGAATTCCTCCAGCTGATTTGTCTTCCACATCTGACTTTTATTATCTTCTTGACTTCTATTTGGGTTTTTATTTACATTCTTTTATTTTGTTTCACCGTCTTCAGCTAATTCCGTCGCTGACTCTAAAGTATTCAATTTTGAATTTTTCTTTAATTAGAAATCATAAAATTGTGCAAGGTTGTGCTTTTCTTTTTCATCATGAGAAACTAATGAAATCGTATCTCATAAACATTCGATGATGAGGCGAAATACTTTTATTTTCATCTTTAAGAATTTTCAAGTTTTTGTGAAAGCATTTTTCGAAAATGGATAAACAACCTCAATTAATCAACTCATCAAATTGTCAAATTGCATCCTTAGCAACAACAACGCCTCAATGGTGCTTTACCTTCGTCATTTTCTCTCTCGCCCTTCCCTTCAGACGAACTCTCTGTAATTTCTCGATTCTTTTACTTTTACTCTTCTGTAACGCGAATGCGAATGTCATACTTAATTAAAGATAAATGTCCACCATTTTTTGTTTTATATTTGACAAGCCAATACGTTGACAGCCGATGAGAGCCGCCCTCATCCCTTGAATGGCCACTTTAAATAATCTAGAGAAAGAGAAGTAGACGAAGACGAAGAAGCCGAGCTTAATGAAAATCAAGAAGATCGAAAGAGGCGGTTATAAAAAAGCACGTTTAATTAAGTTGAAACCCTTTTTTGCAGCGAGTTCCGCGACCATCAGATCTGAAGAAAGCTTCAAGTGGCTTCCGCTGACGCTGTCGAGTCCTTGGAGATTTAAATATAACTGCAGGCAAAAACGCGAGCATTATCCTGGTTACCGCGCTGGCAGAGGATGATAAAATAAGATAAGAAAAAAGAAAAATATCGAAAGAGTAAAAAATCGACATAATTAAAAATCAAATGATTTTTATGGGACAATTCTTTGCAACACTTACTCAAAGAAACGGCTACCTCAACCACCTCAACGACCATTCACCAAATCAAGCCCCAACGAGTTCTATAAAATGTGGGCATCCTTTTTAACCCTTCATCGCTGTATTTATCGTTATTGTTGCTGCTTTTTTATGCTCAAGCCAACACAAAAAAAAAAAAAAAGAAAAAGGGAAAAAATGGAAAATTTTTCTCAAAATTCGTTCCTTTATTTGGTCAGCATTTCCAATTGAATTCACCCATGCCCAATTTTCTCATTATTAATTGGGCTGATGTAGCCCGAAATGGAGAAAGAAGATGAAGAAAAAGAAAAAGGAAAATGGAGAAAGAAGATGAAAAAAAAGAAAAAGGAAAACTCTAGTCATTTCTCATCAAGAGCTTCTAAAAAAGTGATTTATTTATTTAATCCTTTTCAGCATTCATTAAAATGATATGAAAGAATTGAAAGATAAGATTGCAAGCTGTTGAAAGGCTAACAAAAAAATTTTGATGTGCCATGGGTTGCACGTACAGGGAGAGTGGTCGTACAGGGGCAGCTGAGGGGACGTAGGCATCGATGCGTGTAATGACAGCGAAGCGCCTTAAAAATCACTCAAAATATTTATGCAAATTTTGTAGGTGTGACCTTAAATTAGTTCGCATCTTCTTTCAGTACCTTTCTCATTCCCTCCCCATTTCTTTGTTTACTTCTTTTACTTTGCGCGCCTATTCCCATTCTTCTCATTGTGGAGAAAATTAACAAATTTATCAACTATGTCTGTGTTACAAACGCGAAGATCTCAAACGCGTGATTGGAAAACGAGCGATTGTTGAAATATTACGTAATTTAAGTTTGTACATTTTACTGTTCTCTTAGTTTCATCTTATTCAAAACAGGACTGTTTGTACCTTCGAGAAAACCTATTCGATTATTATTCGATTCGAAAACCTATCGATTTCCTAGAGGAAATTTGAGCAAACTCACGAGGAACGGCTTAAACCACATGTGTTGGTTAGAGTCGTCCCATATACGATAATGTATTTTTAATTTACTGCGAGATAAATATTTTTGGCAATCATATTTAAAAAACTTCAACTCATAAATATTGTGAATTTTTTAAAAATATGTACTCGCTCGTTTTTATTTACCTTTCGATCCAATTAATAATCGTGGTGATGATAACGCTTACCGAGTTGACGTTATTGCATCAGTTTTGTTTTTTCTTTCATACGAATTGGTTTTTCTTAATTTTTGTTAACAATAAAACCTGGCAACGCCCTCTCGAGACTTGTTAAAAAATAAATATGAACAATAATTTACAAAAAGTCATTTCGTATGTGCGTTTTTTTTTGTAGTTTGGATTTTTTCAGCTTAACTTTTTTTAGTCTTGCTTTTGTTTTTTCTCCGATATAAATTTTTGTGTTTAACTTTGCATTTTTTGTCCTTTTTGCTTTCCTTCCGCTTGGTTTTGTTTTCTACTTTATGTTTTTTTTTGAATTTTTTGCATTTTATTGTTCACCTTTTGCATCGTGCTTTTTTCCAGCGTCGTCCATACAATTTTTCTCGTGGTATTTTCATTTATTTTCGATGATGTTCCATTTATACTCTTTTTATAGTTGTTGTTGTTGTAGCAATTTGTTCTCCTTTTATTTATTTTGTAAAATTTCTTCTTAGATGGCGAGCCAATTTGGCTCCTCGTTGGTTTTTGTTTTTATACTATTTTTCCTTATTCCAGTTTTTTTTGTTTGTTTCTGTATTTTTCTTCTTATTTTCTTTATTCCTTGTTTTTATTATTGCTTTTTGTCCATAGTTTTGATTACGTTTTTCCGGTGTTGCCACATATGCATTGTTAATCCAATAAATATAACTCTGGCAACTCTGCCAGCACTCTATTGCTTCCATAAATGAAAGCACGCATGCACATAGACACACATACATAGCACCCTCACCCACACAAGTGAACCAACATGGCTTCGCTTAATTTTCAAGCCAGGACTGTGTTTTTTTTAAACTCTTGGTTTGCAGTGGTCATTTTCCCCTTGTTGTTGTTGTTATCATCGTTATTGTCGGGCTGCCGTACCCATCACTTCTACAGATGTTTTTGTTGTTATTAATATTATTACTATTATTCACCAATCTTCTGGAGCTGTTGTTGTTCTTTTATAGCGCTGCAGCACAATCGATTATCCTTAGGGAGGAGGTATGATGAAAAACAGAGAAAAATGGTAACAAAAACAACAACATCATCATCACTAGTCGTTCCGGGACAGAAAAGGTTCTGTGAAAAAGAAAAAAAACAACAATAAAAGCGAAAACAAAAAAAGCCAAATGAAAAAATATCCTTTATTATTTATGTTTTCTTTAATTGGTTAAAGTTGAAAATATTGCTAATAATATTTTCAGGATATTTTTCATTCCCTGTAGCGAGTCACGGAATTTTTGTTGATTCAAATCGGCAAAACGATTCGTGCTTGAAGGAAAGCTGTGCCGATTTTGAAGAAAAAATTGTGGAAAAAATTATGTAAGAATTGTACGAATTATTAAAAATTTAGAACTTTCTAAATTGCACAAATGAAGCTTTTCAATAAGGACATAACAAAACTTCTGTATGCTTGAATTAAGAGGATGATTCCTGTAATGGAGAGGGCTCAGTTCATGATTGGGTTTAATTTGAGAAGACAATTTAGCCTCAAACTAAATCCCAAACATTTCACAATTCGCTGGGTTTCCAAAGGAAGCTGTGGTATTAATTTCGAATTGAAGCATCTCAATTTGCTCAGGTGGTTTTTGGAAAGTTTAAAAAGGATGGGGATGGTTATTGTTGTTACTATTGTATCAATATTGAAAAACTGAACCTGAAAAATACAATCTAAGGGTTACAGGGAATATTTTTACCCACTGAGGAGGCCGAAAACTAAATGCTTCAAAACGTTCAGTGACGGAACTTCACATGACTTTCTGAAAGTAGGCTCCGTGCTGGAACAAGCTTTCGAATCTTCTCAATCCCTTCAAAGTTAATACAAAAATACTTCACATAAAACTCCTCATTCAGGCGCGGCTTTTCAAATTGAAAATCCTTTTATTAATCAAAACACAAAGAACATAAAAACTCTTTTACGCCAAGCGCAACTCTCCGGAACACTTAGAGATTTCCAAATAATTCATCCGCAAATGTAAACCAAAATATGTTTGTCTTCTTTTTATGAAAAAACAGGTTCTTTTTTATAAATTTTGATCACGTTTCTCTTTCGACTAAAACCCAGTTCAATCTTTACTGATTGTAAATGCGTTTGCCTTCGCCTCTCTGGCGATTTGTGTGTGTTTCTAGTTCTTGGTGTGAGCCTGAATTTGATACTCTACGTGTATAACTTTTTCCACAAAAGCAAAAAAATAATCCATCATACACAATATCAGGTCTTACTGTTAGATAACTCATTGTCCAAAGCTGTTGCTGTGGCTCTTCCGCATCTTCAAAAGTCCAGACTTAACCTTTAAAAGAGAAAACCATACCGAATGACAGCTACTCGTACGTAACTAATGATTCTAATAGAAAAACCGATATAAAAATACAAACAGAAATATTGTATGATAAAATCATAAGGACTTTGTAAGAAGAGGGGAGAGGAAGCATATGATATTATACAATATCTCTTTATGGTATTCATGCTGAATATTAAAATCCTTTTGGCACAAAAAGTATTTTTACGGATATAAAAATTTATCACCCAAAAATGTTGGAAGGAGGAAGGATGGTGGGGGAATCGGAGAAAGTAACTTTAGTAGAGGGAAAAGGGATGAGTCGGGTATTGACAGAATCAAAGGAAAATAGGGACAATAATAAGTATAGTGAAAGAGACAAAAAGAGTTTGTTGGCATGAGAGAAACAGGGGAAAGTGATGTCACAAAGCTTCTGAAGTTCAATTCGTAACCGCGTGTGCAAATAATAAATATTAATGACAGAAATAACAACAATAACAACGTGAATGATACACTGTATATGACACATTCGACGAATGACGGACAACAAATGACAAACCTACGTTCCGGCGTCAACATCAACATCAATAAATCCAAATTTGATGTCATGGACTATCGTCATCACACCAACATCGACGACCTCAAACAGGCGTCCACCATCAGCACACATACAGACACTTTGTGATGGGCGGGGGTAAAAGAAATATTTCAATGATTAGGAGGTCACTGTCAAAGGGAAGAAAATACGTACGAGAACAAGATTAAGAAGAACAAGATTAGACCATTAAATTGGTGAAAGGGAAAAGGTGTTTCTCTATATCGGGAAACAGAGGCATCTTCGTGCTGACGTCACTAGAAGACTACCCGAATAAGTGGCAAAATGTTGTATAGGTGACCGATGCTTGTGACTGACTGACCGATGGCACCTTGGCAATGATTAACATTTTTCATTTTTCGGGAAAGAACCTCTATTATGCCAGCCATTCACTTAGATTCGTTTCGGTTTCAAGGTAGGACAACAACGCCGCCAACAACAACAACAATGCTAGCATTTTTCACCCCATTTGGTATGGGTTAATGTTATTTATTTTGTTGTTTATCATAAGCCAACATACATTTGTTGTAAACTTTAAACCGTGTGGTGTATCTTCGTAACCTTTCTCAATTGTTTTGGAATTTTGGCGCACTTTTTATATGAATGATTATTTCTCGCCTTCCGATTAGTTTTTTAGAATATTCGGTTCTTATTCGTTCGGAGCTCTTGGCTAAATTATATATCCTGCAAAGGAAAGGATTCGCTTTCCCGGTAAGTGAAGAAAAAAGTGACTCTTCGATTCCCTTTTCCAGGAGAGTTAGTGTGATCTGTAATTAAGAAACCTTCCAAACACCCTGTGGGTTCTTGTGCGGATGTCCATTAGTGTTCCCTCTTCGTTTTACTTCTTTGATTCCAGTTTCTCCCTCACAGCCCTCTGCATCCGTAATGGAAACCATTCGTGCATAGGACATGTATATGATATTACACCCTCCTCTTTCTCATTCATTCCTTCATTTCTCAAAACTCGCTTGCAATTTTTCATCATTTGGTTGATTTATTGCCAGTCATCTGCCGTGACATTGGGTAAATGTGAATGAAAGTGACATCGTATGTGACATCGTGTTCGATGGTACCTTTCCACCAGTCGTACGTTTGACATTCAGCTGTCAATATTGACAAATGTATAACGGAAAAATTGTAATAAATTAATTCAGTGTCCCAAAAGTATTATAAAAATATTGATTAAAGAAACTACGGCGAATAGTGATGATGGTGGTTGATTTTTGTGAAGAACAAGAATAATCAAAATAACAACAATGTATATTTCTTCAGTTAAAACTTGGCTGTAAGCAATTCTGCGACAAGTGTAAAAGTGGCCGGTATATCGAAATGAAGGCTAAGGAATATTAGAAAGGACAGGAGATGTAAAAGCCTTGAATTGGGCTACCAAAACATCCCCAAATCATCTTCATTTGCATTGTAGTAAAAAGAAAAAACAGATTTAAACAATTTGACAATTGGTGTGGTATTTCATGGGTAGGGTGAGAGAAAGCTTATACAGTCGCAGATAAGTTTATAGTTTTGAGGTGAATTCAGACGTGAATAACTGCAAATTCTTATCGGGAACTTATTCTTTTAGAGCAAATTTCTATAGATCTGCAAAAACTTATAGAGGTGGAAATGGTTCATGTGGCCTCTATTTCCTTCTCTTTCTTCATTGTCATCCTTTATTTTCAGTATTCTACAAAGTATAAAACGTTATCATTCCTATTGACGCTTTTCCCGTAATTTTTTCGCTCTTATTCCGTTTCTTTTTTTACTTTTTTGAGCAAATAAATAATATTTTTGTATCAAATTCCATTAAGGTCATTTCAGTGACAAAATATTAAGAAGACTCAAAGCGATTCAACCATTATCCGAAACACCACCCCCTCATCTAACTGTTGTCATGGGACAACACCCACATCCTTCATCTTTAGTTTTATCTCAATCTATGAACGCCCACGTTCGGTTTGTTTGCTCAAACAAAAGTACTGTATGTGATTTTTATCTCTTCTCGATAGAGCTTATCGTCATCGTCATCATTATCTGTTTCCTCGTTTCTTTAACAATTACTTATGATGATGGAATATTTCTATCAACAGCATCATTATTTATCAGACTTACATTGACATCGCGGGCAAAAAGGTACATCAAACTGTGGCTTGAGTAACGGTTTTATCTCCTCAAGAGGAGATGTGTTTCCTATGTGTTCGATTCAACGCCTTCTGTCGGAGTTCCTTTAGTTCCTTCTTCGTGATCTATAGGTTTTTCATAATTTCTTCTTGCTACTACTTCTTTATCTTCTTCTTGTTCTTGTTCTTAATTTTCTTATAATTCTTCTCTATCGCTTGTGTGATTAACTCCGCAAAATATGTTTTATCGTTGACTCAGTTACCTTCTTGTGTGCGTGGCATGTGCGTATGTGTGTATAGTAGAGCTCTTACTTATAACTACTGTTGGAGCACAAATGTCGCAAACGTACACCACAAATGCCAAGCTATGTACACCACATCAATGTCACCACAAATGTACACCACAAATGTCAAGCTATGTACACCACCCCAATTAGTTTTTCAATAAATTTGGTCATTGTCATATGGCAGAATAAAGTCGTCGTGGAAAAGGGATCAAGCAATCGTTTTCTTTTTTCGCCATCTCGAGCTCCAATCAGTAAAAGGCTACTGATTCAACATTTTTGGCGCCCAACGTGGGGCACGAGATTGTTTGTCTTAACCAAGGTTAAGTTGCTGTTCGTGCCAGATTATCTTTATTTTTCGTTTTCGCATTCGTCGCCAAGCACACCGCTGCAACCTGCACATAGACACGCCACGTGTCATATACTATAAGGAAATTGCAGCCTCATTCCTTTTCCGCTCGTCACGTTTTCGTGCATAGACTACATTTAAAATGGCCGAGCAATTAAGACAACAACGCGCTAACACTAAGCGCAATATTACGCGAATAAAAAATTTGATCGAAATGAATGGAAGGGGCGATGGAAAGGCCCTAACCTCAATTGAGCTCAAATGCCGTTTAGGAATTTTGGAGTCATATTTTAAGCAAATTAGCAACTACCAAACTCAAATAGAGAAGGAAGATCCAGAAGACAGTGGCCGCGCAGAGATTGAGGAATTGTACGTAAGCACAAAGATTCAGATTTGTGAACAATTAGGAGAAGACCTTCACAACTCGACCGTCAATGATAATCATTCAGCGTTTCACGGACCATCTTCCAAATTGCCGCCTCTGAAGTTGCCCACGTTTGACGGCAAATATTCAGAATACAAGAACTTCATCACCACTTTCACTCAGATTATAGATAGAGAAGTGTGTCTAACGAATTTGGAGAAATTTAACCATTTGATTAGTTGTCTAGAAGGGCAGGCGCTGGAAACGGTGCGAGCATTCCAAATAACAAACGAAAACTACTCTAAGGCATTGGATAGATTAAAATCTCGGTACGACAACAGCACCCTCATCTTTCTTGAAAACATTGCCTCATTATTTGACATTCCTGCAATTGCCAAGCCAAATGCAACACAACTGCGACAGCTGGTAGATAACGTCGCTGCAATTTTTGGTTCATTACAATCAATTGGCTCTGACAAAGAAATCGCCAACGCAATGCTCATTCACATAGTAATGCAGAAAGTGGATGAATCAACAAATAGAATATGGAAGGAGTCGTTAGATTTTTCAAAACTGCCAACTTGGGAGCAATGCTCTAATGTGCTGGATCGTCGCTACCAATGCCTGAAGTCGATGGAACCTTTACAATCTTGTCACGATAACTCTCGCCGTGCTGACGCTAAAGCACCTCGAAAACATCAGCCACAACAAAGGAATTTTTCTTTCGCGTGCACTAAACGCACTTGTGCTCACTGCGATCAACCCGATCATCTCATTAACCGCTGTCGCCAATTCACAAATATGAACGTCATCAATCGGTTTGAGAGAGCAAAACGCTTAGGTCTCTGCATCAATTGTCTGTCGAAACACCACAAGGTTTCGCACTGTACGTCGGCATTCAAGTGCAAAATATGCTCTTGCTCTCACCACACTCATTTGCACCGAGAGTCAACAACAACAAACTTATCATCGCAACCATCAACTTCATCGCAAATTTCGTCACAAGCAGAAGAACCTGTTTTACCAGTAACATCAGCTTCTACTCATACACATCTACAAGGTAAATCTCAAAAGGATGCAGTTATTCTCGCAACAGCTCTTGTCTTGGTAAAGGATTCATCAGGCAGCTATCAACTTGGCAGAGCATTGCTAGATTCATGCTCCCAAGTAAATTTCATTACCGAAGACTTTGCGCAAAGATTACGATTACCCCGTGAGCGACACAACATGCAAATTATGAGCATCGGAGATTCGTCTTCCAACATTAAGCATAAATCCTTTACAATTATAAAGTCACGTTTTAATAACTTTGAACTTTCTCTTAGCCTATGTGTCACTTCGAAGATTTCATACCAGCCTGAAACAGAGATTGATATCTCATCCTGGGAATTACCAGCAAACGTTTCACTCGCTGATGAGCATTTTTTCAAATCGAAGCGAATTGATTTGCTGCTAGGAACCGAAAGCTTTTTCGATATTCTATCGGTTGGACAGATCAAGCTGGGCAACAATTTGCCTACACTACAGAAAACTTTGCTTGGTTGGGTAGTGTCAGGCAAATACAAGGCGATGACATCCTCGTCACATCAGTCGACAACATTGTTGTTGTCAAATGAGGAGTCAATAAATTTCAACCTGGAACAATTGTGGAAACTCGACGACATAGCCTCAACCACTTCACTGACTGACGAGCAAATAAAGTGTGAAGAGTTTTTTCAAGCGTCTGTAGCTCGCAGTTTTGAAGGCAGAATTATAACTCGCTTACCGTTCAAGGAGCCTGCAACTTTACTTGGTCTTTCGTACGACACCGCATTGCGACGATTCGCCGCTCAAGAAAGACGATTAGCACGTGAACCAGAATTAAGAAATCAATATGTCAACTTCATGAAGGAGTATGAGAGCTTAGGTCACATGAGCATAGTGCACACTCCGATTCATGATGTACCTCACTACTACATACCTCATCATTGCGTGTTGCAGCAAAAAAGCACATCGACAAAACTAAGGGTTGTGTTTGACGCTTCATGCAGAACGTCAACGCAGAAATCGCTCAATGATCTTCTGATGGTGGGTGCAACTATTCAGAGCGACCTACTATCCACACTTTTGCGCTTTCGATTGCATCGGTATGTCATCACCGCCGACATCGTTAAAATGTACCGGCAGGTGCTTATCGACTCACGTGACCATTGCTTCCAATACATTGTTTGGAGGAACGGCCCTGATGAACAAGTGCGCACCTATCAGCTCAACACCGTCACATACGGCACATCGTGCGCGCCATTTCTCGCAGTGAGAAGCCTGCATCATCTTGCTGATCAACACTCTGGGGAATTCGCCCTGGGATCTAAGGTAGTGAAAACATCATTCTACGTCGATGATCTTTTATGCGGCGCAGATACCATAAAGGAATTGGAACAAATCAAGTACGAAGTGTCATCACTATTGAGGAAAGGATGTTTAGAATTGGCCAAGTGGCATTCCAACGTGGATTCACTCGTCGATGACAAATCTTTGAAGGACATCAATTTAAGCGAAACCATCTCGAATACATTAGGGCTACGGTGGGATCAGGCCGAAGATGTATTCTCGTTTTATTTCGCACCAAAAAACATGCATAAGGGTAAGTCAACCAAACGCAGTATTTTATCAACTGCATCATCCCTATTCGATCCAATGGGTCTACTTACACCGCTCCTCGTTTCCGCAAAAATAATTTTACAAGAGCTTTGGTTGCTCAGACTTGACTGGGATGAGTCTGTGCCGCAAGGTTTACATTCTGCTTGGGAAAGCCTGCTAAAGGAGCTCCATTCGTTACATTTGGTCAAGGTGAATCGCTATTGTTCGCAAGTCGATGCTGGACGCATACAACTACATGGCTTTTGCGATTCTTCCATTCGCGCATATGGTTGTTGCATTTACCTGCGGTTTGAAGGTCCTCTGGGTGTCAAGATCAATTTATTCACGGCCAAGTCACGTGTTGCACCTACGAAAAAGAAATCTCTGCCAAAGCTGGAACTTTGCGCCGCACATCTTCTGGCCAAGCTTGTCAATAGAACAAGAAAAATCATTAATTGTTTCGAATTCGATATTTTTTTATGGAGTGATTCACAGATTGTTCTTCACTGGCTGAAAATGCATTCGTCAACTTTGTCTGCTTTTGTAGGAAACAGTTTCTGAGATACAAGATCTCACCAATGACGGTTGTCAATGGAGATATGTACCCACTCATGAAAACCCGGCTGACATCGTTTCAAGGGGTTACTCCGTACGTTACCTCATGGACTCCATATGGTTCACCGGCCCATCATTCTTACTCGGCTCCCCGAACCAGTGGCCTCAAATTTGCCATCCTGATCCGGACTGGAACGAGGTCAACAAGGAGAAGCGGAAGTCTACATTTCTTGCTGCAAAAAATGCAAACTACCTGTTAGACAGTCTGGAAAAATTCAGCTCTTATTTGACCGCTGTCAGGGTTGTTGCATGGATGTTCAACTTTTATCGGAATACTAAGGCTTCACACCATCATCACGGGTCCACTGTGTTGACACCTCAAAATCTTGACACTGCCCTTTGGTGCATTGTATGGAACATACAGCAGCAGTACTTCAAAGAGGACATACGTCTCGTCCAGAAAGGCGAACCTGCCAGAAACTCCCTGAAATATCTCAATCCATTTATGGATGACACATGCAACTTCAAACTATTGAAAGTAGGAGGTCGATTAGAATTATCAACTTTGCCGGATCTACAAATGCATCCAGTGCTTCTGCCAAGCAAATGCCATTTCGTCGAGATTCTAGTCCGCCATCTTCATCTTAGCAATTATCACGCTGGACTGAAAGCGCTCGTCGCTCTTATACGCTTAAGATTTTGGATAGTTAACGCAAGAGATATCGCCCGGCGCATAGTGCGATCCTGCATTCATTGTGTGCGCTACAAACCCAAGCTGCTACAGCAAGTGATGGGCAATCTGCCTGTTGAGAGGCTCACACCTTGCAGACCGTTCTCACGCTGCGCCGTAGACTTCGCTGGCCCAATCAGCACTTATCTTCGCATTCGCGGCAAAAGGCCGTACAAGACTTACATAGCCATTTTTGTGTGCCTTTGGTCTAAAGCAGTTCACATTGATGTTGTATCAGACCTCTCCACAGAAGCATTCATAGCCGCTCTTAAACGCATGATCGGTAGAAGAGGTCTGCCAACCGATATATTTTGCGACAACGCCACAAATTTTCTCGGTGCTAGCCGTAAGCTCGCTGAACTCAAGACCCTTTTGTTCAACAGCAAAAATCGAGACATCATTAAAAACTTTTGTACAAACGAATTTATTAATTTCAATTTTATACCCCCTAGGGCTCCCCATTTTGGAGGCCTGTGGGAGGCGGCTGTCAGGACCGCAAAGGGTCATCTCAATCGCACCATTGGAAATGCACGGCTAACATTCGAAGAATTGGCAACAGCACTCGTCGAAATCGAAGCGATTCTCAATTCGCGACCGCTGTCACCACTCTCATCCGATCCAAGCGACTATGGAAGTCTCACACCTGCACATTTTTTAATCGGTTGTTCCCTGAAGGCTCTGCCAGAACCTACAACTTCAGAACCAAGGGAAATCAGCCACCTCGAAGGTTGGGCCCGCATCAACGCCATCAAGCAGCGCTTCTGGCGACAGTGGTCTCGCGAATATGTGAGCGAACTACAGTCACGCACCAAATGGCACAGGACTCAACCAAACATCCACATCGATTCTCTCGTGCTCATTCACGAAGACAACACACCGCCTCAACACTGGTCTTATGGGAGAGTTTTGAATGCAATACCCGGAAAGGACAACAAAGTAAGAGTTGTTGACGTGAAGACACCTAAAGGCGTTCTTCGGAGACCAATTCACAAGTTAGCGCTCTTACCAATTTGAAAGTTCTTTCAACGGGGCCGGGATGTTGGAGCACAAATGTCGCAAACGTACACCACAAATGCCAAGCTATGTACACCACATCAATGTCACCACAAATGTACACCACAAATGTCAAGCTATGTACACCACCCCAATTAGTTTTTCAATAAATTTGGTCATTGTCATATGGCAGAATAAAGTCGTCGTGGAAAAGGGATCAAGCAATCGTTTTCTTTTTTCGCCATCTCGAGCTCCAATCAGTAAAAGGCTACTGATTCAACAACTACTTACTTTCAATCTTCTGGCTTCGTAAATTTCCACAATTTAATCATTAATAAAGATTTTTGGCTCATACGAGTACTCCAAGTTTCCTTTCATTCTGAATATAATCTATTTCCAGCGAAAAAAATTGTAAGGCTATTATCCCTATTGCGAACCTTCTACCATTCACAAACACCTTCTACCCTCTTTCTTGTTGGGTTTAAAGTTTTATCCCGTTCATATTGTCATTATCCGGTTAAGAAAAAAAGTCTAATAAAAAATATACCTAATAGAAAATTCATTTTTTGCCTTGAATTGACACTTTCAATCTCTTCCCTTTATTTTCTCTGCAAGCCGCCAAATTAAAGTATATCATGAACATTTCTTGCCTGTGTTTTTATCTGCCTATCATTTTGCTCATGCTCTCCGTATTTCCTCCTATTACGTGCCTTGTAAATCTGTAACTTTCCGGAATGTCATAGATGTTTGCAATATTTGTCTACAATATTTATTTATGGCATAAATTTATTTGTGTATTTGCTTACTGCATATGTCCTTCGTCCTTTCAAGTGGATCTGTGTGCCCTCCTGTCTGCCTTCCTGTTGATTTGTTTGCTTGCGCGTCTGTCCCTAACTGATTGCTTCTTTGATTTCCTTCGACTTTTAATGTTTGTTACCATCTTTTCAACATACATTGCAGGGTGGCTAGCTCCCTCCGCCCTTACTTCCTTATCTATTTGTTGTTCCTCTATCAATCTGTCTTTTGTGTCAAGTGTTCCTGTTTGCAATAGACAGCTATTTATATTCTATGGAATGTCCTTTGGAATGTCCTTAAATTCCTCTTCGTTAATATTTTATTATTAAATTGAGTTAAGACTACCTTCCTTTAAGATCGAGAGGGCAGGTATGTAAGTCGTGTCTCATTGAGTCTCTCTCAGAATTAGAAATTTTGAAAATTATACGTCTAGACTTTTATTAAATTCTTAGAAAAGTATTATAAGAAATCTCGAATCCTTCATCAACATTTCCTTATTCACAAAATTCGCATTTCTAGAAGTCTTGGCATAATTGTAATCAGTATAATTTCAATCTTTTAGCATTGTTTAAGCGAATTATCGCAACATTATGCGGTGAGAATTATGTATTAATTTTTCTTTCGCGGATAGTTGAGCCCATGAAATTAGATTTTAAAGCAAGTAAATATTTCCAGTTATTAATCCACTACTAACCTACGTTTTTATAGATTAGATAGTAGTAATAGCAGTAGTAGCGGTAGAATTAGTAGTAATAGTAGTAATAATCATAATAGCAATAATAGTATATAGTATTCTTTAATTATACAATACATCCAAAATTTTTTTAGTGTGGAGGACTTTGGATTTAGATTCGGACCAACCATCGATACACGACTGGATATGATTGCGTTACTAGAAGCTGTAGGTTAAGAAGGAAAAGTGATATTAGGTATAGTATTGTAATTTTGCCCTCCCAAATATCTTTATATCCTGAAATATTTGCAAGTAAGGATAAATAAAATTTTACCATAAGAATAAGGTAAAAAAGTTAATCTAAATATAGAAAAAAGTTAAACTGAAAATTAGTTCGTATTAAAAACCAAACGTTAAATTTAAATTGAATAAAAATTAAGTTCGAATTCAAATTAAAATGAAAATGGAATGCAAGCAAAATCAAGCTCAAATTAAATACTTTGATTGGAATAAATGGTGCGTGATATTCAATTCAATTAAATTTCGTATGGGGTAATACCAAAATCGTGTCAGAATTAAATTTAGACTCTTTAGGTGAAAACCAGATTAAAGCTTTCAAATTGGTTAGAACCAAGTTATATTAAAATTAACTGCGACACATCACTAATCTAATGCTGACACTAAATTTAAAAGTTTTGCATAAATAAAATGTAAATAAAAATTAGGATATAATTTTCATTAAATTCAGTTAAAATAAAATCATATTTAATTTATTGTAATAACAATAACAATAATAAACATAAGTAGAGTAAAAGCAAGGCAATTCGAAGCTAGATTTTTAAATAAAAATTAATTTAATTAAATCATTAAAATAATATTGAAATTAAATAAAATTCTAAATTGCAAATTGACTTCAAATTTAAATCCAAATAAAATAAAATTGAAGCTGAAATAAATTTAAATTTATTTCCAAATAATAATAAAATAACTAAAATTAAAACTAATAATCCTACAATCTAAAAACATTATGAAAAATAATTCCTAATAAAGGTCGTAATTCTTTCTTTTTAACCAAATTTTCGAAGAGGAAAGAGAACAAATTTGCAAAATTTTAAAAAATTAGGAATTTTTTTGGGGGAAATATCGTGTCCTCGTTCTTTACAATTCCTATTTACAATAACAAGAGGGACCAATGCAAGAAAAAACTGTGATTTTTTTAACAATATCAAATCACATCAATAAGGTCCTTAATAAGGAAAGAAAACATCTCAAATATTCTCTTGTGTAAATACAAAATGGTACATTAAGAGGCCAGCCACTTGGCGATAACGGCAACGACAGTAACAACAGCAACAACAACAATAACATCAGCATCAATGATACTGAAACGAGTGCGTCGCCTCATCTTCAGAGTGTAAAAGAGAAAAATAAGGGAAAGACCGACGAAGGAAGAAGAAGAATAAAATAAAAATATTGATATGAAAAGCTAAAAATATAAGAAAACAAGTCTTCATAGTATTGAAACAACGCCCTTCATTGTATTGAAACAACAATAAACCAGCACGAGCCCCATTTCTCCAATCACTGAACACGCTATTATCTACTCCCCCTTAACTACAAATCTGTGTTTTAAAGAAGTCGTTGAACAAACGTTTGTATGCCTTCGTATGCCTTCCTGTAATACAATTTGCTTTAGTATAATCGAAAAGCAAATACAGGATACAGCAGCCAACAACATAATCATGGACGGAAAATACAAAGAGGGCAAAGAAGTACGGAGTTTGGGATAGGGATGGGGCCAGAGATTGAATAGAATGTCAAGTGGAACCAAATACTTAAGAAGATATCCCTGATCTTATCAATAGGTTTGCATATTTTTAGGCTTCAAGCAATCAAAATTCATTCCTGAACAACCTCTTAACCCTCCAATGACAAGCATTAAAAACTTCTCTGTTTGTTTTGTTCTTCTCTGTTTTCTCTGGAGAAAAAACAATAACAAATTAAGTAGAAACGACAGTTTTATCACGGGATCGCAGCGGGAATAAGCATGCTATTGTTGTTACATTTGTTGTTGTTATTGTTATTGGTTGAAACAGTTTTTGTTATTATTTCTGTGACGTCCGGGAATATTTTCACATTGCCTAGGTTATCAATACTATTTTTAACATCGGTTTTGGTTTTGTTGTTGTTTTAGCTGTCTGACTAGCGCTAGATGGACATATCGTATTCTCATTCTCCCGGCTTCGCAACGTCTGGATCTCAAATGGAAAATTCAAAAACAGGTTTTAATAAATATTCGTGCAAAATATAGAAAGAACAAAACAAAATCATAAAACTAAAAATTAAATAAAATCAAGAGAAGAAAAATTTTGAGACAAAAAGATTGAGAAACAGAAAATATAAAACCGTAGAAGATTAACAAGATGGGTAAGAAGGCAATACGTTTGAAAGGTGGAGGCAGTGATAGTAAGAAAATAGAAAGGGGGCATTGAGTAAGGAACTTAAAGTCCTCTAAATAATGAGAAAGTGATTTGTTCTTGCTTTTATAGCGACTACTTACAAAATACCATTTGACATTTCATAATGTCATTGATTTACTTTGCAAATGTTGTTGTTGCTGCCGTTATTGGTGTTGTTTTATTTGCAGTGTTATTGCCACTTAAATTGGCTTCCCGTTTATAAAAAAAATCCACCCTCTGAAAAGATTCGTTGGATACTTTTCGTTTTTATTATAAATGAGTAAAACATTTTAAGCAATTTTTGATTTATCTGTCGAAACTAATCGAGAAAGAATACTTTTTGCTTAAAATCAGCGAGAGCCGGAGTAAGCTGATTTTAAAAAATTATTTAAAGTAGCTGTTGATGGCGAGGTTGATGATATGCGATTTGTCAGTGACACAAGAAATTTGCATATTTTGGGAGAGAGGGTTGAAATTAAGAGTTTTCAATTTCTGAAATTACTCTAGGGAAAATCAA
Organism: Physocephala rufipes; assembly: GCA_963966595.1. Lineage (NCBI taxonomy): Eukaryota > Metazoa > Arthropoda > Insecta > Diptera > Conopidae > Physocephala > Physocephala rufipes. Next base: position 8,395,619 of record OZ016504.1, on the reverse strand, counting down.
GAGTAAAAATTGCATTTTGTTAAAACAATAGGAGAAGAAGAATAGTGTAGACAATAAATTATAATTTCGAACTATGTTAATACAAGAACATTGTTAACATCGCCCGATAAATCTGTCTTCACCATAGCCTCGCGAAAGGGAAATGGAATGTTTTTTCATATTGTGATAAATCTACAAGAGAGTATGAGTCTTCTCGGTATTGCTACGAAAAGACAAATATTTCTGTAGTCAAGACGGTTTTTTGAAAATTCGATACCCTGCCAAAAATGACGTTTCTCCTTCTCTGAGAAAGTGGTGCCTTAATAGTTTCATTGAGGTCAATAGTTCATCTTCTTCATTTCAATAGTTTCATCTTCGGAAAATCGTTCGGAATTAAGGCTGTTGTTAATGTTTGGACCATACCAATTAGTAAGCGCTATGGTTCGGCTACGCCGAACAAAGAAACAACGCCATGAGATTAGGCTAGATCTGAAGTATTGACGTTAAATAATCTCGCTATTCGTGGCAGCCAATCACCCCGATACGATTAATACATTGCATATCCTTGTAATAATAAAAAAAATTATTTAGCAATAGTAATCAAAATTTTTTCTATAATTTGTTCATTTAAACTTACAGTTTAGTTACAATAAATATTTTGTTTACTTCATAATTGTGTTAAAATTTCAAAGCAAAAACTTATGTGATATTTATAAGGAGTGAAATGTAAATATTGCTCTAAAGATAATGCTAAAGTAAGAGGCGTACAAATATTTCTAGAAAACACAACAATAACTTCATTATCGAAAGCAAGGAACAACAACAATGCCAGCAACAACCACAAACAACACACGAACAATATCAGTCTTGTTATAGCGTGTTAAATAGACATCATCATACCTAGCATGGATTAATAATAATATTTTATTGCATACTTTTTGGCAGTAATTAAATAAATCGTTTGGCTGATAAGGAAAACAGAAATATCCATGACTGCGGTCGTAATTAAGACGCGTCGGTAGAAAAGAATACTAACTTTTATAGAAGTAATTATGATGTATGGCAACGCTATCACCAAAAATTGTGCTAACGTGAGAAGAGGACAGCTGATGAAATATAGAAAAGTAAAGGTTAGCGATAATTAAGTTGGTTATCGAAGAGAATTAATCGTAGATTAATTAGATAGATAAGGTAGGGCGGTGCTTTCAAATATTGCCACTTCTTATTTCTAAACAATAGTATTTGAAGACATCGAATTTTCAGAAATTGATGCAGTTTTCATATATATAGAGAGACATATTATAAAAAATCAGAAAATAAATTTGAAAATCAAAAAATAGATATACTGGGTTATTCTGTAAACTCACATCCTGCGTTCATTTCGATTCTATCCTCTATTCTCTTTTGTTATTTTCGTAAAACAGATGTTCCGTTGTCAGAAAAAAAATAAACTTGAACGCATCCCATCCCATGTCTTTGTGACGTATGTTATTGCTACTTTTATATGCTTTTCGAAAGATTTTCCGAAAACACACGAATTCCATAACATTCGATTGCATGCGTTCAAATGTCATATCGCACGCATAAAGAAACCAGTCTGACTGAACTAGTATACAAACACATGACGAATGATAGGCAAAGCAAAAATCGGTTGTTTCTTACGAGTTCCCCACCCACGTTTATGAAACCTTACGGAATTTGTAGTTTTCGATCATGTGACAAATTGAACGCAGGATCTGAACGCATCATGTGAGTTTACAGAATAACCCGGATATTATGAAATTATCGAAAACTGATTAATTGAAGTTATTTCCGTATCACGGGATACCTTACAATATTGCTAATAATTTACAAAGAAATGCAATTTAGGGAAAGCTAATTGCAGCCTGAGGTTCACTTCCAAACCTATCTGTCATAATTTCACGGCTCTCCACGCACAAATCCAAATGTTAATCTTTTTGACAAATTCAACGAATGATATCTTTTTAGACGTTGGGTGCTTTTTTCCTGTGATACATTTTCCCGCGATTACGAATACTTCTCCTTCTCCCCTACTTTCGTAAATAATTTTTCTAATGTCCTTTGAAATGCATTGCCAACATGCTTCGAGCTTTTCAACCTAAGACGCCGCTATCATCACCAGCAAAAGCAGTAACAGAAGAAGCTTCTGTGACCCGCCTCAGCAAGACGCAGTGAAACGCGACGGATTGCCAAATTAATTCATGCGTTTGCTGACGGATTTTTATATGGTTTTGCGTTAGAGACTAAAAATTTTAGAAAAAATGTGCAAAAAATATTACCCATTAGTCGCGCAAAAACAACAGCTTAAAACCGGGTGGGATAAGTGTTTCGATATATTTCTAGAATAATTTTCCTCTCTGCAGGGGAATATTGTGTTAGTGTTGTTGAATTTTTTAATTTTTATTGCAGTAATAAAAATGGGCACGCATCGTTTTGGTTCTGCTGCTGATGGTGATGCTGCTTTTGTTTCTGATGGCGATGTTACCGGTGATGATTATGCTGTTGCATATGTTTATTTTTGGGAGGAATGCGTGGTAGTTTTGGGGAGGCAAATTGATCAGAGCGACGACTTTTCGCAGTGGACAGTGTTGAATAAGTGTGATGATAATTATGGTGGTAATAATGATAATGTTGTTGCTGTCGGAGTTGGTTCGCTGAAGATTTTTTCTTTTTTTCACGCTGTTTAGTCTCGTCATTGATGCCCCTGGCCTTGGCCTTTTGGCCGCTTTGCCACATGTTTTGGTGTGCGGCTTTGTCAAACATTAAACCGACGTTGATACCTTAGGCTACTTCATGTCATCCCGTCTATCCATGCAATTACACGAACATCCATCCATCCATCTATCCTTCTATCCCTTTATTTGTTGGTTTGTGTTTGAAATGTATCGCTCGTTTCCTCGTACTCTTACTCCGTTTGTTCATTTACTCGTACGTCCTTTGACCATCTACTTATTTTTTCACAAGGTCAGTCTTTCTGCCTGTGTGCGCGTTTAACTGATACTCGTGTCTGAATGCGACGATGCGTTTGTGGTATCATCGGGTATTCGTACATTGCGGCTTGTTGCGGCTGCATTTTCACAGGTTTGTTTGTATAGGATGGGTTAAGCAACGGGTGGGTGTCATCGGCATCGTCATCATCATCGCCATCATCGCTTCCTTGACATCGTGGAGGGTGTAGCCCTCACAGTGTCCAAATCGGCGAAAAAGGGTTATTTGGATTATCTTCATGGACAGCAAGGATTAAATTTGATTGTTGTTTCATGGTGTTGATATTCGCAAATTGCGAGTGATTTTACGGTTAATTGAATTTTAAGCGCTTTCACTTAACTCCTACTTCACGAAGGTATTGGCGACCATCCCCTTTGCAGGTGGCTGCGGAATTAATAGCTGGAAAAAAGCTGGAGGTTTGAGTCGTGTTAACAGTTTTTTTTAATTCGCGCAGATTTGCCAGCATTGATTGCAATTCACTCGTTTACATTAAATTTATATAAAATCGCACCAAAAAAAAAAACAACCACACACACACGTGCACACATATTCGTACAAGCAGGCAGACTCTACGCGAACGTATTTTGTTTCGATAATGACTTCTTTTTTTGGTCGTTTCGATTCATTCGGAATTCATTTTTAATGTGTTTTAATGCATTTCAATGATCCGAATTATATTTTACGATAATTTTTCGTATATTTCCTCGTTTATTATCCCAATTTTATTGCGGAACTTAATTCATATGAATTTTAATTTGCATTTATTTTTACACTCGACTGATTTTTCGGTTATTCCTTCCTCATTCATAATAAATTTCACAATTCATTTGTGCTCAATCGTTTTTGGTTTTAAAAATTTACAAAATCAAAATTACGTTTAATTTATAATTACTTAATATTTTTTAAGACTTTTTAATAAATTTCAAAAAAGTTAAATAAATAAAACAAACTTCCATAAGTTAAAACTTTAAAAAACTTTTAATTTAAATTTTAAATATTATTTTAAAAGCTGTCAAGGAAAAATATATCTTTTGATAATAAATAACTTTAAATATATCGATTATTTTTCGTTTTCAATTTTCAATTTATTCAGAAACCAAAATTACATTAATTAGAAAATAACAAAAATTGTTGAAATGATTATTATTTTGACTAAAAATCTTGATTTTGAATTCGGAAGGCACAGCAATTGGCACCTGCCCATATCAGTTATGCTTCAGTGAGCCGTGTTGCTACCAACTCTGACTGATATCTAATAATGGTTCCAACTCTTACTGATGTCTTGGGTCCCAACACTATAAAATCATGTTTGGAAATTGTAGTAGCGATTTTTGAGATTCATCTGGAAATTCAAGATTTCTTAGCCCTAACTTCTACCTTCTCCGTTTAATTTTCATTTCGATAAATACGGCGCCCACCCCAGATCAACTCTATTAAATGTTCAGTTTATCAAATCCAATAATATATAATTTTCTTTATAATTAATCTTCGTTTTTTTTGTCATTTGCAGTCAATATTATTTTCCCGTTATCGTAGTGGTTGGATTTGCCAATAATAGTCATATCCTTATGATACTACCACGAAGGAGGCACCACTTCAACTCGAGTGGTGTCCTAGAACACTCATTAAAGCTCATAAAAGCCGTTATAGTTATGACTGTTGCCGCCATATTTTCACAGACGCAATAGTGATAACAATTTTAAAGCAACAGTGGCTGCCTCTTACAATGACAACGGCATCATAATGATTATGGTGATGACCATGATAATAGAAAATATAAACGCAAAAGCAATGGCGTGTCCACAACGATATTGGCGGCAATGTGAACAACACAAAGTTGAAGATAATTGCAATGACGATGATGACGACGATGATGACAAGTTGATGAAGTGATGGAAAGGATACCATTGCCATTTTCGCAATTTACTTTTGCAAAAGAATCGACCCACCCTCACGCATTGAATTAATTCATTAAACCCAAGCAACAACAAAGCAAACAACCCACTAACCCAAAGGCTAACCGAACGATCCTATTACTGGAGTGCTTCTTCTTCTTCTATAGCTGATTCCAATTCTACTGCCGTTCCTTTTGCTACTGCAAGACTTGTTTCATTCTTCCATGTCTTCCTTCACGCGAATGAACGAACACGAACGAATATAATGACCACGTGATGCTACGAAAACGAACTACTTTTAGTATTTACTTTGTTTATTCATTTAATGATGACGTGAAGAAGAGGAACGCATAATGTACGTGTTGGCAGTTTTAACAATTTCCACTCTCTCCCTTCCTCCCGCACGGAGGACAATTCGGCCGTCTGCTGAAAAAATGATGGTCGAATGTATCGTCATAAACTTCAATAATCGTAAATATAGATTTTGGGCATCGGACAATATAAAGGAATTAATACACCTTCTAGAGGTTTAGACACTAAAGAATATAAAGGGGAAGAGAAATCGTTCGCTCCATGGTAACCAAGATAGATGAATACAAGTGGACAGAAAATAAAGGTTTTATTGAAAAAGAAAGAGGAAAGAAGATTATTCACGACATATCGAGAATGAAATGTGCTTTCCAATAGAAACACAACAATTTCGCATTGAAAGCGTAGAGCGCCTTGTCGATTTTCGGTGATTATAACCCACCTAAGAGGTTTTGAATTCCCTATTTGATAGTTTCTAAGCCCGATGTTCACTTTTTATCGTTACTCTGCCGGTGAGTCAAAGTATCGTTTGGAGGACCGAATATGTCGTGGTCGTAAGAGCTCCAGTTCAGAATGAGCGACATGAGTCTATTACACGCTGCCTTTCAGAACTGGAAAAATTGTGGAGAATTTTTAATATTTTCGGGGATTGTATATCTTGGTTTTTAATCTGACGATGTCGGACAAACTCATCAACTGAACTAACTCGCGCTACCAAGCGTCAAAATTTCATTCGATTACACCTTTGTTAGGTTTTTAAAGAAAATCACTATTATGTAATAATTATTTTTTATTGAAATTTAATTTTTCTATCAGTTTCCTTTATTTTCCTGCTTCAACTTTTCTGTTGTTGTTTTTATTAACTGTATCGCATCGTTTTAATCAGCAAATAAAAATGACAATCGTGTAAACATTAAAACCATCAATTAAGATCGAAGATAAATCCTAATTAATAGATAGTTGCGGTGGTTGTTATTGTTGTTGTAACTGTTGTTATTTTAGTCGTCGACGTTGTTTTCTGGGTATAATCAGTTAATAATGCAAACTAGCCCTACAGAAAGAAAAAGAGGTGTAGATAGGTATATAGAAGAAGAGATAGAGAGGAAGACATAGTGAGAGAAATAGTGGCGAAGAGAATATTTACAGTTTTAATAAACAACAATTTCAAAACAGAGGCTACCCAAACTGAATAATTCGGAGTCCAACCTTGTTCTTATTGTTGTTGCCGTTGTACTAAAACTGAATCATCTGGAAATCAGTGAAGTGACCAAAAAATAATTATAAATAAATAAAATGAAAAACTAAAAGCATTAAATTTAAATTACAGGTCGTTAGTAGTGGTTTTGTGTTGACTCGATTGCTAGTTGATCCCACTAAATCCACTAGTTATGTTTTGTGTGTTGTTGTTGTTGTTGTTTCTATTGTTATTATTGCTCTTATTATTGGTGGTAATTCATTATTTGTTGTGGCATTTGTTTCGCTGCGCCATTTGGCTGACTCATCAACCCTGATTCCGATTCGAAACCGGGCCCGATTTCCGAACGACTCACTGACGAACAAGCGAGTGAACAAACCGACGTCTGATGGCATGTTGATCGCTCATAATTTTGCATTCAAATAAAATCAACAACGACAGCAACAACAACAACGTAAGAATAAACTGACGTTCGAAATATTTAAAGGAAAATATTTACAATTCCATTCCGTTCAGTCACGAATGATATCGATAAAGTTACCATTAAAAACCGACCGACTAAAAAACCGCTGTCATCGGAACAGCTTAATCGCCGTAGTGAGATGATACGCGACAGCAACCTGCTAGATTGCATTGGACGACCGCGTTTTTTATCGCTAGACTGCATCATTGCCGCAACGCAAGTCATAGCCAGCACGAAACGGAAACGTTTCTGGTTGATGAATGACGACGACAGCGATTAACGATTGAAAATATAACAACAACGTATTTATATTTATAGGCAAAAACAGTACAGGGCAAGGTGAGGATGACGGGGCGTCAGCAGTCAATAAGCTGGCAGGCAAAACTGATGCGTGCCGCATTAGTTCTGTTTGATTTTATGCTGCTTATTAGGGGAGAAATTATATCTCAGAGTACTTGGTTTGTCGGTGTGGTGGTAGCGGTCAGTAGAACGATAACATGGAAGTAAAATTCTTTGATTGCATGCAATCGAAGGACTATCAAAATCAATGACAAATAAAAAATTTGCGAAAGGATAAGTTTTTCAAATAAAATAAATAGTCAATAGAAGGACGAGAAGCAAATGTGATCAATGGTTTTAATACAGACCATATTAATGTGCTATGTTGGTCCCCACCACTTCTCTACTATAAAAATTCACCTTTTTAATATTTTTCGCATTTTCATATGAAACCAATTCGATTTTGATTTGAATTAAAATTATTCCATTTGAGAAAATTCTCGGACTACGATACTCAGTTGTTGTGACTCGTTGATCATGAACGTTGCATGACTTTTTATTGGTTTAAATAAAGCCATTCTACCGAAAAGGCTAGGACTTCTCATTTTAATTGTAAAATACTTGCTACTCGTTCGCTTAACACCTAATACTGAAATTTATAATTCCATACTGTTTTCCTCCTCTTTTCCTTCCCCCTCCCGATGTCTTTCACCATGCTTCTATTTCCGTTGCAATCAAACAGCAATCAGTCATCAGGAGAGACAGGAGAGACAGACAGGAGAGACAAGTCGGGGAGACAAGACCCCGACGAATGCTATGGCCACGTCTTGGCTTGGATTTTTCAAAATGAAACAGTCAATCGAAATGACACGCAATAGCATAAAAATGCGAATATTTTCTGCCCCTGGATGGTTTTGAAAATTTACTGTACTTCCATGAAATGTTGACAAGGTATGGATGGGAAGGGCTGGAACATTACGGTGGTAGAGACCACGTATCAGCGTGTCTTGTCTGCCTAAGCAATGCCACTAAAAAGGCTTGCCTTGTGGAAAAGAGTTACTTGCTTTCACATCGTTCTACTTGTCGTGCACTTTCTTTTGCAGTAATAAATTAATCTTAAACAGCACCACTAAAAATCTGCTGACTTCTAATTTCTGAATAATAGCGAAATTTATTCAAATTAGAGAAATTATGCTGATATTTTTCTGTTCGACGGTAATTTTTCTGTCGTGGTTGATTGTGATGTCCTTCGTGCCAAAACGTTGAAAACGTTGAAATGCTCTAATAATTGAAAGATTTCTTTATACCGGAATTTAAAATTAGCAAAACCAAAACTAGACATCCAAACCTCAGTAAAATCCTTTCTGAAATAATCACAGATTTAAAATGGATGTTATCTGTGTAGATAACACGATGTTCCTGTATCTGGATCTTCAAACGATTAAGCTTATTCCTGTTAGAACGATTGTCTTATGGAGTTTGATTTGGAAAGCAAATAAAATTATATTCTTCACTTTTAGTAATTCCCATAAAAATTTATTATATAGCATAATTTATTCTTATTCTTCAGGACAAACCAAATTTTACTATCCCATATTTTTTCTATTTTTGCCCAATTAACAAACGGTCATCTATAAATCACTTGATTTACAGAAACAAAGGGCAAACAAGCAAAAATTGAAGCAATATTTTAATACTAAATTTTTGTTAAATAAGAATATGCTATCTGTGCGGATTGTATTCATACTGTTTTTTATTTGATAGTGGTGTCTACATAGACACATGCAGTATCTCCTTTATGGGCGGTTGGTAGTTTATGGCTTGTGTAATTTCGGCAATGATCTTTAATACTATTTATTAGAAAAAAGATAGCTAACTGGTGGGCAAAATGTTTGGAGGAAAAACATTGGAAGTAATTTCAGCTTTATTCTAAATCAAAAGAAATAGAAGAAGTGGACGAAAAAATGAAATAAACAGATATAAAAGAAATTAAAAAATCAAAAAAGAGAAAGGAGGAACAGAAATGGAATAAATGCAGAAAGAATGAAGAGGAAAGGAATAAATGCAGGAAATAATTAAATGAAGTAAAATATTCCTTACTAATTTTTCCTTTTATTTCTCTCCGCTTCCTTAATTTCTTCCTGCCGTCTTCTCTCAAAAGACAGTGAGAAAGACAGCGAGTCTTTATAGAATTTTTAAACCCAAACCTTAATTTTTGATTTCTCGTCCTCGTTTAATCGGGTGTAATCTCTCTCTTTCTTTCTTCGAGGGTTTAGTCCATTAATTTTAATATTATTCGTAAGCCACTGCAGCTTCTACTTGTTAATCCCCATTTCCTTCTAAATATCATTAATTTCTTTTATCTTGATATATCTTTCTGAATTCATAAATCGATTTATTGCATTTCCGCCTCTGAAATACATTAAAATCTGGCAAAAGAAGAAGCGAGGAAGAGAATGTGGGATCATCATAAATAAATATTAGCTCTCGAACCTCATTTCCGACCTTTGGCCAGCATAAAAACACAAACACAAACATCCAGAGACACCAAAAACCACCAAAAACAAGTAGAATGACATATTCCCTGAATATTTCTTAATGATTGTCCTTGCGATGAAAATTGCTAGTGTTAATGCGAATATTATATGATGATATATGTCCATTATATTGTATATCCACTTATTCTTAGATATCAGCACTTCATTTTATTCATCATTTGCCATTATCCAATCGTCCTTACATTCTGCCAACCATTAGCTTTACTTTGGCTTAATGAATATCTCAAGCAATCGATGCCAAAAGAAACTTCAAGAAAACTTCTTTGATCGAGACTTCCTGTCTCAGTTTTATACTTTAGCAACCCTCCATTCCATTCTTTGCATCTAGCCCTCAGTAGTCAGACATCCCGTTGTCTGCGTGTATTTCTCTCAATAACCTCCCCTTACCACGCGCCTGCCTAACATTTTTTCCTTCATAATTTCATCTGTTCCTTTTACCATAATCCTGTTTCTTTGTATAATTTATAGTTTCCATCTGCTCATTTCAGTTCGTTGCCCAATTTTTTCTTTGTTTGGTGATTATCCATGCAGGCACTCATACTTTGTATTAGAAAGAAGAAGAAGAATAAACAATCTCATAATTTTCTTTCTCAATAATAATTACTGTTTTACGTTCTTATTTCGACCATCATTATCGCCATCGTTACCAAGCCATAAAGACATGAGCTCTGCCCATAATCATTATGCGCCAATCATATGAAATCGATATCTCCTTGCCAATAAATTAAAATAGCATACTTTTTGCTGACAGACCTTCACAGCAACGGCAGAGTGCCATACTTTTATATAATTCATTTCACTTTAATGTTTCACCATTAAACACGTTTAGGTTTGTTGACGGCAGAATTTCATGTTGACAATTAAGAAATTTGTCACAAATTATTGTTACATAAATTTAATGCAAAAATAAAGATATTGTATCTTTTTAGGGATTTGATAATGGAATTAGGGTGGGAAAGTTTCGTTGAATGCGTATCAATAATAGAAAAATTACAGGTTCTTTATGGTGACGTCGCAATATAATCGGTAATGAAAATAATATAAAACCATAAAGCATGCTGAACTGAAAAACTGGAACCCTGAACTTGGTACGCACTGTGATGGAATATGTTGAGTACGGAAAACGATTAGCTTAATAAAAGAAGCAGAACAGAATAGCATAATTCCATACACACATAGCTTCAGGACCAAGTTTTATAAATAAACCTGACTTAAGTGCTCTACTTAGTGTTTCATTTAGCTGAATACTACGAATTATGAATAGAGAGTATTCTGAATAGAGAAAACAGGAGCTATACAAAAGAAAACGTATACAAATTATCTTAAAATTCAGAGAAAAATACGAAAACAAACATGGGTCGCCTGAAGTGCTGATTGTGCTGAATTGATTAAAACCTATTAAATACTGAACGTAAAAATAATATAATTCAACTCAAATCGAATGAAAAGACTAATCTGACGACGAAAAAAGCAAATGCAATAAAAAAGGGCATAGAATACACAAGAAATAAAATATTTCTCAATTCCACAATCGAAAAACAAATTTTGGAATCTTGAGCTTATAAACATTTTCTCAATTTTGGTTAATTTTGTGATAAGTATAATATTTTAAATACCTTTTTTAAATATATTTTTCAGAGAAATTTTTCAATGATTTGTAGAAACGTTTATTGAACTTTGTAATCCATAAAATACGCAACAAACATTTATCGAAGATTACTTAATTTTTGTAACACCAAATTAAGGCTATCGATGCCGCAAACTTTGATATCCATCTGCTCTTTCAGTTCTTCTTGACGCCAAACGTACTAAATTTTTCATGTAAATAAAAATAATTTGTTTAGCATATTTTTAGGCTTCCCACCCACATCGTCCACATTCAATCAACAAAGCGAACGCTTTCAATATTGAACGATGTATTCAATTTTTTATGTGCCTTAAAATATGTAATGCCAATTGTCATGCATGCAAATGGCTTCATTGATGAAGTCGAAAAGGAAATGGAATATACATAAATTCTAAAATGACGTCAGAGGGAAAGGGGAAGAATATAATAAATTGTGGTTTGTCTGAAAAATGAAAGAAAAAAGGAGAGATATTAATATTTGGCAGCACTCTGTGTGATTGAATTTTTAGGAATGACAAAATGTTTATTTGCTGTCACTGATATTCGTTGCAAATTGTTTATTCTAAACACAACCAACTCATAAAAATACTTTACGATGAAAGCAGAAAGGAAATATTTCGGAAGGTCTGCTGGAAAGTCTAGTCTTCTTCTTAGTCTTTGTCAAACGCTTTTCATTGATCACCCAAATTGCTGTTAAAGTGATGTAACATCAATGAACAGATATTTCTTTCTCATACGAGTATTCAAATCAATGGTCACTCATGATTTTTAAGGGAATAATGGGACATATTTCCCGTTACCTTTTAAAGAAAGGTTCGTTTGGTCACAGGGAATTCTAGGAAAGTATCAAAGTCGTTTCATTTAAAAGTGTTTTTTTGAAAGGGGATTCAATCCATTTTAGGGGAGAATTTAAAGGGATTTTGTATGTTTAATTTTACATTTTATAGCATCCGTCTATTAAAGATCCGTCGAATATTTACAAAGGAATTATTACTGCAGATGAAATCCGAGGTAACCGGTATAGCATTGAAAATAAGGTTGATCCAACCAAAAGCAGAAGAACGGTAAAGCCTCAGTAATTCACTAAATTAGGTGTCAGTGAAAATTAAGGTCTAACATTTCCCACATTTTTCATACATGCACTGAGAATACATTGAACGCCACTCGTAAACGCTTATTTATTAGCCTTGCTTACTGATAGCCTAAGTGATTCTATTTTATTTGGTTTATCAAAAGATTTAAGGGATTCCCATAGGACAAAACAGAATTTCAAAGGGGACCAAAGGGTAATCATGATGTCTCGTAAAATCTAAATGATAAATTAAATTTATTTTATGTTTGAGAACCACATAGAACCTCCTTTAAATTTTTTAACATTTTAGTGCCCTTTTTCGAATATTAAAATATCTATTCATTTCTGCGAATCCTTTCACACTCAAATTCAATTTACTTCCTCCACTAGAATGAAAAACTCTTCAGAAGGTGCCAAAATATTTCATTCGCGCTTCATAGCTTTCAATAATTTCCAAATATATAAACAACGAGAAGATAAAAATATGAAAACAAAATTGTGTGTCCTTAATGCATGCATATTTGCTCAGTCGTCTCTCTAAAACCGATGGTTATAAATAAAGAAAATCCTTGCCATGAAAAACGATGTGAAAATTCAAAGCTGTCAATGGGTCGCTTGTTGCCAGAACAAAACAACATCGACATTCAATATAAAATTCAGTAGCATAGAATTGATACATTGTTGTTGGAATAGCTTCCTGCCAGACATGCCTACTTGGCATATTTCTTCGCCTTCTACCTTCTCTCTAACAATAACTCCTTAACTTTATCTGGAACGAACTCTGTGAAGCAATGGCATCCAGCTTTGTTGAATCCTATTTCACAAACACAAACCCAAAATAATACGATTTTAGCCCAAACATACAACCACCCCAATCGTCCCCGTCATCTCATTGCCTTCTAAAAATCGTTGTCAGCGGCAGAGCGAGCAGCAAGAAAAGCCATAAATTAACCAAAAAGTAATCCAGAAGCAAGAATTTATAAAATTTTGACAGTCAAAAATTGCTCCCGCCGAGACAGATATCCTGGCAATCCTAGCAATTCTCTAGCCAAAGCCATATGTATGCAAATGTTCTTTTTTATTTCTATTTCTTTCCTTTTTAGTTTTTATTCACTTCTTGATAAAAAGCCCCGACCGCCTTCAACAAAAAATGAAAAAGTGGCAAATAAATAAATGCGTATAAATCGAAACGGATATGAAGAGGGTAAAAGAGCTTCCTTTTTTGTTTCCTTTCCTTCCTCTGAAAGCAACGCTTTAGTTTCATATTCAAATTCTTCAACGATTTCCGATACTGATTTCAATGACGCGATGCCAATGGTTGATTGCTATCACAGAATCTGCTACCGATTTCCGCTGTCAATTCCTTCCTTCTGAATACCGATCTCCTTTAATGCATAAAAAAATTCGTCACGCATATCCTTCATTACTTAAAAAAGCTCGTAGCTTTGTGGTGCGCCGATTCAGAAGACCGATAAACTCTTTCCGTGGGTCCATCATAGTGACGTCATTTGTTTTTGCCTTTGCTGTTTATCTGTCTGTTTACTTGCCTGTTTATCTGTCTGCTTATCTGTTTAAATTGTATTGATGTCCTCTTTTTTGTCTCCCTTTCATTTACATTCCTTTCGAAAGCATGAGAAATACATTTATTGGACTATAAAAGAGTCAATACCGATTATTTTATGACTGTCACTTATTTTGCATAGAAATGTTTTGGAGCGACTATTTATATGTGTTTCCTTTCCCCCTTTTGGGGTAAACAAATGATGATATTTTCAAAACAGATAACATGACTGTTTTCTTTTATCATAAATGTAAAAAGCGAATTTTGTTTGAAAGAGATTTCTATTCACTTCGTGACAGTGAATGGCATGATGAATAAAATTATGCGATTATTTTTGACACCACACAGACTACTCATGCCGTACATTATTCAATTCTGAGATGATGATGGACAAGACATATAAAAATGTTGAAAATATTGCGATTGATTTAAAGTTTGATAAAAGATTTGATATAATAGGGTTTAACAAGTTAATTTCTTGATATTGATGAAAGTGAAATATTCATGACAATTAACTAGTTTACATTTACTTGGCCCTCACTATTATTACTCGACGTTTTTTCCGTAAAATAGTTGCGTTTCTTAACAAAGCAGAACTCTTCTTCAGCATCATGTTGGGAATAAATAAAAATAAGTAAAAAATTAACAATTGTCGGTAAGAACAAATTATTATTTATATTTATTAAACGCATGGATGGCTAAACATTAAATCGTTTTAAAAGCAACATCCAGCACATTCAACGCGTCCGCTATAAATTATTGTATGTGTCCAATGTATTTCATCGCACAGTACTTAAACCACTATTACGGAATTAGGTGTTAAACGCCCATTTCTAGACCGATAATTTTCATAGAATTTAAATTAAAAAACTCTTTTAGAGGCAGATATAGAGACAGAGTTGCAAAGGTGAAAACGTAAGTGTAGTCGGATGCATAGGAAATATGGGTTTAGTTCATCATGAAATTAGAAAAGGCGCTTTCAAGAAGCCAGGCATATTTGGATATGTAGAAGCCTCAAAATATGCACCAGCCGAAAGTTGTATTAGTTTTTCATAATGCGCATTGTCACGCACTAATCGAAGAAGTTTTAGGGGAAAGCGAATTTGTGGGTAATCAAATAATAAGACCTGGTTCCAAAACTTGCAGCCCAATCCTAATAGGATTGTTAGATGCTATCGAGCGCGCTTGGTCAAGCTTAAAAACTGACTTTAAAAAGGACTTGGCAATTCAGATGACACAAGTCCTATCTGGCGAAGAGAGGGCTGATATTGCGTAAGCCAAATATCGATTACAACGATAAGAAACAGGAGAAAACATAAGAAATATAAGCGTTATAAATTTAGAAAATATATTGCACACATACTTATACCAGATGTGTTGAATATGAAGTATTTTCGTTTTAAAATATGTTTTATTGTTTACCCATCCATGCGTTTAATAAATACAAATAACAATTTAATCTTATCGATAGTTGTTAATTTATTACTTATTTTGATTTACTCCCAATTTGAGATTTTTTATTCTCAATTTGATGTTGAAAAGATACAGAAAAATCTGTATCAATCCAAAAAATGTTTCCCCTGAAAAGCGTTTCCACTGGAGAAAATTTTTTCATATTGAATAAAAATTAAACCTTCTGAAGAAAAGTTGGTTTTGATGAAAAAGAATTGCCTGTACTGAATATGATTTTCCCGGAAAAAACCCGTATCCACTGAAAAAACTCTGTCGTGAAAAATATATGTAATTCTATTGAAAATTTGTCTGTGCTACGAATACTCTGTCTCTACTGAAAACAATTCTCTTCATTGAATTAAAACCACCGTACATACAAAGGAAGACTGTCTCAGGGAGACAAAGAATGTATTTACTGAATAAAAATTATGTTTATTGAAAAAATTGCCTCCACATCTAAACAATAATTGTGACTAATTGAGAAAAATTTTCCTTATTAAACAGAAACTTACTTTACCTAACTTTGGACTAACACCGTTCCTGATAAAAAATGTTTGTCTCTAATGAAGACAAGTTGCTTATACGGAAGGAGACATTGCGTCTACTGAAGAAAAATTCTTTCTGTATCAAGGATTAACTCCACCTCTCTTAAAGAAGAAATATATATTTTGAAGAATGTAAAACTTTATTTAAGAGAAATATCATCTTCTGAAACAAATCAAATCTACTGAATGGAATTACCTCCACAGATCCAAAATTAAGTCAAATTAAGCGAAAAAAGACATTTTCCTTCTTAATTGAAAGAGAACTAAACCTAACGTCAAGAAAGGTTATACATAACAAATCTCTATAGCATAACAAAAGCATATAGTAAGGATAAACTATATTCATTAATGATAAACTATTGAAGATTGCATATTATTTAGAAATTTGCTATGTTTTGCCTTCCATATAGGCCACGCTTATACCATAACAACAACAACAATACCGCCTTCAATAACGTTTTCTATAGAAATTAAATTGCCTTTTTTCTTTTTTTTTTCTTTTTTAAGACAATTTTACACCTTTTCCGTGTATTGCTAACTTATGTTTTATCCAGACTTCTCTTTCGCTCTAAATCTCTTCCGCACATACAAAAAATTGTTGCTTTAAATCACCGAGTAGAGGTAGGGTCAGTTAACCCTAAAATGCTAGACAGAGTGAACGCAATTGTATAAACGAGTTCGACTCTTTTTTCGATATTGATATTGAATCAATCCATTCCATTTGAAAGCGGATTGGTTATTGCTATCGTTATTTACCTCACATCGGCATCCTGCCACCTATACATAATCAATAACCAACAACAAAAGGAACGAGAACAACAAAAACTATGAATTGGCGCCCGCGCAGTGAAACTGTTCGAAATAGGGAAGAAAGAGAAGGCTACACATATGCTTTTCGTACCAGATGTAGGAGATTTTTCTCCGATTATTATAACCGTGTTTTATCCTTTTTCTTCTTCTTCCATTGATGTAGCGTAGAAAATTTTTGCATATCACAGAGATTTTTAATCAAGGACTCCATGACCAAACAGAAAAGAACCAGTTGAACAAACAGAAACATAAATTCGCGTAACAGAGCGAATACTTCACTTCTAACTAAATAGCAAACCTGAAAAAAGTGAAGCAAAGCGGAGAAAAAGGGATAAACAACAAAACCAACACCATCAACAACAAGGACTATAAAAGGAATATATTCATCTAGAAACTGCTGAATGATAAACGATATACAAAACACCAAACCGCTAAACATTGGAAAAAGTGCAACGCGCCGTTTAAAACAAGCCGTTTTATTTGGATTTTGTCTGCATTTTTGCCGTTCTGCAAAATTTTTATAACACGTTATGTGAATCGTTAGATTCTCTATACAGAAACATATAAATATGCATATGTAAACATGCTATATATAAAAAATTGTAATCAATATTTCATGAAAAATAATAAAGTTTATCAAAAAGAGGAGACATCCTTAGGAAGGATTGTTCTAAACATAAAGAATATGGAGTAAAGAAAAAGGGAAGGAACATTGATTTCGGTCTCCACAAAGCTTACATACCTTGGATCCGTAATGTATATTTATGGCTTAATTCTAATTGTCAGTCGACATTACACACCCACTTTTTAGAATTAACATATTCTTAGGCTGTAAATTTAAAAATGCAATTGAAAAAATGCAAATGTAAAATCTCGCATTTACTTTCCCTCTGAGTGTTGAAGGATTGGGGTACTAACTCTAATAAGTCCGTATTCCCTTGGAAAAGTGGGCGTGGCACTGGTTCGACTTGGCCCATTTTCAAATAACAAGCAGGCCATGTAGGCCGAGAATATTTGTGTAATTTTTGTTCATAGTGATCGACCTTAGCTTTTACGAATATTTTTGTATGTGGAACGCATTTGTAACTCCAAAACTACTCTAAGGTCAGAGAAATTGAAATTTGTCTGTATCTCAAACTGTTTTTGATTACAGAGAATATTCGTGCCAGATTTTGTGAAGATACTTCTGTCTTTTCTTCTGTTATCGGACACAGAGGGACAGACAGACAAATAGACGGGCATGGATAAATTGATGCAGGGTATTTTAAGCCACAATATATTTATATAATTCTCAATACTGGCCGTGTCTCCTTTAATACGTTACAAATGGAGGAACCAAGAACTGCCTACGTGTGTAGGGTATGAAAACAAAAGGAAGAGGAGCGATGTAAGATGCCTTAAATTCACAAAATATGAAATCAGGACGATCAGGCTTAGGGAAAGAGGAAAAGAGAAGGAACTTTTTGGAATATAATTTTATTTAAATCTAATCTAATCCAATCAGCTATATTTCGTTGTTATTTTCTTTCGCTTTCTCACTTTTAATTTTTCTTTAGTTGATCACTTTACTCTCTGAAACTCCTGTATTTTCTACAGCTACCTTTTTGTGATGTGCGTCGTTAACTTGTTGTTACGCCTTCACTTTGATTTCGAGATATTCTATAGATTTGACAATTTCTTGTAAATTTGACTACTGTCGTTGTTGTTGCTGGTGGTGGTGATGATGACGCTTTTCTCCTTGTCGTTATTCCCCAGATTGTTCCACGAATAGATTTTGCCCATAACAATTCGTAAAGTTCTTGGATACGGCGATGTGCCATCAACGCTGCGGAAAACTTAGTTGATCGAGAAAAAAGGAGTGGGAAGAGGTTAGGATATAATAACGTGAAGAGAGTGCCACGAGTGCTATGCTGAGGAGCAGAAATGAGATGGATTTCCATGTAAGAAAAAAGGAAAATAAACTGTAGAATAAGTTCCAAAAGCGATGTAAAAATACAACAAGTCGAGCGTACAGCAAAAAAGAGAGTTTAAGAGTTTTAAATGAAGAAATATTAAAAAATGTTGAATTGAAAAATTCATTGAAAAGTTCAATTTTAATGAAGAAAAGGAGGGGGAAACTTTTCACGGACAATGACAATAACATCTAATACTAATTTTATCTAAAAGAAAGAAAAATAAACTGGGATGAATCCACCATTACGTTGCTGATAGAAATAGTGTTGGAAGAGTGTTTTTGATAATTAAAACTTGCAAAATGTTTAATTTTTTTGTTGGAAAGGAAATGAAATGAAATCAATTGGAGGGAAGAAAAAAATTATAATAAAAAATTAAATTATAATTATATAAGACGTCGTCTATGAAATGATCCAAACCTTTATGAGGAGCGCTTTTCTATGAAGATATGACATAAATAGAAGGCATTACCCAATCGAAGAAAACACAAAGTTAAAAAAGATTTACTGTCATGAGTTGAATTTCTTGCACCAAAATATAGGATATATAGCAGCGATAAATGAAAATTATCCAAATCAGGCGAATAAAAATTGAAGGAATTATAGTATATCTTGTTTAAGGTCCTCGGGTCTCCCGATTTCATAATCAAACTAACTCGAATGTTTGATTACGTAATCACCTTATGCAAAATCGACTATTGATACTCCAATTTATTAAGCCACCTGATTTGGTTAATTTTCTATTGTATTTTTATTGTATTGTATTGTATTGTATTTTTACATGTATCCCACATTTTTCGGTATTCCAAACGGTGTCTTACTCCACCGGTTCGAGTCAAATCAATACCGAACGCATGCGATTTTATCTACTCTAATATGAGTGGTATGTCTGGATGAGTGTAGTCGAGAAATTAAGCAGAAGTTCTATTCAAAGACTTAGAGGAGGAAAGGATTAAAATCTTCTAATAAGATCCAAACAGTCCTCAGTCTTGATTTCGACCGCGATAAAAAGTTAGTTTAGCTGATGTGTTTTTTCTTTTGCTTTAAGTGGTTATAAGAAATATTAAAGGAGGCGTTTTATTAAGATTGGCATTGGAGTCTAATTGGTTTTAAGGATCTGATGCATTTTAGTGTGCTCACGTGTCTAATTGTCATCAGAATTTTAATAAAATTAAATTAACTCTTTGTAAAAATTTGATAAAAGGTCTAATAAAGTCAATATAGGTCCAATAAAAATCTAATAAAGTCAAATATATTATTTTATATTTAAACCACTGTGGAAATCTCCATCTTCGCCTAAATAAGTTTTCCAGCGTTATCCAACACTGCAAAAATATGCATCCTTCATTTTTCGTATTGTCATCGATTTTTTGCTTTGTCAAGCTGTTTACCCTTTTCTGTTTACCTTTTTTTCTGTTTATTTTTGTGAATAAACAGAAAAAATCATTCGTATGTGAAAAAAGTGGAATACGTAAACTGTGCTCTCGTTGCATCCTTGATTGGTGAAACCAGCAACCTCACCTGCCCTCACAGAAAGTAGAATTTTAGAAATCATAACGAAAAACCTGAAATGAATAGAAAAAATGAATAGAGACTAAAAATTGCTGAGAAAGATAGAAAGAAGCAAAACGAAAGAAAGAGTTCGTTTTTATAGAGAGAGGGGGGGATTGGGAGAGAAGTATGAAGATGTAAAATTTTCGCTCGTTTGGCAGTTTTTTAATTGACCAAAAAATTTATTTGATTCGTTAGCGCTGTTGGCAGTTTTTACACTATTTACTACTATTTCCACCATAACTTCTCCTCGTCCTTCGCCCTCTATACTTTGATAACCAAAAGAACAAAAATATATGTATGAAAGGGGCAATATTTTCAAATTCTTCTCTGTCCTTTTTCTTTTCCAGTACAATTTTTTCCTTTTGAACGCTTCAGCTGTGAGAGGGTGAATGCTAGAATGGTACGATAAAGGCGTTGATTTTAAAGCTTCTCTTGTGGTTCCTTCCACTTTCGAGTCAAATTTAAATGTGATGTACATTTTGTCACTTGAATTAGGTGCCTTTTCTTATTTGAAGCCGCAACAAGGTGGTGCGCAGTGCCGGGTCAAATATAGATAAGTTCCTTTATTTCATTACGTGACCACATTTTATTCAGAAAATGGTATCGGAATATCCATTTGAAGGACTTGAACAATGGGCGCAATGGGAACGCCCATTGTTCAAGCTGTTTAAAGTTTTAATCAAAAAATACCGGACCTCATTTTCCAGAACCGGCTTTTATAAGAAAAGTGAAAGTTTAATTAAAAAATGTCTAAAAGGAATTAACCTTTGCCCGTAAGTTGTCCAGGCTCTCTTCCTTTTCTCCTTCTAATGCTTCCCTCAAAAAGAGAATGAACACTTAGTAAGCCCTCCATAACCACGTCTAATTGACGTTAGGCTGTAAAACGCTCTAACGAAATCCAGCTCAATATGTGGTGTGACGTGACCAGGTGGTAAAAATTATATTTATCATTATCATGAAACTTTGGTCATTATCATTGTTTACAGATATTGCAATGGTCTACGACACTATGATGATCAGTTAGCTAGCGGATCCACCTTCAAGTTCGTGGTCATATGTGGTATCTTGGTTACATGGATATGGCTCATGCTCATATACGGTTTCTTACACATAGAGACTATTAAGAGCCTTGAACCATTACACATCACAGTATTTTACCTTTTAATGCTATTCAGTTTCGTCACGATTACTTTTGAAACCTCATTACTACAGCTCGTTATCAAAATTTTTAGTTCACTGACTGATGTGGAATATGGGTCCTAGTCATGACTTGAAGGTTTATAAATGGTTTTCTCATAATTCTGGCTTAATTAAAATGATTGACCTTGAGCTCTTTCAGTACTTGAATTTAATCTACTGCACGAATTATTCATCCCCTCTGACGATGTATTTTGTAATTCAAATAACTTGGCTCCTCGTAAAACGGACCTCCCTCCGCTACAGCCGCCCATTACTCTTAAACATAAATTCTGCCATATTTCTCACGTGTCCTGCTACGATAATTAAAATCGCCTTCGGTTTTAATTTCGCGAATGAAATATTTCAAAACTTAATTGATTTGTGTTTACATTTTGGTAGAAGATGGTCGTTGTTGTTGTCGCTATTTGCTGCTGATGCTGCCGTTTTTTGTTGAGGTTAGTGGTGGTGGTGGTGGCTGCGTTGTTGTTATTGTTGTTTTGATTACTGATGCCTATGTACCCCGCGTGTGCTAAAGGATTCTTTTACAAAATGAATGACGTCACGTACCAAACCAACCAGCGAACTTCATCTGGGCTCTATTGAATGCATCAGAGCGCATCGTGGCCACAAGTGCTCTAAGGCTTTCAGTGTTGGATAGACTAACGTTAGCGTTGTTGTTGCTGTTGTCGTTCTTTCTGATATTTGACTAATAATTTGAATTTTTGTTTGTGTTGTTGTTGCCATTAAATATTGTTTTCCAAAGCAGCTGCACATAATTGAACATCACCAGCTTTGATTATCATGAGAGCACTTCTGCGTGCTTGTGTGTGTGTGTGTATCCGTGCTTATATGATGCACTGTTGCTTTTTCTTTATAATTTTTGTATACAAAAATGATTTCCTCAGGTCAATACATTGATCGTCATTGTTTGATCAAGGATAATAAAGGGATATCCAGACGAACAAGGGAAACAAGAGCAATACCAGGATCAACGATATTGAAGTCCAGCAACATCCTTTTTTTCATGCTGTCGCTGTTTGATCGATATGAAATAAAATGCAACAATTTTCATCTTCTGATTGCTGATGTTATTGTTGTTTTTATTACTGTTGTTTGTATTAATTAAATCTTCGCATCTCCTCCTCTTGCGATTGATTTCATTCCATCCCGTCATGGGGCGCTACTGCTGATTCGTTTTAATTGAATAACCGCCATCTCACCGTCATTCAAGTTAATTTAATAATTTTATATATGCGTCCGCAACCTTGTGGGCTATTCCAAGGGATGGTCGGTTTGTGTATGATATCCTATGTAGGTGTGAAGGAACATATGCCAGAGGTGCGCGTGCACGCATGCAAGCAAGTTTATGTTTGTTTGTTTGCTTGTTTATGTTTGCCTAACGGCCTCCATCCGTTATTGGTGTTCGTGAATTCATTGAAGGATAATAATACCATCAATATTTTGCTGTTATTTTGCGTATGACTGTGTGTTGTTGATTTCATTGGGACGGTAGTGATTTAAGATAATAATGTTGTTATTGTTGTTGTTATTTGTTAATTGTTCATTAATTGTTTGTTCTGATTCTATTTTGTTTTCTTTGAGTTAATTGTGGCAGCCCCTGTAGTTTTTGTTTTTAGCTTTTTTAAATTTGTAAATTTTTCACAGTTAAAAATATTTGTATTTTTCGTTATTTGCAGAAGTGAAAAGAGATAGAGAGAACTTGTCCCCCAGTTTTCTAGAAATTTTCGAAAATTATGAATATTATCTCATACTCTTTCATTACTATTTCAACATCATCCATCATTTAGGGGGAAAAAGGAGTAATTTACTTCTCATCTTTCTCCGACCGGCATAAATTTTCTGGCTAAAGTAATTTAAAACTGATAATTAAAATAAGATTGAATATATTCTCTCACCCTTTTTTTCGCTTTACAGTCATTAGCAATATTCTTTGTGCCTTTATTGCCACGCCCTCACAACAGAGATCAGTAGTCTATAAATATTAACACCGTCACCAGTTGTTGACATTTAACTCAATTAAAACATTGCCGTAACCAGACGCCCGCACATGCACACACGTACATATGTGTGTTTGTGTTTGTATGTGCGTTGTAACCTTGAAATGCTAACATTCCTTACTTTAATTTCGAAATTATTGTCAATAATTGATTTTTGATACCAAAGAATGACAATGACAGCAATAACTACAACAAAAACAACAATGAAAGTAACAACCGCAGCATGTGATAATCGCCTTTATACCCTACACCCCAAGGGTGGAAGGTATGTTAAGATTGGCGCCGCGTTTGTAACCGTTAAAGGAGCCGAGGTGGGGATATAAAAGTATATATTCTGGCTTAGAGTAATGTGATGGGATTGATCTTAGTGTCTGTCTGTCGGTCTGAAGGGATCATGAATCACGAAAAGGACCAAGAGAATTATTCTTATGGGCACAAATATTTTCTATTACTATTAGATGTTTGAAGATGTTTCATTTTGGTATTGAAGATGGGCAAAATTATAAAAACCACGTTCACTTATGATACCTAATATGAATGCACCTAATATATTTTACCTTAAACGTTTGTAGACGTATGTGGATGGCATTATAACTTTACCCTAGGACTCACCCACGAATATAAAATTCTTTTCCAGCAAGAAAAAAATGGAATTATTTTCCAGGGCGTGGACTTTTTTGGGGAAAAATATGTTGAAAAGGTTTTGAAAGTTTATATACCCAAATTAATAAATTAAAGGAAAATGTAATGTTAAATAATGTACCGCCACTACAGCCACTGCATTGCCAGATTATAAAATTATATTACCGGTGTAGGGTAAATAAGCCTCGGCAAGGCCGAATTAAGCATTTTTACTTCTTTGTTTTCATTTTAACCCTTTCATGCTAACGCTTTCTCGCTAAAAATTCCATGAATAGAGGGTTGAGTGGCTCGACCGCGTATAGAATGAATGTGACTACTGCGTCTTTTTGTGGATATTTTTTATATGCATTTACACTGCCTTGTATGTATTGTGTAAGCTTGGATGAATCCTTATCCGTATTTCCTTTCTCTATATCTCTAAAAATTTTAATGCTCTTGGAAATAATTTAAATAAATTTATTTCAAAATATTGTTGGTAGTTTGTAACGAATCGGCTGCGTTCCGCTTACGTTTTATATGTAATACGTAATTATAATGGCAATTCTTTTCATTTTAATTGCGTTACGGTCGAAAATCATTTGTATGCATCGAAGAAGAATATAATGTTCACGGTTACAGACAATTGTTAGGATCCCCGGACCGACCCCAACACACAAATTCAAATGACTTTCGTATGTGTGTGGTGAGGACAAAATTTGGAGGGCGGGTGGCCGAATAAGAGGAGGATGATAATATCCGAACTTTAATATTCATTTTCTTTTGGTATGAATTTCGCTCAGCTTATTTGGAATTTTCCCGAACACTCATTTTTTATGTAAAGGGCACATAGCTTTAAATGCGCAAAAAAAGAGTCGGATGAGGCAAAGAAATAACCAATAAAATTTGTATAATCAGAACTTTTAAAAAAATTATATATAATAAAGAAAATCGTTAAACAATTGAAATTTTTCTTAGGTTCCAAAACACCGCCAGGCCGATGTCACGGCTTGTCGAGAATGAGGATTAAAAGAATGGAAGAAATGTTATCACTGATATTGGATACATGACAATAAAAGCCAGTTAAAATTGTCTTCTCTGCATGTGGGCTTCACATTAACGGGAAAATATTGGAATATTATGTTTCCGATTTTAATTTCACAATTCCAAAAATTGTGAAATTAAAAATTACGAACGTTATGCATTTTGGATCTGTGGTATTTTCCAATGAGGTTTCCTGTGTGATAATTCAGAAACGAAATATTCCGAATGTGAAATATTCTGCAGTGGGAGAGCTTCAGCTTTTTTAAATGCAAAAATAATGGTCTAGGATTAAAATTGCACAAATTGGTTCCGCTTTCGGTTTATAAGTGGTAAAAACAGAGTAAGACATGCATCAAAATTGGAATTTTCCGAAATCTAAACGTGTTCATCTTTCTTAATTCGAAATTAGATATTGCTGAATGATTCAGTATCGGGATATTCCGATACTGAACAATTTTGAAAGCTGAATATTGTGAAAATGAAATATTCTAAAATATTTACATTGAAATATTGGATAATTGAAGAACTGAAAATGTAGATGGTATGTAAATGTATACCGGCGCGTTAATCACCAGATAGTGGGATATTGATGAATGGTCAAGAATACGGTTCAAATTAACATAGAAGTTAGTAAAACGTATGAACGATCATCTTGTAAAATTATTATGCTTAATAATAACAATAATAATAATAATAATATTAGTAGTAATAGTAGTAGTAGTAGTAGTAGTAGTAGTAGTTTACTATTATACTATTACTATTGACTATTACTATACTATTTACAATAGTCTAATAATATATTACTATTATATTATTAGACTATTTATATAAATAGTCTATATAAGCAGTAGTCTCATTTTTCACCCACCTCTAGCTCATTACACGTTCATCACTTTCTTTTTCTTGCTTTTCATTATCATTTCTATATCTCCTCCATTCATTGGTCCGCTTCAATTATTCGTTATCGCCAGTGCTTTTTTCAAGATTTTCAAAGAAAATGTAGTTTTCCTTCTAACCTTTTTGAAACATCTCCGCTTTATTCCTTTTATCCCTCTTCTTCAATTTATGCAGATTTATTGCCTTCAGCGATAACATGAATTTATCGCTATCCTCTTTCCGCTTAACCTTCGTTCGTCCTTTATTCGAACATCGCGTCCTCTTAGCAATTTCTTCGACGAGCGGAATGCATTAAAATTTTCACTCAAGCCAAAATATCGTACATTGGCCGGTAGCAAGAAAACCCTCCCAAAAACTGAAAAAAACTTGTTTCGAAACAAATTTATTTTTATTGTAATCTTTTTAGCAAGCAAAAATCAAACTTTTTACAAAAAAATTGTCCCTTTTTCTCTCGAACTGCTCTTTAATGCCACTAAATTTCTCTCATTCCATTTTTTCTTCGCTTTTAGTTTGATCATTTTGGGTGATAGCGGATTGGCAGCGAATGGGCGGACATTTTTGTGGTTTTCCGTTTTTCAATTGCTTTTGATAGAGTAAAAGAATTATTAAACGGAAACGGAAACCAAACGTGGCGCAGACATTGAAGAAATGTTAAGAAAGAGAAAGCTATAGTGCGTGCGCTTCGTGCCTTATTGTGGTGGGGGAGGTAGAGATGGTGGTGTTTAGATGAATGTAGCTCCAAAATCGAGATGAATTCTAGTGCCTTTTTTTCTTTCTGCCTATTTCAGTTCAACTAATTTGATTTGGATGTTTTCCTTCACCCACACAGCTATTTCCCCCTCTCTTTTGCCGTTTTGATACCCTACACATGAAGAGAGAGGATATATTCACTTGATTTTTTCGCATGAAACGCATTAAAGGAGGTGTGGTAGTTATGGAAAATATAAATTTATGCTCATAATTACCTCTTCAGTCGGTGTAGCCATGTCCGTCCGCTCATTTATATATCTGCCTGTCTATCTGTCTGGCCATCTGTGTGGAATTGACGATTATAGCCGAACGGAAAGAGATGTTCGCCTAAATTTTGGCATAAACGTTCTTTAAATGTGGCCTAGTTCTAATTCATTTTTTATGAAGTAAAATTGTAATTTTGTAATATTTCAGTCTCTATTAAAATTTCGAAGCTGAAAATAGTAGATTGATATTGGATAGTTGTACTGAAGCTGAAATAGTAGATTGAATTAACCAATAGGGAGGAGGGCAATATTAAAAGATGCGCACCACGCCCACTAACTACGGTATTTCAAGTACGGAATTATATTGCGGACGTAGAGTACAGGAGCTTCGGCCCCGGCTTGTTAATGTTCCGTTCGCCTCCCACATCTCTCCGTTCCTTATTCGTACTTCCTTTCTTCCTTCCTTTTAAATTCCTTTCCTTCTAACATCTTTCCTTTGTCTTCCATATCAATACTCTTTTTACTACCCGTGTAGTTTTGGTCCACCATTTTTATTTCTCTCTTCTTCCCCCCCCCCCCTATTTTCTACTTTCTTATTAAAATGTTTTCGTGATATTACGATACTTTTTAATATTAACGATATTAACTCCGTTATCCCTTTTAGCGGAATCCTTTTCTTTTTTCTCTTTTCACTGCAAAAAATGTTTCCCTCTTCCACAAAAAAATTCAAGACACTTCATCGACATTTTGGACATTAAAAGAATAATTAAATTATTTTGACCAAAAAATTCCTTACCACAAACTTTTTGATAAAATCACAACTCCTTTTTTGTAATAAAGAACAGAATAGAAAAATTAATAATGAGAAATTACGGAGAAAAAATATAAAGGAGAAAAGATGTAAAACCCATGAAAATCTACTTTCAAAAGTCTGTATAAATATTCAGATAAGACACAAAGATAACCGTCTTTTAATTAATTTTGTTCACCCTTGTTTTATTTTCTTTCTGTTATCCTTAATTTTCTTAATATGAACGTTTTTAAAAGACAAGATTAAAGCAATTCTGAAGAAAGAGGTCGATTGAAAAGTAAAACATCAGTTAGGTATTAGTTGAGAAACAAAGACCTTTCCGAAGATAAACCGGTTTCGGCTACGTGTCATCTTAAGCATCTATATTCGTTCTGTTTAGTCTGTCTTGCGTTCGTTCTTTTTGGTTGTTTTTATTATTCTGATACACTATATCCAAAGGGATTGGATTCATTCACTTATTTGTTAAATTTGTAAGGCACGATAAGAGGCGTGGTAGATATAAAATAAATTCATAAATCGTCTACCTGTTGCCTGTCTGTGGAAACCATGACTAAAGCCGAACGGAAAGAGATATCGACATGAAATTTAGTACCAGTATTCTTTGTCATTATAGCCTGTTCGGAATCAAAAATCGGACAGGCGATATCCATTTTCCTGTGGTGAATATAAATTAATTTGTATATGTAGTGCAATTTATCACCTCATCCTAACTTTGGAGTTGCAGTTACCATCCTTTTTTCAGAACGAGCGAAATCGAACCAGTATCAGACCTAGATTGTAAAGTTAAAACGGATTTATCTGTGTTAAGAGCTCAACACCTCAACTTTTGAAAGGTATTTAAGGGTAGGGTTTCATATATAAGCTCACCAGTTTAGCAAAAGCACAATCCTATTGATTGAATTTCAAATGGGCGAGATCCACCCACAAGGTCGAATTGCCGTGATCGATCCACTGGTATCGTTACCAGTCGCTATATATATAACGACATGAAAATATCACAAAAAGCATTCTACATATATTCTCTGCCTTCGTAGCCCGACTAGTGTTAAAAGTTTATCGATGCTTATGGCTCAGTTCCTTACTTTGTAACGAAACATGAAGCTGAAATTTTATTTTAAGGTTTACAATCTGAGGTGCATGCACCGGTTTTTTATTTATT
Source organism: Physocephala rufipes (assembly GCA_963966595.1). Taxonomy (NCBI): domain Eukaryota; kingdom Metazoa; phylum Arthropoda; class Insecta; order Diptera; family Conopidae; genus Physocephala; species Physocephala rufipes. Next base: position 8,366,677 of record OZ016504.1, on the reverse strand, counting down.
GGAATTTGTTATTAAACTTATTATATATGTGTAGGGTGTGTAATCTTCGCCCAGCTGAAGTTAACATTCTTAGTCTGTTCTTCGTTTCATTTCGTGTGTCTGTGGGTGGGCAGATATATTCGTCAATCACATGTATGCACACGGTTCAGAAAGATTTCAATGCGATCAAGAAAGGAAATAAAGGGGATGATACACAAAATGGGGCAACATTAACATACACAGGAAAATCGACACACAAGCTAGCCAAGCCTTTCTCAAAACACAATCTTAAAATGATATTTAGGATAAGGAACGAATTGAGACGAACATTACAAACACATTAAAATTAAAGGGATCCGCTAAATAAGTGAGGCGAGTACAAACCAAGCTCTAGGTGTCCACATAGCTACATTGGATAAACAGGACAAATGATAAGAATAAGTTCCCACTAACATGTGATTGATGATTATTAGTTATTTCTCCTTTCCTTGATCTTCGTTACGGTGATCTTCATTGCAGTGATCTGTACCGCAATTAATATCACTACGATCTTCATTGGAATAATTATTTTCGCTCTCATCGTCATTTTAATGATTCTTTGTATGACCCTCGTTGACACGAGTTTCACTGTGATGATCTGCACTGTGATTATTTAACATTGGACACCATTGAGATTTGCCTTATTGCGATGATCCTCGCATCATTTTTATTGCGCGTCTCAATATGTTGGTCTCCATTAAGATTATGCTCACCAAAATTATTTTCATTATTATTATTGTTAGGTTGATAATCTTCATCGTTGTGATGCCCGCCGTTTTGATTGACATTTTGATATAATTTGTATACATCCTTATTGCGATGGAAGTTATTATGCGATTTCGAAATCTGATGATACTTATTGTGGTAATCCCCATGGTCCTTCTTTCCATTGCCATAATTATTATCCAAAAGGTTTTCGTTACTGTCACTTCTATTGAAATCATTATCTTAATCTTCTTTATTATGATTATTTCTATTATGATAGCCCACTCTCATGATTCCGTTGTCCTCATTGTTGCCACAGTTATCTTTATTATGATTATTGTTATTATTATCTTCATTGTTGATCCTTCGCTAATTCACACTTTTCCATACTTTGTAAATCAGAAGGCTTCAAATATGTATAAACTTTTGAAGGAATATCATCAAAGTGGCCACTAAGACGATCTAATAAATTAGCTTTTGAAAATAAGTTCATCATCAATGTTTTAAATTAACATTGAAGTGACACGCCTTCTCAAAAAAGGTATTGTACTTTCATTCAGATTGAAATTGATCCCACAATTTGTAAAACTTCAGGCTCTTTAATGAAGCAGAAATTCTAAAAACAATCAAGCGTTTTTTCTACAGAAATTACAAGAGAATTTGGATATAGATCATTGAGAAATATCACGGATTACTACAAGGACTGATATTGACTGATACTGACAAACGGTTTCAATCTGTTTTAATATTCCGTTTAATCTACCAATCTGTAGAGTGCAAATGCATGAGAGGTGGTGACAAGTATTCAAAGTCTATGGTCAATTTTTTGTTGTAATTGCTGTAATGCTTTTACTTGCAGAAAACAAACATTTGTCGATTTCGATATTCTGGCTTCTATTCAAATTCGAGACATCAACGGACATCAATACCATCATCCAATTGGATAAACGGAGGCAAGCTTCAGATCGAAAGAGATGGAATCCATTGGAATGATGGTGATACGATGACGGCAACGGACAAAATTGCCACCGATAATAATGAATAATTGAAAATCCAATCAAACCAAACCAGAATGAACATCGAAACGAAATAGTCGTCGAAGTCGAACTCTAATAAAGGATACAGAATAAAAGCGAACATAATGATAGACACGAGCAGATGGAATGAAGGGGAGAGAGAAGAATGTATGTAGTAGCCGTATGAAATCATTGGAAAATATCATCAGAGTGTTCTGTGCAGAGCTAAAATGCAATCAGCGGTACCGAGGTTTGTTGATGACACTCCAGGGAGGACTATTAAAGCTAAAATACATCGGGCAACAAATACGACAGGTCAGCTGACGATTGGGGTTGTTGTTATTACTGGCGGTGCGGTTACCGTTGTTGCTGCTGCTGATGCAGTCATGAATTAATTGGAAGTTAAATTGACTTTGAAATTTCAGCGCCGTTACAGATGGGGCGGCGAAAGCCTGGGGAAGCTGGAAGGACCAGTCACAAAACATCGAATGAACTGAATGTGTTCTGCGTATATTCAGGGAGGCCCCCCTCCCGATTTGAATTTGTCGCTTGCGTTTAGCTGAAGGTGATGATATTGAAATTGACGAGAACGTTGATTAAATGATTACAATATACCAAGGCGCCATGAGGACATATATAATCGGATTCAAGCGATAAAAAAATAATGATATGGAGAAAAAGTCAAGCCAAATTCAACAAGTTTAGCAACGTTCGATAATCTCTCGAAACTAGTGTGCAATTATATTGGTGATCAGTCTATTTGAGCCGTTTAGAGGGCATCGATCCTAGGAAGACGGATGCGTAAAATGAATTAGAAAATAACTAGCATAATGTCTATAGGAATAAAAGAAGGTAGTGTTACTGCTTCTAATACATCGAGTACACTTCGATTGAAAACAAGACAAGCCTATTGCCGCTGAGATTATAAGGAGCACACTTATACTTCGAAGAGAATTAATACAATCTCGTTGATTGCAGACCGCATACGGCTTTGCCAGAATATAGCGAGTATAATCTTGCTCCAGACTGTGTACAAAGTTTCGCGTAGAAATGAAAGAATTATATTACTCCTAATGAATACGTAGCACCAAACGAGGATAGCTATCTCTCCCAAGCTTCCAGCAGAGCAAGTAAAATTTCATTTCGGGAGGGGCGAGTGCAATGTCGCTTAGGATAGAATGAATATTGCCTCGTTAGTGTAAAGCTAAAAAAAGTAAACAATATCGCTTCGAATAGAATCAATTCAATCTTACTTTGGATAGAGCGAGTAATAAATCGCACTGCATAGAACGATCAGAAAGTTCAATGCTGATTCCAAAAAAGATAGTAGTTTGAAGAGTTCCTCACAGCTTCATTTGGAGTGCATTATAATTATCATTAGTTTTAATGGAGAAATCGCAATCTTAAAAAACGAGGACAGTGACGACTTAGCGAGTGTTTTCAACGATTCAACGGGGGTTTTAGTTGGAAAACAACATATTTCAATTAACTCATTGGCATTGAAATTTATGTTTCGTTTTTTAATAACTTGAAAGCTTAAAAATGATGATGCAGTAAAGAAGAGCTGAATATAATGTTGTTGGCGTTTATTTCATTTCAATAAGAGAGGGCGCAAAATTCGAGTAGCTGCCCTGGTATAAAACAAAACTTAGCAAAAAATATGCAGTATGTAGGCGGCATTGTAACAAATTTTGTGGTGCCATGATGTTTGAAATTAATAATATATATACATATATATATCAATACCTGTCAGTAGGATTTCAGGAATTATATATTTTGCGTATATTTCGAGAACTTATATCTCCGGACTTATATCAACATCTCAGTATGCTCGATGGGGAATATGGCGGTATACTCGTTAGCAAACCCACGACAAAAAGGAACAACATCGGACGAGTTCTCACACATTTGTGCGTGAATTCAACAGATCGTAAAAAGTGGCCAATACAACAAATTTTTAATTTAGCGAATTTTTAAGGCAGCAACGAGTGCCTTTTGACCTCTGATAATACTGCAATTTGAGATTTATTTTTTTATAATCTTTTGCAGCTCACTTCTCTCATGAAAATATCGCCTATGTGCTCAGTTATGTCAATTTTATTACACCCTACATCTAACAATTCCTACATTCTCCGTTAGTATCGCATCAGAAGTGACATGGCCGACAAGGAATATTATATACATATTTTACGGCTCAGAAACATCTCATGAGTTGAATTGTCCGTCTCCGTGTGTCTGACAGTGCCGCCGTCTGTCGGTAGGAATTATAGGAAACAGGATAGACAGGATAGACACAGTTATAGGAGGATAGAATATTTGAGACTAAATTGAGCAAAATTGGATAAAAGACAAACCCACTTTTTATGATGAATAGGAATTGATTCGTGTCTACAATTCAATTTCTCAGTTTTATAATTAAAGTTGCAATTGCGTGTCTTGTTAAAGCATTCCAGTGATAAAAATATATCTAAAAGTGGACGTGGGGTTGCCACTGCGAGGAGAAAATACATTTAATGGGGAAGGAACAGTTATAGCAGTCTAAGACGATGTTAGCTTTAAAACTGGGCATGCACCCAAAGTGGGCATGCACTGATTATTAAAATAAAACAACAAATTTATATTACGGGTGCGGACTATATGTTACTTATATGTATATGTTATAGTTGGTTTTTATACCTTTTTTCTGATTTTTGATATAAAATTTAAAACAAAAGTTTTACTTGCATTGTTTTACATTTCTTTATTTTCCTCTCAAATTTAGTTCTTACTCCTGCAATTGTTGAATAGAATTGGTTTTTTTCATTGTATCCTTCCTGATATCCTCGGCGCAGCATATATTTTTAGAGATATTTTTATTAAACGAAACATAAGATTAATTACAAATTCAATTGGAGCAGTAAGGTTTGTGACGTCGCCTGATTCAATGTTGCTTGTGGTTTTAGGTGGTTGCACGCAACGAAATGCTCAACGACCAAATATCAACGACTTCCAACTAGCTTAGCATAGAATTTCGTGGATTCCTCATGGGTGTGATTTCAATTTCATAGTCAAATGAACAGCAGGGGAAGAAGTGACGGTGATTATAGCGAACGAAGGTGAGATGGAAGTAGCTGTGAAAAACAACGGTAAAATTCGGTATAACAGACGTAGGTTGGAGAGGCCAATTCGACGGGCTCCCACGAAGATTAGTTATAACAAATGACAACAACAATAACAAAGACGAGCAATATAATAACAAATGCGAAATTAACAACAACAGCATCACGAGTGCGATTTTGAATATGCGTGTAGAAGCAATATTTCAAATAAAATATTTTTCATTTTGAAATACTCATGAATCAAAATCTAAATATACAGAAAAGGAAAACGAAAAAATAAGAGGGCAGAAATAAATTTAGAGGGAGACCTCTCATTTAAAGGGCGATGCAAAGAAAAAACAAAAATTTAAATAATGCATAAAAATATATGTAAAAAAGTTCGTTTCAAGAAATGAATGAATACTTCAAAATATAGTAATGATCGATCTTTTTAGTAGATAAAAACTGTTATGAAATATCGCGTGGTTCACACACAGCGATTCAAACATGCGAGTTTTAATATGAAATTAATTCAAACAAAAGAGCAGAACGAATTAAGGAGACTAATACGAGCGTGAATAATGAACGAGTGAACTGAAATACCTGACAATCTAAAAGTAAGGACTTGGACTTTAATGGAGGAATCCTTCCAGAGAATGGTATTAATTAAAATTACCGAATAAAACAGGTTAAACTAATGTTTGAGCAAATGGGTATGGAATTATCAAAGAAGTAATTATTGATAGAATAAACGTGGAAAAAATAACGAATAAGGCAAGTGTTAAGGGAGGAATTAAAGCAAGTGTTGAAGGAGGAACAACAAAATGGTCCTACATCGGGTAAAAAGATTTCAGAGAATAATAACGATTTAAAATTTGATTTAATAATTTGCTAAAGATCAAATTGCGAGATGAATTTCTTACGAATAAATTTTTCTTTAATATACTGTTACAACAATAGCGATATATAATATTATTACAGTAAGGACACTGCAGGACAGACGACAAGCGGAATTGTCGAATAAGAGCAGTTTAAGAAAAGTTTTTAAAAACCACCAAACAATTTAAACTGAAATTACAATTCGACTAATGCAACAACAATACAGACAAAAAATGTAAAGAGCAGCAGGATCGACAATCGTTCCAAATAAACGCGCAATAGAGGAAAAGCGCAATTACAACCGCCGCCAGAAGTTCATTCATTCGTCCATTTGCGCCGCAAATTATGCAACGTTTCAACGGTAACATTTTGAATTGAGCTGTAAAAGAAAAATTATGGTGCAAAAACAAAAAAGATAACAATAACAATAGAGTCTAATCCAAATCAAAGACAAAGCCCCGCGACTGCTTTTCGCTAATAGCAAATAACTAACGATCGCAGCACATGCGCAAAGGTGACGTTGGAAAAGAAGAAGAGGAGGACGGCGATACTGAAAATGCACTGATGTGCAATGATCTTGATGATGCGATGAAGCCACGAAACGTTAAAGAAAATGATGATGAGCTGCCGGTGGCACTTCTGATGATTCTGCATATTTTGCATACAAAATAGAAGCGTTAACGTTCGGTTGATTAATGGTGGCCAAAATGGCAAAATGAGATGGTGCAGACCATCTCATCTGCCTAAAGCCAGACAGAGAAAGATGGAATACGAAAACGAAATGGTTGTCGGTCTTTTGTTGATGGCGTTGTTGTTGTTCTTGGGGTTGGGGAAAATCGTGGAAATCTTCGTGGAAAAAACGGTACTTTAGACCGAAACAAGAAAAACCAAACTATACTAAAGGGCAAACATTACAAAAAAATAACAACAACAACGAAATTAATAACACTAACAACAAAGCAAGAGGAAGCAACAACAATGGCGACTACCACTATTATAGAATGCTGACAACCAGAAAACAAAACCATTAGCAATTTCCAAAAAAGAAAGAAATTAGAAAAAAGTGGAGTCATAAAAAGTACTCGCGAGTACATAAAAATTCAAATATTTTGAAACGCAAAGTGCATTTACAGCCGCTAGCGAGATGAGAAAGATAATGAAGAAGAAGAACTACCGAAACAGCTATGACAACAACAACAAGAGCAACACCGACAACATCGACATGGACCAGACCACACTTTCCATGGTTCTATTGTATGATAATTTAAGGCTCTAGCAGGGCAAGAAGAAGGGGGCAAAACAACAGCAACGCCAACAAAACTGTTGGCAACACCAACAGCTGCAACAAACTTTTCTTAGCAATTTTTCGATCGCTTGTTAGTGTTTGTTACCAACATCAGCCAGCGGCGTGTACCGTCTGCTGATGATGGTGATGATTTCGCACTTGCTCTAAGCAATATCACTACCTCACCCTACTCACTCTCCTCACTCTTCCCCTTAAAAGTTTTCGCAAGCACACGGTTTTCGCAACAACACCAAAAAATGGCATAGGATTGTGCCGTTTATGTGCTGCACAAATTTCGCTAATGCCGATAATGTTGCCACGTACACAGTTGATACCTATAGTTCTGTTATTAGTGCTGTCGCTGCTAAAGTTGTTGTTTTCTTTTGCCGTTGCCAGTTGCTGCTGTAGCTGCTCGCAGTACAAAACAATGCGTTCAACAGTCAAGCGCTTTAAAATCTAATGAAACCAACAGCAACAATAACAGCAACAACATAACCAACAACAATTATAAGCCACAGTCTGGTTATCTTCTCATTACGACCCTCTTTCAAGTTCGCATTGTCCATTTCTCTCTTTCTGTGAAAATCTCTTACTAACACTACAAACGCCCTCTTCGTCCTTTGGTGAACCGAAGCTACCGCCCACTTCCCCACGTTCACAACCAGCGATTTTTCTTTCCTTATATTTCGTTAGCCCACTACTCCCCTTGCCCGTTTACACTACCCAACTCTTCTGTTTGGTCGCTTCTCCTTCTCCTCCAAAACGAACAAACCCTCCTAGACAAAAAGACACACGGCGTAGTCTGCGTCGAATTTAACGCGTCGACGTAAACACCTTCGCTTTGATGATGATTGTGGTGATGGCGATGACGATGGTTATGCTTGTTGTTGTTGTTTTAGTTGCTGAAGTCAGCTCTTGATATATTTTGATGAATTGTTACCATTCGTTCCTGTGGGTTCGTTATTCATGCTTGTGGTGTTGTTGTTGTTCTTTTTCTCCGTCGTTATTGTTGTTGCTTTACAACAGGTATGCATGCACCACCAATCATTAATTAAACTCCACTTAACATCAACACCATCGTCGTCATTTATTTTCCAACACTCAACAACTAGGATTTTTCGCCTACCCGCCCCCCCTTCCTCTTCTCGCTCTCGGTCTAACCGCTTTTTCTTCTTCATTTCTCTAAGTATTTTTCTTCCTTTTTTCGCTTATGTGGATTTTCATGATGTTATTGTTGCCAAATTTAAATTTGACGTTGCAAAAATATTCGCAATTAATCCTTTTCTTATTTGAACATATATTTTTTAAATGCAAAGAAAAATTATTCTTTAAAGTCATTATGATAATTGAGATAAACCATCAAGAATTACGGCCATTCAAGAGAAACAATTGAGCCTTTAGAAGAAATAACGGATTCCTATGCATCAGCGATTAAGCCTGTAAAGTTTTCTAGCAGGGGCCAATTGCTCTCGTTAGGAAGAAGCAGAATTGATTTTGGTCTCAATTCGAAGCAAATTAGCGAGATGCTTAAGGAATGAAAGTAGCTTTGAAATATTATGCCATTTACCAAAAATAAATTATATCAGAAAAATTAGACTTTGATTTTTAAAAATTTCGAGACAATGAATTTAATGATAATTAAAGGAAATTAAAAGAAAACAATTTTACAAAATTCGATGCAAAGCAAACAAACGCAAGTTTCGACTAAATGGGAAATAAATCATTCTGGTTCGAGGAAGTTGGCGAAAAGGTTTTAGATTGATGTCAATGTCTTAATCAGAGTGTCAGTGAAAATAATTTAAAATTCCTTTTTTATATTTTACTGATGGAAAAAACAACTAAAGTCTAAAGCAGAAATTAGTGAAAACAAAATTGAAAGTGACTGGAAAACATTGATTCATTTTTTTTACAGAAATCCTTAGAGATCACCAAAACGTCACCATCAGAAAATCATCCGTAGACACAATCATCACTTAAGGTACTTTAGGCTCCTTACGAGCGAGTGAATCGAAAGTGTTTCTTTCACTGAACGCTTGAAATGCCTGAAATGAAAAGCCTCTTTGACCACGAGAATGGAAAAAAGGATTATTTCAAAGAACAGCGGAACCTCTACACGCATAAAATCAGAAGAAAAACTGATATTTTTAGAAATTTTCAGAGCTTCTAAAGACAGAAAATTGAACGTAGATAATCTCGAAGAAACTTCTGAATGTACGAAATTTAGGCAAACCTGCTTTCCCAAAAATTGCATAATCTCCAAAATCATGAAAAAATAAGTGAGAATGCAATGGAATTACAAATATCCTGAAACCCCCTGAAAGAGGTACAAAAGCCGTCCTTAGAGAAGTGAAATTCAGGAGATCATCGTATGCATGAAAATGGGAAAAATATAAATTTGAACAAATTTCGAACCTCTAAAAGGCTGTAAATGGCGAAGGCTCCCAAAAATATAAAAATGATAGTTTTAAGGAAAGGCAATAAGCAAAGGGTTGCAAACATAAATCTGGGACAGGCACTTAAATCCCCCAAGTCGCGTTACGTCTTTAATTTTAGATTTCCACATCAATTTTTAAATATTTTTAAAAATAATTTTCTCATAAGGAAACGCCGGTTAATTGCGCTGGATGCAAACTGGTAGAGCCATGACCGAGGCACTAACCGACGTTTGACTTTAATAACCTACGAGTCATTTATTCAATTATCCAACTATTTACGAAATCCATTCATGCAGTAATTCTGTGATTCAGTCATTCAGTCATTCATGTATTTCAGACCATCATAAGCCCCATTAGTTTTTGTCGAAATCTGAGAAATATGTTTTAAAATATTAATAATAATAAAATATAAAAATAAAATGGAGCTGGAAATGAATTTCTCCACAACGAAATAAAGAAAAAGATCGAACTAAAAGCAGAAGTTGAGAAAAAGAGAAAAACGGTCTTTTGAAAATTATGGCGCCATTAATTATAATTTCTGAAGAAATTCGGAAAAGAACAAAGTAGTACAAATTGAAACGAAGAAGGAAAAGGAAAAAGATAAAAAAGAGGAAATACGGGAACAAGAAGAAGAGGAAGAAGGAAAACAAGATAAAGCAGGAAGAGTAGGTTTCCACAAAAATGAACCTGTGAACATTTCTGATGACAAAACACACAAACACGCGCACACACACATGCAGACAAAAACTCGAACAATACCCTCGTGTGTCATCATCGTCATTGTTATTGGAGCAATGATATGATGTTGCGATATACAATAGTATTGTGTTTACGATAAAAATTATAAATATTTTAATAAAAGCCAAACAAACAAGTTGACAACTATAATGACTAATTTCGGCCATCAATAGCCAAAGAAAAATAACAAGTAAGAACGTTAGCTTCGGTCAGGCCGAAGTGCATGCACTCTACTCTCGTAATATTAAAATTTATGGCATAAATCAAATAACCCAGACGTCTTCATAAGGCAGGACTCCCTATCTGATCTGCTTTCCACTAATTCTTTGCAAACTCAATTTCAACATAATTTTTCACAAGAGACTCCAAATGCGGAACCGCAAAGTAGGGCCCTTTTCTTGTGGTATGCTAATATTCGAGATGGTTGCCTCGGTTGTGAAATGTTATTTTTAAAACTGTGCTATAAATCTCTGGATTTTTATGCAAAAAAACTCTGGATTTTTATGCAAAAGAAGTTGTGGCAGCGAACACGTGAGTTTTGACACACACACACATAGGCAGACCCAAATCGGCAGACGGCAAGAATATATATACTTTCAATACCTACCATACCTCCTTGAATGCGCTACAAGCGGACACACTAAGTGAATATACCCGACCCATTCGGGTGTAAGGTATAAAACCACGAAAACAAAGACAAACCATCAAAACAAATCGCTAACAAACCACAAACAAGAAAAACAGAATAACAGCCATAGTTAATAAAACATTTCTTGGTAATAACTTCAGTCAGATCGTACGTTCGGTTTCACGAATTTATCTATAGTTGTTGTTTTCGCGCTGTTAACGATATTGTTAGTATTTTTGATTGTTGATGGAAAAAATTCGAAATGATCGACAGCTGAAATGAGCTATATTTTCAAAAATGAATAGGAAAAGGGAAAGAAAAAGAGAAGGAAATATAGTTATATGAATATATCTAACAACCCATTGAAAACATCGTAAAAAGAAAGGATTTTCGATAAGACTACAATACAAATTAAGCGGAGCGGAATAATATATGATTTATCAATTCGCGTGAACAAACGATTTTAGCTGTTGGGTTCGTTTCGAGAAAACAAGGGTGTTCGTCAAGCCAAAAAGTGTCTCAGCACTTGCTTCACTTAGTTCCTGATAAGAATATAGTGTCGATTGATTGGATTTGTTTTGAATGAAACGGGGGCTAAATTTTCGATACCACAGAAAAATTATTCAATGAATACACTGAATGGGACTTAATAACTAAAACACCCGCAAGTGGTGCGATAATAAGTAGAGAACATAAAAGTGTGACAACTGCATTTCAATATTAATTACTAATAACTTTCCTAATCTCGAAAATTGTCGCATCGATCGCTAGGTAATGAGATTACGGTCAAAATGTAAAATTGGGTTATTGAATTAACCTCGTCAGATTACAAAAGGTGGTCAAGTATGCGATCGTATATGGTCCAAATAATTATGCACTTATCAGAAAAAGCATGTATTGAAGTTCAATTATAATATCATGAAGGCATCAGTTAATGTTCTCGTGGTTTTCTAATGTCGGCAACTACGTTCGTTCGGTTTTTAATCTTGAATAAAAACTCAATGCCAGATCGGTATTTTTTGGAATTGAAAATGCAATGACCTAAACCTTACTTGAATTATTTCAGATAGACAATTTAATACGGACATCATGTACTCTTCAGAGGCCTCAATGGTTCAATGTATTTAAGCCTCCAGGGACTGAGATCATCTCACGAGGAACGAATAGTCTGTCCACGATTACGTAGCGCGCACTGAAAAGCATTAACCCTATTCCTTACCGTCTGGTCATTATCCTCTAAAACGAGTTAAAGCCGGTAGCCAACGCTTAATGAAATGTCGTCGGTGTCAAAAGTATCACTTCAATAATAAATTTAATGGTTTACTTTTTTTCTGTTGTTCTTCAATTCTCTGATTTAGTATTATATTTTCTTAAGAACTGCTTTAATGTACGCATAGTCACAAACCCCTTTCGCGGCCTACTTCTTGTCCTAGTTGAGCGCTTCTTCATCACTTTTTCTTGTAGTTTTTCTTCATTCTTGTTGTGAGCAATATTGCGACTTTTGGATAACTTCAGTCTTAATAACATTTTTTGTTTGAAATTTAATCGGCCAACAACGATTTTATTGTCGAAATTTGGATTATTTTTTATTACTATTTTGTAATTACTATTTTTATTTTTAATAAGAAATAATTTTAAGAAAAAAGCAATGGAAGTTAAAAAACGGAAGTATTTGAAAGTCTTTCTTTTATGGTGTCGTGTTTTACGATTTCAATTCATTGAAAAAGTGCTTCATTGAAGTGAGTCTCATTGAAGATTTGCTTTTAGTTCATTCAATTTTCTCACCGTTTCGTGATCTTTTTCCTTGGTATTTTATGACTTTCCCAACAACTCGGTAAAAACAAAATGGTTTAATTAGTAACAACGTCGTTGGCGGTGGATCGTTAGGTCGTCCGCAGAAATCGTCCAATACGATCGTCTAAAGACATGGCTAAAGATCACGAAATAGGTTCCACGAAAAATGGAATTTTATTAGAATTCTTAAAAAGCGGGATTATCAATATTGACAAAATTATTGAAGGAAAGACAAAAATTGACCAATCACGATCGAAAATAAATAATGCCGGATTTTAAAATTACCTTGGAAGTGCGCACAACAACTCTTTCTTTTCCGTTTTTTTTTTTATTTATATTGGTTGCATCATTATTTCCTGATCGCCAAATGATCAATAACGATCGACGTGATGGTGATGAAAAATGGTGTCTAAATAATGGAAATTTGTTGTGGACGTTTTTATGCCACACTTATTACGGCTATTTTACAGCAGATGTATATGCTCGAGCAAGGGAAACCGAGAATGACAATTTTAGACAAATTGGGGCGAATTTAGACCTTGTTAGTCATTTATCTACTGACTGATCTTCGGAGTGTTTTGGAGTGGGAGGTAGATATATGGCATAATGCAAAGAATCATAAGGTTTACTAGCCCTCAATGTATTCGCAAAAGGCTTTTTCGCTTTTTTGTGGATTTTAGTAGGCGGCATTATTGATCTGCACATATAGATTAATTTTATCGCTGAGAACAAACTAATTTCTTTTTTCAAATTTATATTAATTAAGGTCGCCGAGTTCGTCTACAATTTCAACAGCGAATTGCTTTTCTATATATTCTATTTAATTAATTTTATCAATTTTTTAATTTTTTCCATAAGATTTGATTAAGCCGTGAGCATTTTTTTTCTCCTGATGAAACGGGTTTAAAAGCATTACAAAATCCTTTACATGGAAAGCTATAAAATGTGCTTCCTGTCTGAGCCAAAGAAACAACTATAACAATATCAACAACAACAAAAACAACTGTTATTATTACTCAACACATCAAATTTTTGAAGATTTTTAAAAAGAAATTTAAGACGAAATGAAAACGCTGAAAACATAAAAATGGATTCAATAAAATCACTTATCATTTGGTAAAAGATCTAACATCGACAACATGCCTTGACTGAAATCGACCGTCTGTTTAGCTCCGAGACATGACTCAGGGGCAAAATTTCTTCAAATCGAAATCGAATTCTTAGAATTCAATACTTCCAAAAAGTTAATAAAAATTACTGCTTCCAGTCTTCAAATTAATGTTATTTTTGTTGGTTGTGATGTTGCTCATGATTTTGATGCTAAAACTGCCAATACCAATACCGTCAATGCGGCACATCCACCGTCTCCACCATCTCTCCCCCTTTAATCTATCTATTCGTCTATCTCTCTAATAATCTGTGCTTCCGTTCTCTCTCCAGCTGATTCCAGGAGCTTAATTAAAACTGAACAACTCGAATATTGTTGATCATTATCTCAATTTTCTACAGCTGATGATGTTGTCGTTGTTGTTATTTTTGTTATTGTTGTTCCTTGGACGAACGCAAACACAAGCAATACCGATGATTTGTTTAATGTTTGCCGTACAATATTCATACGTACAAACCTATGTAACACGTTCGCGAGCATATTCTCGAAGCTCTTGCGCATTAGAATCATTTGGTTAAAATCTTAATGTCTACCAAAAGATTTGAAAATTATAAATAAAATTTTTGATTTCTGGAAAGAGAAAAAAGAAGAGGTCGAGATGCTCTTTTATCACCCGACACGATATTTGAGGACAAAAAGAGAAATATTTATTCGTTTCGCGAATCAGGCAAATCCTGGTTCTTGGGAGTATACAAGGATAATTCTTGGGGAAAATTGAAAAGGAAAGTTTTCGCAAAAGTAAGAACAAAAATGCCACAGTCCCTTCAGGGTAAACACATCGATATATCCTTGAATGAACGGATGTTGTCAGAGGATAACAGTCACAATAATGAAGGATACGTGGGTACATCGCGGTTTATCTTTCGATCGATAAACGATATTGAATTCTTGCACCAGCCATGTCTTGTTAAAATTATTAAGAAATGAAATAATTATTTCTAAAAGGTATTTGAATTTATAAATTTTATAATTTTAACTAAATTATAGTCGAAATTTGTTTTAATACATTCTATAAAACTACTTCAAAGAAATATAAGCGTGAGTCAAAGTCACGAACTATCAACTTATTAAGCCCAGTTCGGTAAAAATAGCCAGAATAATCATTACAATATTTATTATTTACTTACTTGTTACACATTTTTCTTTTAATTTCATGTTCTTTTTTAAACAAGTGGAAAAAATCTCGGTTTTGTATAAATATCTTTCAGATAAATCTTTTTCACAAAAGTAAACCTGCCTCTACTAAAGGGCTTACCTTTCTCTTACTCTACCAGGGAGCTAATCTACCAGTGCAGTAACAGCCTTTCCTTTTCGGTTCTATAACGACATGGTATCTTGGCTCATGTCAGAAACCTTTAGTAAATCAAAATCAAACCGCCTTTTGTAAACTTCATAAAAATCATAGATTTCCTACAGATTTTTCCAGAAAGTTCTTCCTTTGCACCTTCCCATTTCTTTCGTTATTTGTTCCTCAAGTGCAATCACAACAACAAC
The DNA here is from genome assembly GCA_963966595.1 of Physocephala rufipes. Taxonomy (NCBI): domain Eukaryota; kingdom Metazoa; phylum Arthropoda; class Insecta; order Diptera; family Conopidae; genus Physocephala; species Physocephala rufipes. The sequence goes on along the minus strand of OZ016504.1, from coordinate 8,351,440 downwards.
TCAAATAACATTTATAGCCTTCCAATTCTTTTGTAGATCACCCATAAGAAATATTTACCTAATCCTGTTCTTGATATTTATTCAATTCGTTTGTGCCTTCTTTTTTGTGGTGCACTTTCTTAAGTTGATAACGATAATTATCTGCACCGGTGTTGGTGATTCTGATGCCGCTCTTTTCCAATTGTTTTATTTAGTTTACTTATTTAACGCGTGATCATTATTTAATCTTCAACGATCGTTACTGATAATAGTTTTATGACTTTTATGATCGTTTACCTTTTTATAATAAAATTGCTTTTAGTTAGAAATGCTTTTAATTTTTAAACCGTAAAAAACTCGCCGACACGAGCAACAAATACGTTTAATGAAAAAAATCATAGAATATGAAAAAAAAAGAAATGTAATGATACCTAAGAATAAAAAGTGTTCTTAGAACGAAAAGCATCAGTGGCGAATTTTAATGAAGTGAAAGCAAAACCAGAAAAAAATTAAAGTAAACTGAATAAAGAAAAGAAGAAAGAAGAAAATGTATGTAGTCTAAATTGATCGATCAATTGATCCCCATGATCAGATCTTAGAGTGAGAAATACTGATACACCAAGAACGATTTCAGAACTCTCCAAATGCTAGAATTTCAAATAAATCTCTTTCAAGTTTCGTGGTAATGGATAATCGGAGATAAATGTTATCCCAGTCAGCGTAATGATAAATTTAAATGTTTCACTTCGTATTATTTCTTAAAAAAATTCAAAAAACTGTAATTTGATACCGTAAAACGAAAAATTTGATATTTTTAGTAATTAACCTCATGATCATGATCGGTACAAAATTCGCGCGACAATAGAAATTAGTATTTCGAGTACATTCAGTTATCGCGAACACATTGTTGAAAGGTTTCTAAAGGTCTGTCATACTCGTCTCATCACTTATAATTAAAATTTATTTCACGATGGAGTAAACAAACAAGGAATCGTGTTTAAAAGTTATTAAAAAGAGCTAATGACCTTCTTGTTAGGTCATCGAAATGTTATTGCCATTTGAGGTCGCAATAGTCATTGTACCAGATAAGCCGCGTTGGATACGTTCAATAAATGTTTGTATTTTGCATAACAGCTTCTTCATAAAAATGGGTCTAACAAGGATTTTCTATGCTTTTCCAAATTTGTACAAATTCTTGCAATTCTTGCCTCTTGAAGTGTTTTTCAATGTCTGTGATATCGCGGTTATATGAAAACCACATCCGAAAATGTTTTGACCTTTACAGGATTCCATATATATCTTTTCGATTTTTACTTCAACACTGGAGTATAAATGTCCTAAGGATTAAATTTTTTTTTTTTTGAATTGAGATTAATAATAATTCTGATCATGGAAATGATAATTCCGATCTATTAGGCTCATAAGATTATTATAAAGTGCTTATCTAATGATAAGCATAGTGATCATTAGACGATGATGATCACCATCAACTAATCCCAGATTGCATTTAATTTTTAACTCTGATTCGCCAGTCTCTCGACGTCAGTACGTCAGAAGACAAGGCGTTAACTGACACCTAACCATCAAACCTTAAGCCAGGTTTTCATTTATCGGAGTTTAATTTTGATTCCTCTTCGTTGACTTTTTCTATTCCTTCTTCCTCTTGTTTTCATTCCGGAAATCCTCAACCAGTTTCTATGCACTCTGCATGCGATGAGTAAACCTTGTGGGTTTATGAGCCATTCGAATTCTAGAAGATCGGTCAATTTTAGTCGATCGTAGTTAATACTTTGCATTCCATCCTTCTACTTCTGTCTTTCCTCTCCCACTCTTCCCCCCACAGCTAAATTTTGATAAGGTTCGGTAAAGATTTGCAGTTACGCAATTTTAGAAGAAATGATTTCCACGTTGATCCTTTGCAGTCAGAAATTCAGTCCGTCAATCATTCTCATCTTCCTTGATAGACATTTTACATTAAGTGTTAAACTCTTTGAATCCGTTGAAATTGATCAATTTCACATCATTTCAAGCTGGTCGAGAATCCGTCGACAGTCGGTCGAGGCCAATGTAATGCAAATCCAGCACGTAACTGACACGATCCGAGGTAACTGTTGCCTATGTCTATTTATTACTTGATAAAGTAAAGTGAGGAGAAGCACAGGGTATAATAAGTCCGATCGAGAATTCTTTGGATAGTGGCCTGTTGTGACTTAGTCGGGCGGTAGTCGCGATGACCGTTGCCGTCGCAAATACTGTTTTAGTCGCGATCGCTGTTGCAGTTGCGATCGTCGGTAGTGTTAAGGCTTGATCGCGATTACGTACATAATCAAATACATAAATATATCTGTGATTGACAACATTTGATTATAGTTTTCCTTTTTCTTTGATTTTGTTTTTATCAATTCTGTCCGTCAGTCATAAACTATATATTTTTATCCATTTTGTAAAAATTGTATTACAAAATTGTGAAATAGTGTAAATATCCTACGTTTGGTACTTTCGTCTTCTTCCTCCTTTCTTCCCTTTCCACACTCATTTTCATCGTCGTCTCTTTTAGCCTCTCTTTTAGTGTTGGCATCTTCCTTCAAAAGACATCATCATTGATCTTTCTTATTGTGGAATTGTGTTGTCTCCTGTTGTTGCAGATGTTGTTGTAGTTGTTGTAGTAGTTGCACTCACCTTGACTGCTGTGGAAGAAAAAGGAGAGGAAGACTGCAGCAAATCCATTCGTGTATATTTTCTAGATTTGCTAATTAATAGTTTGTCGGTTAGGTTTGACAGCTGAACATGTTTTCTTGACATTTCGCATTTGGATCAACTTTGAATTTTGTCTGCCTTACGGACAAATCTGGCTAGCCTAACCCCAACATGCTTCTTGTCATTCTTCAGCCTTTTATCCGTTGCTTTCCTGCAAATGCCTAATCCACCCTTGTGCCTTCGTCATCACCATTATTATCATTATCATCATCATACAGTTGCTAAACAGTTCCTCATCAGCGAATATTGCTGCTGCTACTCACGGCAACACGCTGCGTATCTGGACGAGCAGCCGCTAAATTATTAAAGCTGCGTATCGTGAGAAGTTTTTTCAGCAAAACAAAAAATGAACAGAATGACAACAACAACAACAAGCATATCGCGACCAGCAACATCTGAAGATATGCCTTTCGAATGTTATTGATTAATTTTTGAACATTTATTAAGATCACGTTTGGTTTGTTCTGCCCTTGTCTTGTCTTGTCTGGTCCGGTAGAAACCGAAATCGACTACTTCTACTGCCCCTCCCCCAGCACAAGTTTTCTCGGGCCTCCTGCCCCACCCTCGGCCCAAGAAAGATTGCTCAGAGAGAAACTGTCAGAGATCTTGACATGCAGAAAAATTAGATTTTGCATTCCATCGCTTCTTTGAATTTTGACAGCTTCGGTAGTATTGATCTTGAAGTTGGCTGAGGTTTATTAAAAACGTGTTATAGATAATAAAGCGTGCTGAAAAAGCAAACGATTTTTTAATCACTCAAAAAGGAAAGAACTTCATAATACTCAAGTGAGAAAGAGAAGGAAGGAACGATTATGAATTGGGATAAATTGGAAATACTTTTAGTGACGATTATGAAAATAGTACATCAAGTTAAAAATAATTTACGGAAGAAATGAGAAATCGAAATGCCGACGGAAAATCGATTATGATTATCACGAGGAAGAAACTATCAAAATATTAACTTATAAACTTATTTAAATAGTATTCGCAATTTTCCTCCATGTGCATTAAAGATAATGCACCGACTTTTAAAATACTTAACTTGATCAATAACTGATCAAAAATTTGATCAATAGTTGATCGATTTTTGAGAAATTTGACTTGGTCAGTAATTGTTTAATTTTGATCATTTTCATATTCGAAATACTTGTATTTATGATCTGCCTGATCTTACCACAGAAAATCATAATAGGGTCCCGGAGAAAATGTTAGTCCATCGATAATGAGCAGAATTTATTGACACGGAAATTACGAAAAATTGTGCTAATTTTTAATTATTTAATTTCATTCAAGAACTAACACAAAATTCCTTATGCATTTGAGCTTACTCCCAGAAGGAGAAATATATGGATTGGGGATCAAGGGAAGAAATCTCTACAATATAGCCCGGACAAGATCACTTCCTCTGCCAACCGTGGTAACCGTCTATTGGCTACGATTCTCTTTCCCCCGATCATGGATTAGAACGATTGAAACGAAGAGTGAAACAAAAACAGCTTGATGAAACTTTACGATTGAAATATTACAAACTGCACATTTTCGAGACAATTTCCTTCACTGATCGTGGCCTCAATGAAATGATAGCTTATTAATTTGTCAATTATTAAATCGTTCACAATTTAGTCAGTCAATCAATTGAAACAAAACGAATTTCTTATGGCCTTCATTACAAATCTTAGCGATCATTTTTCCACCGATGGCTTTGACATTTTCTCTTTTAAGCTCTTTTCTGGTTATATTTTTGGAGTATTTGGAATATATTCATTTCTATAAGAACCTTGTAAGATCTGTAAAACCATATTCCTGTAACTTTATCGCAAGCAGAAAACTAAAAATGATTAATTGATTAAGAGATAAAATTTGCTTGATAAAGATGATCAATAAATAAATTGAACCAACTCTATTTAAGCCAATAAATTTTTTAGAATTAACTTCCAATATATTTTCCAATATCCTCTATCTCTCAACACCCTCTTGTTCTCTCTTTCACGTTTTTGGTTTGGATGCATGACTAAGGCACGGCCATCGATGAGTGTATGTCCTTTCCTGCGCCTTAAAATCACAAAAAACACACAAAAGGAAAACCGTCACCGCCGCATATTCGTTAATATTTTAAACAAACGCCGGCAATAAATTTTGTCAGTGAGTGTCGTAAACATTAAAAAAAGATTGTATTTCCGCAAAAAATTCGCATAAATTTTCGATTGCATCAATAAATCAATGGCTGCACTCCAAGACCAATAGCTACAACAATAACAGCCTTCGTCTACAACAAAAAACAAAATGAATAGCATTTGAATGTTCAGGATGGATTTCTTAGTATTCTTCGCTTTTACATTCGTTCTACCTCTGCATGATCAGCGTCTGCGAAAAGCAATAAATTTCTACGTTACGGAGACCGAATATCGACAGAATTGCTATAAAAATTGACAAACTGTGACAACTAAACCTGAAAAGAACAACAAAACAACGTTAAAGGATTGAGGTGTGAATGCGTAGGTGTCAGAGTTTTCAAAAGTATTGACATCATAATGAAAAAGATTATCGGTAATCAGTGAACCGTGATCGTACTATGGACTGAAGTTATAATGTCATGTTTTCTTCGAGAAGAGAAATAATGACTTTATATATTCTCGTATGTGACAGCTCTCACGCGTTGTGGGTTTATATGTTGCATCCAATCCTTCCTCATAGATAATTTTACAGTTTCTTAGTAATTTCACATCATTATGGCAGTGTTTATCACATATATTTCTTCAGTTTAATCGGAACTAAGCCCGTACCCAATTCCTCTCAAAAGACAATTTTACAATATTTATCTTATTAATCGAAATTTAATTGGTTTTATCCGATTTCACGATTTCGTTAATAAAAATATCATTTTGTCTAATTTGAACTAATATAATTGTACCCCACTTTCCTCCCCCGGGAGATAGAAATTGTCATAACTACGATGTGGTGTCATGAATTACGATTTCACCTAATGAAATATATTTATATAAATGCATGAAATATAACCCACCAGAAGTACTTACGCCTCACTACGAAGCGGATCATTACACTCCTCACAAAACAATTCTTTATTGATTTCCACAACGAAAACAAATAACAAAATTGTTTCATTAAATCTCAAATAACGTGAGTAGACCGATTTCTAATATATGTTTAATCCAAGCAGCACCATCCAATTTTACATCGAATATTTTATAATCGTAGAAGTATTACTCGTTAAAAATGTCATTTTATTTCTAAAACAAGTTCTTATTTAATTATACAAAGGAGCCTACTCATAATACATCGTTTTGGGTCATCCCATTCCGCTTCATATAAATTCACTTCATTCAAAGTTTTGTATGAAACGCTTTGAAACAGACGAAACAGGCAGACTCCCTGATATCCTGATTAATTTCGTATTTCCCAATGGCAACCTCTTGCTCCCGTCATGCCTGCGGATAATTCTGATCGTGTTCTGTCAAACTCACGTTGAAGCGACCAACAACTGGGCCAATTCAATTGCGAAATTCAACGAAATTGAAAGAAAAAATTCCAGAAGAAATAATGAACTGAATAAACTCAGACTGAATCGGTTCACGTTCACAAATGAATTGAAATGAAATCAGTCGCCTGAATGAATGACTGCCTGAATGACTGACAGTCGGACAAGCCAAGCAAGACAAACGAATGAGTAGGGATGATGAAGGAAGAGAAGCAGATAGGCGATTGAAGGAGAAAAGAGTGTGGGGCCGGTCGTGACAGACACTGAGATCAGACAGCAAATACGAACATTTAAATGCAATGACAGCAGCCACAACTGGCATTTGATTATTGGCTTCCAATTTGTTTTGGTTGCAGGTTTTAGCGATTGCGTGAACAGCGAGCGTCGGCGCATTCGAATGTTTCAGTGGCGACGATCTTACTCTACTTCTTCTGTGCTATCTTCGCTTTGAGCAGGGTTAAGTCAACAACTGCATCTATATGGCACTGCAGTAGAACACTGCCATTATGATGATCATATCATTATAATCATCATCATCATTATCGTCAGTAGGCGCGTCAACGTTTACAACTGTTGCAGATACAACAGCAGCAGGTCGGTGCTGTCGGTACCGCGATTGGTCTGTTAGCGTTTGACTGTGAAAGCTGCTGCTATTGTTGTTGTTGTTAGTGTACCACCATTTCAGAAGTCAATGAAGGGTACCGCAAAATTGGCTGATACCAACCAGAGCATTTAAGAAAGGAAACTGGTTATTAAGATCGTGCCAAGCGATTTTCCTTTCACTTCTTGTTCTTCCTCTTGTTATTGTTATTTTCCTTAAAGGTTTTTATTTTCACCTTTAAGCAGAAAAAACCATCACAGTTTAGCCTATTTCATTTGCAATCGAACCGATCGCGGATACGATCATCCGCAGAGTAGAAATCATTTGCGCTCTCGTAATCTTGTGAGCTTACGAAGGGTACGGTGGCGGCAGCGGCAACGGCATCTGTCAAAATGTTGCTTAAAAGATGGGTTGGCGGCTTGAAGATCACTGGCGAATGACTGTGACTGCTTCAATGACGAGCTACTGATTGATTGACGCTTGCAAGAACGCCTACTTTATTCTGTTCAAAGTTCTTTTTTAGTGTTATGGTTTTGTTGGTGTGATGATGATCTGTGGTCCAGAAATTGCAAATACATTGACTGACTGACTCTAATTTAACCCGTTTTTATTGAACGTACGGACTCACCAAATATTTCACTTATGGGTGGTTACCAACAAATACACATTTGTGCGTTGGAAAGATCGATTTTTCTATATCGAAATTCATGCAAATGGGAAGGAAGAACAAGATGAATGTGATGATATTGACCAGTGAGGAAACAGTTTCCACAAACAGATTAAAATCCATGAGAGGACCATAAAATGTTAGCTATTTAGAAAATGCGATTAGATTTTTAAAATCTTGAAAATGAGTCAAATTATGGAAAAAAATTTCTATAAAATTTTTGTCTTCCAAAAACTGTAGAAATTTTTTCTAGCGCTTCTCTTCAAAAAAAAATCCAAAATTAATTCTCTTCGATGCGCATTCACTCTCTTAGTCAATCGCTCGGTGACTCAGTCATTCAATCACTCGGTCAATTAGTGATCCAAAATTACGCTGACTTAAAATTGCATGCATTAAATTTTTATTGATACCAAACCCAAAACCGACCGCAATTTGATTATTGTATTCATAAAATTGAAAAATTTATTGGTGACATCAATTATTCGAATGATGACAATTCAATCGAACAACAAATCATTAGAAAACCTGATAAAAATGTTTAAAAAAATCTATACGGAAAAAACCCATTCTAGATCAAAGCTTGAAAGCCTGTTGCCAAAACTCATAAATCAAGCAATAAAAATCGTTATACAATTATTTTGTATTCAACGAACGAATAGAAAATCATTATGCAAAATTTGCTGTCAAACGGCAATTTGACAGCTTAAGGAACCACAGCTGTTTAATGAAGAAAAAAATAAGAAGAGAAAATCACAGCAAGAACTCAAAAATCGCGACGACAAAAACGGTTAAAACGACTGATGAAACAGCCAATTTAAAGAGGGCGTGAATACGGTTTTGAAGTGATTAAATAATAGGTGGTGGTGTAAAGGGACGATCTCAAGACTTTGGCATTGTGAGAATTGAAGTAGCTTTGCAAGTAGTTGTAAATGAAGGAGAAGAAAGAGAACCAGAAGGAGGAAAAAGAGAAAACAAGTAAAGACAATTACATGAGAGAACGTAATGTGAGTTAAACGGTAATCAACTCCAACAGCCAATTCTTTAACACTTGTACGAATTTAAGGGTCATCGCAGACGGAATATAAATAAGAAAAAGCTTTAGCAAAAGACAAGAAAATTCCAGTAAAGAGAAATTAATCACCTTAACATTTTCTTCTCAAACTGGTTGAAATCATAGCATTATTACTAAAATTGTTGAAAATACTTTAAAACAGATTAAAGTTATGAAAGTCAAATAGAATATAGAATTTTTAAACTTCGTCCAAGTCAGTTTATTAAAATGAATTGTTAACCGAACAAAAAATGAATTGTTAATAGAATGGACTTGTCTGTAATCAATGGAAATCGTTGCGCTTTATCTCAAAACATATATTCCTGAAATCAATCAAACTAAAATTGAGTTAAATACCTCAAACCCAAACCTGAATAAATTGACCTGACCTAATAAACCCGTTCAAAACCACTTGTAGACTATTATAATTGATCACTCAGAAGCCAAAAGCGTGTGTGAAGTTATCGACATTAACAAAAATAAATTCAACAGCAAAATCAAAATATGCGCCAAAATCTACGAAAAAATTAGAAATATTTTTTTTAATTGAATTTTTTAATTTCCAAGCGATTACAACCATGTCTATGGTTTGACGATTACCACAAATCTATTTAATTCTGTTGGCTATTTCAGTCATTCCAGAAAATGTTTAACGAAAATTAATGGCAGTGAAATGAATTTGCTTCACATTAGCAAAACATTTATTAAAATTTTGAGGAAATAATAGAAATCGAAAAATTATAGAATTCGAAATTATAGAACTCGAGGAAATAATCTTGGAAAATCCTAACATTTCTTTGAAAGTACTAAAATTATTTCAATTTAACGAATAAACATCGAAAATTATTCGATTTATTGGAGCAAAACGAACAAAAACTGAAGTAAACCGAATGCGATGGCCAGACTTTTAAAAAAATTTGTGCAGATTAAAATTTAAATTAATTTCCATAGAAGTTAAAAGAAAGCGTTTACACACTATCAAAACACTATTAAAAATTTCTTAAAATCAAAACAAATTTATCCAAAAACTTAAGGAAATGATAATAGTTTAATTTGATATTTGATGAAAAGTAAACAAATTTCTGAAAAACAGAAATATTTAATAGAAATATTTAAAGCTGAATACTGCTGAATATCGGAAATTATATCACATCATCACGGAAATAGAACGAAACCTGTTCAAAAGTAAGCGAAGCCAACCCAAGCTAACGAAAGAGCATTCATATACACTGAAATGAATTTAACATAACTAACACAAGAAAACAAACAAAATTAATACAATCATTAGAATTTTTATCAAAGTTTCGACAATCAAAGTCTTCGAAAACTTAACGAACTTCTTCAAAAGTGTGTAAACTTCAACAAGTTTTCCATTGGAATCCATAACAATGGTCGTTTTTGCACTAAAATCGCAACGAAATCGTACCATAAATTAAAATTAAACTGTGAATTCTTCCTTCAAACACATCGAAAATAATAAAAACAACGAAAAAAAGATAACATGATAAAACGTTTTCAATAAAAAAAAACGAAATTGAGTGTAATGCGTTTGTGATAAATACAAATTTGAATAATTGAACTCGGTAGAATTGAAATGTATTCTTGCTTAAAAGTCGGTATACGATCTCGACACAAAAGCGACTGAGCTGATTTTTATTTATTTAATGTTATCGCCAAAACGTTTCAAGAATTTTTAATTAATTTCATTTTGTTTAATAAAAAAGCATAAAACAACAACAGCCAAATCGGCTCGAGCGACGTTAAATCGAAAAGTTCGTTGGTGGGAAAATCGATTAAACCGCGATTCCTTCTCGATCGTAGAAGTAAGCATGCACTGAGTATTTGAGCAAGACCGATGATCAAGCGTGAACGCTTGATCTTCGAATATGTTTCGACATAAGAACACATTTTTAATTAAATTTGAGGAAATGTTCAATAGCAGCGAATAAAGCCGATAAAACTAAACCATCCGCGTGATATTTGGTCGAGGTCACCTTGAACTTTCCCCATACAAGCGGACGCATGTTAAATATTATTTCGCCCTATATTTTATTACACTAAATATGTCCAATTCCATTAAATTCACTTGAATTCCTGAAGTTAGAAAATGTTTGTTGTGGTTGAAGTTGTGGAAAATATAATGAATTAAGAAAATTGAAAAACAACGAAGATTGCTTAAAAAACGAAGATGGCCTGCGAAATGATAACTCCTCAAGAAACCAAGATAGCTTAAAAACGGGGATAGGTTGAAGGGAATGATACCTAACGAAGATTACTTCTAAAACTAAAAAGAAATGAAAATCGCGGAAAAAACGAGGCTCGCTTAAAAACAAAAAATCCTCTAAAGAACGAAGGAAAACCGATCACTTTAAATGAACGGTTATAGAGCGAAAATGCTTGTCGAACCAACGTTGTTTTCAGGATGCAAGTCGCTTTAGTAACGAAGATCGCTAAAAAAATTGAGATCGCTTCAAAAAAGGAAAGAACGATGATTGCATAAAATAGAAGATCATTTAAAGGAGAAACATTTCTTAAACAACAAAGCTCATTTAAAGAACGAAAAGTGCTTAACGAAAAACGGTGCCTTAAGTAGTGAAGATTCATTTTAAGACTGAGATCACTTGAAGCAATAGTACACAATCCTATCACCGCAGGCGTCATGGAGCAAAATGCTGCTACGTACGCCCGCCGCACATCTCACATTAAATTTAAAGTTTTTTTATAAAATATTATAATTTTATTATTAAATAATTACACATATATATTCACACACGCATCTAATTAAATATAATCTGTACCATTAGGTATGCATAGAAGATAAGTTCTCACTAGCAAGCGAAGAGAAGACACTTTTAATGAAGGAAACGTCACTGCTGGGAATTACTGCCATCTGAGGCTGATGAAGATTTCTCTTAGATATTATTACAACGTATCGATTGATGAATCATATCCATGACGGTTTCCGTCTGGCTACGACGGTAAATAATATACAGTGCCTTATGATCTCATGACTCAAGACATGTAGACACAAACCTACAAACGCTAAACCAAAGTCTATTTGCATTATTTGGCAATATTGTCTATATTTCTCGTCCAGATTGGTTTACCGTAGTTATCCTGGATATCCTGGGTATCTTGGATAAAATTTGGAAGGTACCCAATGATCATTTGTTAAATGCTTTACTTAAATATTCAAAAATTCTTATTTCCATTGATATCTGTCTGACCCGAAATACGTAAAGCCGAAACGAACATTGCTTATGCATAGCGGAAAAAGGTTGAATTTACATAAAGGTAAAATTTCGACTGGAATTATTTACTTATTTCTGTATGTATCACTCACTTATACACATATTTACTTCTTATTGTACAATTTATTTCTCAACTAAATTAATTTTCGATGAATTAATAATTCTTATATGTTTTTTGTCACTTTGCAACTTTGATTGGCCATGGCCCAGTGGGATTTGTCTTGCCACTTGCCTCCCCTTATGAGCCTGTTGCCACTTATCATTTGCCTTAACTTACCTCCTGTAAATCTCTACCCATAATTATTACGCCTTCCAAGACTTTCAGAAATCACGAAAACCCAGAAAAAAAAACAAGATTTCATCCAACTCTTAATCGATTTGCGAATTAAATAAATCAAGCATCAAAATAACTTGAACATATTAAAATGATCCATCAACCAGATTGTTGTAACTATCGTCATTGCTATCCTGATCATCATCATTCTCATGAACATTGCCACCGTTATTTTCATCATCGCTACCTTCATCATCATTTTCACCATCGCCATCATCCAATGTCTCTCATAAAAAGCACCATCAGCAATCGATCAATCAAAAGGATTGACAAAACAGTCAGACGGCGCCGCCAGGCGTCAGTGAAAGGCATCAGGCATCATTTTGAAAAATAATGGCAGATGGCAGCTTTTAATATTGCCGTTGTTGTTGTTGTTATTGTGAGTGTTAAACACATCGAGATCAACCACTTGAAGCTTGATAAAATTAAGGAAAAGGATACTTAAAGTCAATTTCAGAGAAAACAAACATTAATAAAGCAGCCAGCAGTCGATAAAGAACGATAACAATTTCAATTGATTGAACAGAAATCCGAAAACAGCAATAATAACAATAAATTCTATGACTGGCAACAGGTTGGGCTTAACCTGCATGGACTCACTCACTCACAAACTTATTCACTTACTCGAAAAGTGACTTGAAATTTATTCGATTATCGCTTGAACATCGTTATTATTGTTGTATTTGTTGTTGCCGCGTGTACGTCGTTATTGAATTATAATATCCAAAGAGCGAGATAAAAATCGCAAATCGTTCGACACGGCAGACACAGTAGCCGAGTAGTCTTAAAACAGTAGACAATTTGCCGTCTGTCATCAGATTGACATTTCGTAAGAGCGCACGATTGCAACCCACTCGTTCATTACGTTGTCCTGCGTTGATGACTCAGCAGAATATGGCCTGATTTCGTATTGTTTGATGCGGCTACCTGTTGATAGCTGGCCGTCTGATTTGACGATGTGACTGAGAAGAGTCTGAAATGCATCGTTCGTCCAAGAGTACCGGCACGTCAGGAGGGTCTGCATCAGCATGATGTTTAATAGCGCAACAATGACTTAACAGTTTTTAACTTTTGAATCTCCCATTCACCCTCTACTTCTCGATACACCCCTCGCCATAAAACTTCCTTTCACTCTCACTGGGCAGAGAATTTATATAAAGCATTTAAAAATTATATTTTTCTTAATTTTCTTCGCAATTTATCCTGCCGTTGGAGCTCGGTGGGAAAGCACTGAGCCATATAAAGGATTCTGCTTGCTTCATGTTTCTCATTTTTTAATTGCGTTTATTATCTTTTTATGTCGCGCTTTGTGGTTTTTCAAAGTCAACACCAAGGCTCCATAGAAGACCGAGCGTAAGAAGTGACGGCCGACTAGTCGGACGCGTTCAATCTGACAGCTGTTGATTTCTCTGACAGCTCAAAATAATCACTACGCCAGAAACATTAATAAATGTCAATTCTTTAAAGTGTTGGCCGCGGTAATGCCTGCCAACAAAAACCAGTAGCTGGCTAGTAGTTGTCAATGGCGTAGTATGACATATATGAAAGGATGCATGTGAAAAATGTAGTTACTTCCAAGAGGGTTTTATCCCCCACATAGTATGTAGAGGTTCTTTCCTTTTTTAAGAAAATAATTTTCAACCAAAACTATACACGTTGCCCCAGAAGAGATATTTCAGCTTAGTGTCCTTCATAAAGTGGACTTTATGAATACTGCTTGAGACCGGACAAATATTTTACCTTTAAGAGAAATTTTTGCCATATATTCATTGCTGGTAGAAATCATATTTCCCCTCCCCCAATCATAATCATCTTAATTAATGTTGAGAATTACACAAAAGCCCTTCCACGCACAGACGTAATGCACTTAATTGTGCAGGAAGGCTTTTCAAAATACCCCTATGAGTTTAGAACTCAAAAAAGTTGCCCGATATGGAAAGCACATTTCTTTGCATATTCGCGTTTTGGACCGAAATTTCAAGATATTTCGGCGGGAAGAATCCCCTTAAACATAATTCGAGGAATAAACTTAACTGATATTGCCTTCAGATGATAAAAAATTATCTACTGTTCACCATTCACCCATATCCCAAAACTTTTTTCAGTTCCTTTTTTCAGACAAATCACATCGCGAATAGCCAAATCTTTATTATAATAAAAGCTCTAATATTGACCTTGCAACTTTCGTTTGGAAGGCAAAATGCGCGGTTAGAAATTGTTGGTATATTTTCACACTAATTATTCTCTCTGTGGTTTATATACCTCTAATTCTAACTATACCTCACATATTATTATCACTCAGCTATATAGTGTCACTACACTCTTAGTCAACATCATAATCAACACCGTTATCATCATAATCATCTTAATCATCGTTGCGAGTTAATTCCAAAAGGCGTATCGTATTGCGCACCATCCTATTGAAGCTCCCTCTTACCTCTCAATCCGCACTTTATTATCACCTCTTTTATTTTCCGTTACTAATTCTTCTTCTTTACTTTGCCATTAGCTGTCTTTTGTCTTTCCTTACATAAATTCCACCTTGTGTCTCGGCCCTCTTTGCCGCACTGTCACCTCTTCTTCAAAAACCGCTATCAGTGTGTGTCGCTTGTTTCGGGTACTCACTCAGTCGTATGATTGTCGATGCGTTAAGGTAATGCTACACTTTGGTTTGCCTCGATTTCTTGGTTGGCTTGCTGGGCGCTGAATTGCGATTTTTAAAAGCCTTTCAATTCAACGCCTTCGATACCGTTACATTCGCCTCCCGTATAATCATTTGCTACCGATTATGACTTCGGGAATCATTGCAAAATTAGTAAATATTTTTCAAGATTTGAAATATGATTTTATGATTCTGAGTAATATCGCTCCATAACTCTTTGAACAAAATCGCTCCAAATGTTGCCCAATTTAAATAAATAAAGTCGTCTTCAGTTCAGAACGTCCTTTCATGCTTGTAGCTGCTAAATTTGAGGAATCATACATGGATTCTAATAGTTCAGTATTTAATTATGTAACCAATAAGTATCTTCTCCAACAGATACTTATGGGAGAAATTTCAAAAAGTTAAGGTTTTTGTATTGACTAAATATAATTCAGCATTTTTTTAATTTTTACATATCACAGAAGAATCGCATACTGGTGAGATTTGGTGAGATCGGCGAATAATTGTAACTTTCGGGCACCAGTTATCACCAGATCTAAATACCGAATGAGATCCAAACAAAACATTAAATGAAATAGTTGCAGATTTTGTTTTGATTATATAATTGTAAAATAATATAGAAAAAACGGTTTTAAATGTTCATTCCGTAGGTTCGAAATTAGCTCCAGACCTGATTAAAGGCATCGGATCTTGGATTGAATTACGATTAATTATGGTTCTTGTATTAATAAATACTTTTCGAAATCTGTTGTGTTTGAAAAAGGTCTTTGTTTTCGTAATTTTAATCCTTTAACATATAACAGAGAGGTCTGACTTAAAAATTATGAATTACATTAAACTGACTAAAAATAATATAATAAAAGAGCCCTTATTGATTTGTTTCGTGGGAGAGAAATGAGAGCTATACAATATCAATATTCCAAATTCGCAATCTTACACTTTCTCTTTCTTTCTCTCTCTCTCCCTATGTGTTCTATACATGATCATAAAATTGTATAGAATCGGTTCTAACCTTTTAATGGCGCCTAAAAAAAGAATACCACCAAGTACTCTTTCGCCTCGTCGCTTGCTCGCTACTGTTTGTCGTTTGTCTTGTCAACATGAAATAAAATCGATAATAAAACTATGAAACACCTACCGTCCAGGTGCATTTTTTTATGACCCTCGTAAAAAGATCTGTCGTCGTAAAAAGATGAAATTTTAAATAGCCCAAGGATTTTAATGGATTTCTTGCCGAGATGAAATTATTAGATCAGTGTTTCATTACTTTGGAAAAGCAAAAGAGCGAAATGAAGACATAAAATTTTCAAATTTTTAACTGAATCGAAAACGAGTCGGTCGAGCAAAAGACTTTCCGATCTTGTTGCGATATTTTATCGAACATGTTGAGTTCTTGTGACTCCTCTGGGTGGGGGAGGCTATACACTAAGGGACGATTGATAAAAACAGGAAAGACTACAAATGAATGGATACGGAAAATACACAAGAAATATTGAAGAAGAGTCATAAAATAATGCTCGAGAGAACATCGAGAGCATTTCAAACGTATAATCGCTGAAGTCGTAAAATGTTTAAAAACAGAATTGTCCTGAAACGGTCTAAAATGGTCATTGTGGGTATTTATCATTATACTCATTGTGTGGCAATTTTATCAGAGAGTTGGCATCAGAGAGACAACTAAAACTTCGAGAAGTCAACCAAACCAAATGCAGGTTGGGAAAAGTCAATGAAATGGTTTTGAAGCGATATTTAAACGGAAAATGTAAGAAACTTACTTTACGATCTATTGCTGTTGTTGCTAATGTATCAAGAAAAATTTTATCGGTGATCATTATTCATCATATCGTCATTTAATCAAAATTCTTTATAATCGAAAATGTCGGAAGATCAGCGATATTTTATTTTTAAGTGAGAAATTCGTTAGTGGTTTTGGCTACCGGATGTTAGTTAGATCAAGCTATAAAAATAATAGTAGCAATATCTTCCTACTAACCAGCCAACTAATATAACCTTTTGAACAAACGCAGC
This sequence comes from Physocephala rufipes, assembly GCA_963966595.1. NCBI lineage: Eukaryota > Metazoa > Arthropoda > Insecta > Diptera > Conopidae > Physocephala > Physocephala rufipes. Next base: position 8,334,611 of record OZ016504.1, on the reverse strand, counting down.
TAGACGGCAGTCAGAATTTTCAGCGTTTTCTCTGTGCGATGTTACCAAAATTGTTTTTTTTTTAATTTCGGGAGAAATTTAATTGCCTTGAAGATAATGATCGCGATTATGAACCTTCTCGCTCTCTCATATGCCTCTCTCTCTTGCTTCCATTCTCGACCACTCTTTCTTTCATAAGAAACGACGTTACTTTATGAAATCATATCAAAAGTCAAATTTTTAGGCCCTTCAATTCCGTTCAGACCGTGGTCTATGGCGAGGGCTTATGCTTTCCAAAGATTTATTTCTTTATTTTCCATTTCAGTTTTTGTTATGTTTTATTAGTTTTATTGTTTTTGGTTAGTTACTTACCGTCGGTTTTGTTTGCTTTCTTGTGATTTACCAGGAAATATATTGTATGAACGAGATCATACTTACGATCTCGATTTTAATATGATTGTTGCTAAGGTTATAGGTGTTGTTGTTTTTATTTCATTTTAAATATCTTATCTAACGTCAACATAAAATGCGTATATCAGACACTTCTTTCCCTTATTTATTTGAAATTCAAACTATTTAATGCGAGTTATCGTGCAACTATATTTTATTCTCAATTATCAAATTATGGCATCTTGTTCTTTCATAAATTTGCTCTGAAATTTTATAACGTATTTTGCTTCTGCAGGATTAGGATCTCTATAAAATATTAACGAATCACTGAGTACATTTTATACACCGTCTACATCTATCGCTTGAACTTAATAACATAAATTTTTAACGGATTGAAAATTGTAGTAATTTCAATACATAAAGCTAAATAATGATAATTATTTTCATTAAAATACGAACTTTTGAGTTTGAGGAATTTCAACATAGTTCATTCATCAAAGTTCGAAACATTTGCATGAAAATTCGAAATTTAAAAATTTTACTACTGTTCGAAAATACTTATTTTTGAAAATAAGTATTTTTTAGTGTTGCGTGATCTTAACTTTCATCAGTTGTCGAAGTATAAAAAAACGACCAAACCAAGGGCGTCGCCAGCTTATGACTAAGGGGAGGGGGCAACGGGCCAATATAATGGAGGATAAAAAATATGAACACATGTTACAATCGAGACCTTGAAGCGTTACACTTTGGTGGAATTTGCCTTGATGACGATTGTAATAAGAACGGTTCTAATATCAATAACAATGTATAAAACTCCACAAGCCCTCAACAACACAATAACTAAACCAAACTTTTAAACGCAGTAATTATTTATTTTAACAAAAATAATGTTTAATTAAAACATAACCTACGGGGATTTTTTACAAAACTTTCAACCACTTTATCATTAAAATTGTTTAGGTCTTTATTTATTATAGATCTGTGTACACTCATCATTGCCAGACCATTAATGCGATCCTCTGCCATGGTGCTTCTTAGCCATGTTTTCAGTCTTCTCATGCTGCTAAAAGATCGCTCTACTGTACAGGTCGTGCATGGTAAAGCGATCAAAATTTTTAATGCTGTTTCCGTTTTGGGAAAGAAGGGATTTGCTTCTTTTAGGACATCAACAACTGTTAGGTTTGTTAGATTAAGCCTATCGTGCCACAATTGCTGCCAAAGTTCGATTTCATTGTTTATGTTTGGTAAATCATAAAACTGGGCAACAGTTTCACACGTTTGTTTCAGATTTTCAGTTGTCATCTTTTGCATCTGCGCCGGGTGTAATTTTGATAATGCGAATGATGGTGTGTTTTCTTCAGCAAAACGTACTTCAAGGGAGGTGATAATTGAATCCAAGTATGGTATTACTAAAGACCTCTTCCAGTATTCTGAAGGGCTTTCTGCTGGATGGTTGCTTCTATGACGTTGTTTCCCCGTAATACGCGGCATTGATGTAATGTCCTCCTCCAGTCCGACTTTCTCTGCAACAACAGTAGCTTCTTTTATAATTTCGTCTGTCACTTTTTCCGGATTTTCACGGTGGTTTTTAATAAAAATTAAAATCCTTTTAACGTGTTCTGAGGCTTTGACCACGTCCAAAGCTACAGATTGGAGTACGTTGACAACGGGTTCCATCAAAGCCGAGTATTTGGCTACCAACATGATCCCGAGAATGAAAGAAATTCTAGAAGTAGCTGCATGCAGTTGGAAGGCACTTTTCCGAGTTGCATTATTTCCTTCCTGAGATAATGTTTGTAAGGCTTTCAGAATTGCTGCAAGATTTTCTTTAAAAACTCTGATGGTTTTGTGTTTCTCACTCCATCTTGTATCGCAAAGTCTGGAAATATTGGGTATCAACTTCCTCCTCAAAACTGATTCCCGAAAAAAGTTTATAATATCTTTAGTGGTTCCCATGGCATTTCTAATTTCAGAAAGTGAATTTAGATCATTGATAACTAGATTCAGTTTGTGGGACGAGCAATGAAAGTAGAGGGCTTTGGTGTACTTTTTGCGTAAGATCGCTTGCACCCCTCCGTCTTTTCCTGACATCGTTGAACAACCATCAAAACCAAAACCAACGCATTTATTTACATCCAGGTCTTCTTTTGTCAAAAACTCATCTATGTTATGTGCAATCGATTTCGCATCCAAACCTTTTAGTTCAGTGAATCCGACAAACATTTCCTGAACTTCCTGTGTTTCTTCATCAAAATATCGCAACCCAATCGATAGCTGTTCAGTGCCAGAAATATCAGCTGTTTCGTCTGCTAGCACACTATATGCTGCTGCTTCTTTCACTTTTTTCATAATATCAGCCTTAATAACGCTTCCACAAATAACAATAATTTGATTTTGAATATCCACTGAACGGTAGCTTGCATTCTTTTTCCCTTGTTCAATGTGTTTCTTTAAAACCAAATCTCCCGCGTCAATTCGCAGCCTGTATAAATCCTCGAGAATACCTTCACCATAATGTTTACCTCTTAGTGCTACGTCGTGTGAGCCGCAAAACGTAATGCAGGAAATAATAGATCTTATAATTTTGCGATTTTCTTCAATAATTCCCTGGGAATATTTGTTCAGTTGCAAATCGACAGGCACACCTTCAAGGAAAGATTTAGCAGCTTTCAATGCTTCCTTATGGAAGTGGGTTTCAATGTGCTTTTTGCACTGCTCGTGAATATCTTTGAACTTACAAAAGGGCCTTATAGTAAATGATCCCAATATGCCTCTAAATGAATTTGGATTTGGTGGGAACAACGTACAATATTTACAAAATGCTCCTTTTTGGCGCCTAGAATATACCAACCATGGAGAGTATGTTTCCAACCAATAATGGTTAAATTTTCTCTTTAAATGTTTTGCATCTTCTGCAAAGTTATATGTTGCGGAAGGGGACCAACAGTTTTCAATTAATTCCTTCTTCTTTTCGGGTGATAACATATGTGCTCGTCCAACATATCGCCCAATATCATTTTCATTGCAGTCATCTGAGTCATCCATCAATGAATCAGGATTCAGCGCCATATCTCTAGAGGAACTTGGTCTAGGTAGTTCCTGCGGTTGAACATAACCTGTTGTGGTTGTGGTGTCCGACGAAGACACATGCGATATTGTCGTTACTTTCTCCTGTTCATCGCTGTCGCTACTTGACCCATCAGTTTTTTTTCGTTTCAAACTTCCTGCACAACAAAACGTTTTGATAAAACTTAATGTAATTAATAAAATTTTTATGGGGGAGCAGTTATGCATTGCTCAATTACTTATAAATATTAAAATAAATACTCAATTGTATTTTTTAACTTTATTTATATCAAGGATCTGTTTTAATTTGTATTTAATTGCTACCAATATATTTTTACACTGTTTAATGGCCTTGCGTTTTTGTAAATCTGATATAGTCATGATGAAAATGGCGGCGATTTTAAAACTGATGTCAAAATCTTAATGTTAATCTGAATATTTCGATACTTTCCATAATATACATTAAACCTTATGAATTTATTTACGTTTTGTGTTCTGTCAGCTGATGCAGAGTTTTGCTCGCACGGCCTTAGGACTTTGTCGTTTTGGCTAGCTACATTTGATCTCTAGGGGGGGGGGGGGCAACTGCCCCCTCTGCCCTACCTTGGCGACGCCCTTGGACCAAACATCTAAATTTCTACGTTGATAGAATTAATTTAATATTGGTGGTATTTTATTTTTGAAAAGTTTTTGTTGTTAAGGTTATTTTATAGACTGTTTCCAATGACTTTTGAAATTTCAATATTTAAAAACTTCTACATACTGCGCGATTATTTTTTCTGATATTTTCTGAAAATAAGGAATCGATATTTTTTTGTAGAATAATTTCCACCAATATTTGGAAACCTGAATCAATTGAACATCCAAAATTAATTTCAATTCATGTCTGAAATTACGAACTTAGAAATACAAAATTAATTTACGATTATAATACCATCAATGTTCGTGATATGGATGCTAAGTAATTCGGATTAAATATAGTTTAAGGCTGTATGAAAGCAAGAGTCAAAGTGTTAAGAGCGAAATTAGAAGTTTCTAAATAAGCTCGATTATGAAATAACAAAGAAAATCTAAATCAAAAAAGTATACAAGTTTTAAATATTATTTCCATTCATGTATTCATTCTCGAAATAAAAAATTAAATATTTTAACTGGCACCACCTAATTCATCCAGTTCGAAATCCGAAAATTAAAGATAAACTAAACCTAATAGTGCAAAAAAATTATACTATTTCTTTCAACATCTGAAATTCGATGTGAAATTTGAAGTGTTGTATAATACTTCCGAGCTTCCAAATAAAACAATTGCAGATTAATTATCCATTATTTTCGCGAAATCCGAAAGCAATGAAATGAAAGTACTATGCGATCTTTTGAATAGAAAAAGAATATGACTCCACTTTCAATATGAAAGAAATGATAATGAGCCGATAAGATGCAACGGAAAAAGACGCAGTGCAGATATATGCGACGACTCAGACTGTCTCAGTAATAAAAAAATCTTACCTTAATAAAATCCTTACAATATCTTCGATCGTCGTTCGGTTCGTTCGGTTTAGCAACAACATTCAGTTCGCTTTTATAAAATTTACAGAATGCTTTCCTTATGGCCAATTTTATTCTTAGTGTTATGTCTTGATGTGTACAGTAGTTTTCCTAGACTTCTAAACTATTATAAAGAACTTTGGAGGGACTCCAAACAATCGTGTTCTTACATATGTCCTCAAATTCAAACCCCTTTGTGTCAGTGTTGACGGCATTCATCACACATTCTCTATGGCTGCGAATTCGAAAAAGCCTCTGTGCTTTCTTCAATCCTGTCAAAGGTAAGTGTACCCAATATTTTAATGTATTTTTACAAGAATATAATGCAAGCTTTAGAACATATTTTTAATTATATAAAAATATAAATTCTCTTTGCAGAACCGCCTCTATTTATTACCGTGAATGAAAAGAAATCCTGTCATTTTGAAGGAACAATTTTTATTCCAAGATTAGGTTAATTTTTTATGAAAATTTGCCGCCGCAGGAGGGCTTGTTCTTATGGCGTTTACTTCGATCCCGTAGATGAGATGATTATGTGTGAAATTAGAAATTAAATAATTTATAATTTTTCCCCGCCAACGGGAAAATATACATTCATTAGTATTTCGAAAAAGTGCTTTAATCCTCAAAAAAAAGTGATTATTCCCGTCACCGGACTTTTAAATTTTTACCTCAAAAGTCTAAAAATTTTAATTAATGTCAACAATGAATTTCAAAATGTAAAAACTTTCAAAATTAATATTTCTCTGTAGGTTTGAAATTAAAAATTGTCTAATCTAATAACGACAATATAGTAAATTGGCAACTGTATTAAAGTGTTGCAAATTATTTTCATTTGCAAATTGATTATTAATTCCATCCTAACTCGAGATTAAAATAATTAGATTTATTGTATACATACTTTTTCCATCAATTTCAAATCTAGTCCTTAGATTCAATAAAGCCATGCTATAGCTCAAATTCAGACCGATTTTTGAAGCAGAGTCATGAAGACTCATTAAACACTCTAGCGGGACTTTTTAACAATGTTAAATTCTATTAACGGTGTCATTCATGGCCCTTCAAAATAAAAAAGTCATCAATTGAAGACCCTTTAGTAAAAGGGTCAATTAATTTCGGGAAAGGGATAATTTTGTTGCCACAGCGGGACATGTAATTTGTTTGTGTGCTATATTTATCAAGGAATCTATAAAAGCTTAAATAGAGCTAATTATATTCACATCGATTTATTACAATTAATTGAGCGGATTATAGTTTGCATTCGTATTTCTATCAATAGTCGAAATTTTAAAGCAAGAGAATACAAAACTAAAAAATCATATGCGTAAGAGTTTCCGAATTTAAGTTACCTAAAATAATAATTATTTAAAATAATTATTTAAAATTCTATTTAAATTATTTAAAATATTCCGTACGGCACAGGAAATTCGCAATTAAATTCTTTCAGATTTTTAACAGTATTTACGTCATTGACTAGACATTCAAAATAAATAAAATTTAGACGCGTAATTATAATTTTTATCAGTGTTTTCAAATAGAAATTAAAAGACCACAAATTTTAACTAATATATCCGTTAAAGCTCGAAATTCTTATAAATGTCAAGATCGAAAAATATTGAAAAACGCGATTGTTAAGAGTGTTTCGTTTACAAATACAATTTTTAAATTTCAAAATAAAATATTCAAAAGCCTTTGCTTTTGCTTTTGTCCTCGGTTAGCATAACTCGAGAAAATTGGGAAAATTTTAAAAATTGTTTTGATATCAAATTATTATACGATTATATATATATATATATATATATATATATATATATATATATATATATATATATATATATATATATATATATATATATATATATATATATATATATATATATATATATATATATATATATATATATATATATATATATATATATATATATATATATATATATATATATATATATATATATATATATATATATATATATATATATATATATATATATATATATATATATATATATATATATATATATATATATATATATATATATATATATATATATATATATATATATATATATATATATATATATATATATATATATATATATATATATATATATATATATATATATATATATATATATATATATATATATATATATATATATATATATATATATATATATATATATATATATATATATATATATATATATATATATATATATATATATATATATATATATATATATATATATATATATATATATATATATATATATATATATATATATATATATATATATATATATATATATATATATATATATATATATATATATATATATATATATATATATATATATATATATATATATATATATATATATATATATATAAGCAATTTAAAATAAGAAATTTATTATCTAAATTTGAAGAATAAAGGGAATTAGAGTACTGAAACAAGATAAAAGAGAACAAACAGAATCTCTTTGAATACAGTCAAAAATTGTTGTGTATTAATGAACTATATAAAAGACGATAAAATGAAAAGGTGATAAGAGGTTTTAACATTTAATCTGCTTTTCTATATACTAATGAATTGATGCATTATATTAGTTAAAAAGTTATTTTATTTATTTATGTCGTTCAGTTCACCTTTGGTCTCGCTGATTTGATTTTGTCTACGTAGTTTGGTGTAACGCTGAAGGATTGATTAAACTCTAGAACTTTCTAAACCTATCGAAAAGTAATGGGTCTACGAATCCCGACTAATATATAACCCATTTTCTTCCAGACAATCAGTATATAACTATAACGGTAAAAGGGTGTACAATTCGATAAATTTAGTACACAACCACACACAACAACATTACTACACAACAACTACTTCTGCAAGTATTGTAGCACGTTAATTAATATTTTGACCAAAGATCGAAATTCAATACTGTCGAGTTCCAAATTTTTATATTCAAAATTGAAAATATTAATGACTAGTCTCATCAGTGTTCAAAATTTGTGAATTAAAGGATCCGTAATACATATTAGTATACTCAACGAAGATCCAAATTTCAATTCCAAAAAATCAAAATTCTAATTAATATTCCAAACGATGTTCGAAGTATGCAATTCAAATATGGGTTACTGTTTTAATCAATGTTCAAAATTTTGAAAGTAAGTATTTTTTAATTTTGAAAGTAAGTAAAGTATTTTTGTATTTTTCAAATTAATTTAAAATTATAATAGATATCTAAAGCGTACCCAGCATTTAAATGTGCGTGCGAATATTAGGAATTAGTAAATGTTGGACTATAGTATAGTTTGCAATTTAATCTAGGTTATTATTATTAGTATTAAAATTCCACTACTACCAGATACCTTCGTACTGTCAGATTTCCTTTTTCATAATTCTTTGGGTCTACAAGCTTGATTTCAACATCCATTTCTTCAAGAAAATTTGATACGATCTCGTATAATAGTGGGAGAGCAGAACACATTTTAGCTTGTTTTTTGTGTGTATTTTGTGAATATAAAATCAACATCACATCTGTACCAGTAACTAATATTCTTCCCTAAACACTTATGAAGTAATATTTACTATGCAAATTAGACATAACTCTGACCCGTTTTTGTCCATTTTCCATACAAACAATTATGGCAAATTGCACAAAATAGACAGATATAGTGGCAGACAGAGAAACAGACGGACGAACATCGCAAAATTAATTCAGGGGTCATTCCAAGCAAGAGTATGCATACCTTTCTATATCTACCGCGCCTCCTATACCGCGATACAATCGGAAGGATAAAGTGGCCATATTTATCTAATAAAAAATAATTGATCATTTTTTGCTAAGGAAGGTATCACAGGAATATATTTATCGTAAAAATATTTTCCTATACTGAATATAGAAAGAAAGAGATGGAGATGGGAAAGGGAAAGAGATTACAAATTTTTGTTTGGAGGCTAAAATATTCTGATTAATCGATGAAATTAATACTCAAACTCTCTAAAATGATCTGATTGTTAAATGATCGAGACCAATGATTGCATTAGGTGACTTTATATAATAAAAGGGAAAAATACAGATCAAAGATACAGTAAAAGCAAGGATGGCGGAAATGTAAGCAAGAAAAAAAATCCAGAAAAGCGACAGAAATGTGATGATTTTGTGCGATTACTTAGTGTAATTACCAACCGACATGAAATCGCAAACTTCACACCAAAAGCCAGTACTTCCTTCACAAAAATCGTGATATCCTGTAAGCTGTCACCAGGATCAGAGTCTAAATAAGAAAGGAAAGAAAGAAAAAGATCCTAAATAATTTAAATAAAACAAACAAAAACAACAGCAACGACAGTGGTGGCAACTCAGAAATATAACTAAAGAATGAGAAGAAGAAAAATAAGAAAAACAAAACGAAATTTAAGGAACTTAATACGTGTTCAATAACTTCTGTTCTGTTTGCTTCTCAGCAAAACAAACAAACAATCCAGACAACATTTACCAATTCGTATGGGATCATACAATTCCTTCGGTGATCACACAGCGTCCCCAGAAATATATGTTGGCAACAGTAGCTGGAGCCCTCGCATGTAGTACACGAAAACCGTGATCAACAATTTGTAGCGCATGAACTGAGTGGAAGTGGGCAGCAGTATCAGCACCAACAGTAACAGCACCAGCAACGATTGTGATTGCAGTTGGATTGAAGCTGATCTTGCTGACTTCACTTATTCTCATTCGTCGTCTTCTTCTTCTTCACCTTTTATTTATTCTTCGATTGTCCTGTGCACTTGGCTGTTGTTTGTTGTTTTTGTTGTCAATCATTGACAACGTGCTAGCACTGGCACTGGCTATGGTGCAATCTCCCCGTCGCAATGTCGATGTGCGGCGCATGTCAGTCGAAAAATTGTGATCAACGAGAACAAGACGACACCGTAGTACGAAAACATTCTTATTGTTTTAACAAAGCGATAATAACAAGAAAAAGGCTATTTTTTGAAAACAACAAGAGAAAACGAAGCAACATTGGCAACATCAAATAAATTAAGTGTTTCAATAAAACGAGTAAGAATGCTAATTTTGGTCTGGCCGAAGCATGTATACCCTACATCTGTAACAGAAATTTATAGTATGGCTAATTTAAGTTTACCAGCTAATCAACACAACCTTCCTCAAAGTAGACCGCCCATAGTATTATGTAATAATGGACTCCTTTTTGTGGGCTCATAACATTCAACACTGCCAACCTTCAGTTTCAACATTTCAACAAAGCCATTGTTTCAGGCGGGGAAAAATATCATAAAAATAGGAGTAACGTAGAACTAATTCTACCTACTTTTAATGCCAAACAGCCAATAAATATCCGTGATAAATCCTAACGTCCTTCCGATCGTATGTAATCGTGATTTACACTGACAGAGACATACGGACAGGATCAAGATGAGCTTTAGAGCAAGAACACATATACTTTCCTGTACCTATCACGCCCCCTTTACCACTTTACAAACGGAAGAAGGAAATTAATTTATCCTATCCCTTCGGATGTAGGGATAATGTAATAATCATTGAGAATAAAAAGAATTGAGGGAGCTTCTCGAATTTCAAGCAAAACTTATTGGTTGTGGTGATTGTGATAATGGTGATGATCGCGTTGATCATCATCATTATGAACACAGAATGAAAACCAGGATGTACTTCCTTGCGATCTGAAGCAGCAGCATAACCAACAACAACGGCAACAAAAACAGTAACAACCTGATCATCGATAAGCCAAAAAATTAAACAAAACATTATGAGCGGAAACAACAACAACGGCAACCAGGCTCATGCTAATAAAATTTGCTTCACGTGGCGTTTTGACTTTATTGACCGACCCCATATTGATGTATTGATCGTGCAGTAACGATAAATAGTTGCTTCTGCTGTTGCAACGTCTTCAGCTTTTTCCCTATCTCATAACGTGAAAAGAAGAAGAAAAGAAAACAACAATAACAAAAGCAGCATTAGGATCCGCAAGATTTAAAGAACAATTTGTCTTTCTTTGTCGATGGCAGCGCATGTGGAAGAAGAAGAAGAAGATGCCCAGGAATGTTTGAACAAATCTTAGTTTCGACAATTTGACGTTGTTTGGAGATAACAGAAAAAACCATTGCAGCAATAGCAATGGTGAAAACGGTGGAACGGCAGAAACAAACAACATCAATGCTAACAGCTCTAACAATCAGCAGCGTTAACAACAGCAGGATATCGCTAGATGACGCAGTTTGTGCATTTCGTGTGTTGCGGAATCGCCCTCTTGTGTTCGTTGTAGTTTATGTGAAGACAGGAGAAAATGAAAGTGGTGGCAGAGGAGAGATGGAACAGTGGGAGCTGATCGATAGTGCTTCAGTGGATGAGGCGTCTCAAATGCCACTTATTCGGCCTTTGAGCTCGATTTAACCCTTGTCGGAGGTACAAGTGTAAATACCGTAGTGATATTAAGGTAAAGAAAATTTTAATAAATTATAGAAAACATTAAAATATTTAATTGAAAAATTAACTACAAAAATAGAATAACGTACCGTCTTACTTACATAATTTAAAAATAACTATCAAATTTTAACTATTAATTGCTTAAAAAGTGATCTGCTAGTAAATCTGTAACTTCATCGTAAAACTAGAAAAACCAACTAACAAGAATGTGCATTATTTAAAAATATATATTAGTTCTAACAGTTCGGATTGTAAAATTAACTGCTTTTAATGGAGATACTAATCGCAAGTTCATCGTAATAATTGTTCCAAATTGAAAATTTATCATAAAATTGATAAAATAACTCTCAAGCTTGTCAATTATGTCCAACTATTTTGATTTTCTACACAAATAACTATGACGTATAATATATAAAACTCAGAAACAGAACTCAGAATCTGAATTCAGAAGAGAAAATGTAAAAGGAACAATCAGAAGACGGCTAACTATTTGAACGTGAACTATATAAACATGAACTTATTGAGAGTTCATGTTTTGCTAATTTTATGTTTGCGATCGTACCTTATGATCGCAATTCGTATATACTCGTATGCCAACCAGAAGTCGCTCAGCAGCGGTTTTCGCAGCGGTTTCGCTTTATAAAAAAATTTCAATTATCTCGTTCTGTTTGAAATCAATCAGTGTATTATTTATGAATGGTTTCAAATTTCCTATTTGCGAAAAGTTTAACAGTTATTCACAAAATTCAATTCTTGAAAGTTAACGACTTTGGTTTTAGCCATTTCCTCACCCTTTCTCTCTTCGGTATCTTCTGCTATTTTTTTTTCTTTTCCTCTTCATTTTTGTCTTCAGGAAAGAAACTTTTAAGATGGCAAATCATTTCCTTTAGGACTATTAATTTAAACGATGGCCGAACAATCACTGCATGCTGCACGTTCTCTTTTCGCCGCCACTCAATCACTTCGACATCGCTTAGTTCTTCAGCCCTGAACCTCAACCTTTAAATCGCTCTATACAATTTTCTTTTGCACCGATCACTAAAAGTTCAAAGAGTTCAAATTCGAGTATGTAAACTCTTATGTGTCGCCAAACAGTATCCTCTCGTTAGGTATGGTGTCGTATAGTAACGTGTCGTGTCGCTAAACTTCACGTCGCGTTGGTTCTAACAAAGCCAACAAGAACAATAACGAATAGGCTGATAATGCCAACAACGGAATGGATGAACTCAATAGCTTCCTACCACTAATTCGTTCGTGATTGTAGGTGGTAAGGTATGCTGAGAGTAGGGTTGGATGTTGGTGGCAACATCATTGCCACGCTCGCTGCCGACGACTTTATCGCTGGTGTTGCTGGGCAACTAAAAGTCGAAGTCGGTAGCTTCGGTAAAATACTAAAACCTTAACATGCTCTAAACGAAATCAGCGGGAGTTGTTGTTGTGTTGTTATTATAGTTGATATTATTGTAGTTGTTATTGTTGGTGTCGTTGCTATAAATGTTTCTATACACTTACATCCAGTGAAACTGCTACAAAAGAATTGAGAAACAGCCATCTCCAAAAATAAAAAATAATCAAAAAATCAGCGTCACCACCGCCTTACCGCATCGGCAACGGCAATAGCTTCAGAACAGCATCAGCAGCGTAAAAACGAGCAAATCAAAAGGGCATCTTCATAATTTTATCAATTTAAAAAGATCTTCGCTCGTCATGAAAACACATAAACATTTCAAGTTCGTTTTGTGACCGAGCTCAATAATTTTATGCTAAAGAATTAATAAACTTTACATTACCGTTGCTGTTGTCGTTGTCCTCGATGTTGTTGTTGTAATATGAGAAATATGAGAAGTGATCGTATTGTTGCTGTTGGTAATATTGCTACATTCGGCTGCAATAGGCCTGGCAAATAAACCGTTGTTTTGTGTAAATTATAACCTCAAAATCAAACCGACAGCCGATAGATTTCACAAAATCTCGCGAATGAATAATTAAATTATTTTAAAAAAATCTTCAACCAAAGAACTCTCTTTCAAATATTTTAAAACGTTTTTTGTTTCAAATTAACTTTTTACTTCAAATTTTTTTTTTGTTTAAGTTGGATTCGTGTCCTCAAAATGAATTTTTTTCGCCTATCAACTCACCATGTTCTAGCTCTAGATTATACGACCGATCATACGAGCATTGGTCGACTGTGTCTTTGAAAGAGATCGTGCTACTTTAGAAGGCTTTACAAACATAATTTGGCACCGTAAAAATGGCGCGGATTTGATAGCCAGTTCAAATCAAACCCAGGACGTTATCTTACCGTCCGCTTTGTGGAACGTACTGACATCCTACTGGATCGATAAGTCGTCAGTATCCATACGCTCATCTTAGAGCCACAACAGGCCGATTGCCATTATCTAAAGCGTTATCTGGTGACGATGGATCCGTTACCAACGAGTGATTGCAAAGAGGTACGGAGAAGTGAGGTCGCACCAAACCGCAACATTTTGTTGATGCACTGATATCTGTTCAACTTTCTGTGGGTTCCTTATACGACAAACGTACTGATTAACGTACCCACCTAACCAAAATTAACCCCCTTGCAAAACATGATATCTCTACGAGAAATCGATTTGAATTAATACTGAATATTTTAAAATATTAGATTTTTTACGGAAAATCCATGATATTCTAGATCAAGGAAATAAAAAATGTCAGCCAGAGATTTTGCATCAAACCGTTTATAAATAATTGCTTGCTGGAAAATACGATAAATAGCAAAAATTACTCGAATTTTGTTAAGTTGCACAAAAATTAGGTAATATATTATTCATGCTCGTAAGATTAACTACAAAAAATGGCACAAAAAGTCAAATAAGTAATATAACTACATGATGCAGTGGGGCAAATTGAAATAATTCATTTTATTTAATCAATTAATCAAAAACCAATGAAAGTTTGTAAAGGGCCGTTTTCATTACACAGATCAAAAGTCATCATAATGGTGATTTTAAATTAAGTAATTTAAGACCACGCCATTTTTTTATAACTTCTTTGCTGAGCTTTACTCCTTGCCTTTCCCCTTTAAGTATACTTATAATATAATTAAGAGTTTAATTAATTATTTCTTAAAAATAAAATAGATTGAATGAATCTTAGTGCCGTTTCCTGAATGATACAATTGTTGTTATAAAAATGTTTCCGTTTTTTACGAAAATGTGGCTGTGAAGATTTCTTCGGTAAAGATATTTTGTTCTCCTTTTAGTCTACTTGACACAATTGATTTTCTAAATCAGCAGACTCTATAAATTTAAGTCGACTTTAAGCGCTTTTGATGCGACGGTTAAGAACCGCCTATATATCTAAATTAGTCCTCCTTTATGATTTGCATCAATTCATCTATTGAATTCAAATTTACAAAATAAATCAATTTAAAGTTTACAATTAAATTTTCTATATTTTAGGCATGTTCCATTTTATTCTATCTTTCATTTCTCATTTTTTATTTGAGTGGCTTAATTAATGGTGTGTAGTATATTTTAGGTTTGGCTTTTACTTATTTGCTTTGTTTCAGATTTACGGAAACAAAGTGATCGTATATATAAACTCATACTTTAATATTTATATCGATTTTGTGATTCTTATTGTCATTCTTTCCTTTCAATGCTTTAGTTGTTTGTCTGAATGAGTCTTTTGCTCTAAACTTCCCTGAATCTAAATCGAAAAATTATTCTCTTTATCCCATTGTGCAAGGTGAATGATGTGCAGATAGATAACATGACATTGCTCTCTTCCCTTCTCCCACTTCCTCATCAACATGTTTATCTACATAATGATTATACAAACGTCTAACAAGAGAACTTCTTGTGCCCTCACTTAGTACGATTCATTTCCACTCGATCCGTACATTTTTTGCTGGAATTTTTTTGTTTGCTTTTTGCTTGCGATCATTTAAGGTGTTCGTGTTGTTGGTAGTGGTGGTTTTGCGTTTATTGCTGTTTTTGTTATTAACACCCGATTCATGAAGTGGGCGTTTTTATGCCAGATTCATTTAGAAACTGTCATTTTGTTCGAGCAAAATTATAAACAGATTTCTATAAATACACATACGTATGCATTTGTATGAATGCGTATGTGCAGGTTTGTATGTTTGCATGTGGGCGATGAAAACTAAATTCCGCGCTTACTTCTGGCAATATCATCGGTCCTGAAAATGACAGTTTTTGCACATTATTTCGCACTTTTCTGGCCATGTTTCTGGCGGTAATAGTTTAATATTGTTGTTGTTGTTGTTCGTGATTGAGATTGCTTTTTGTTTTCAGTTTCTCCTTTTGGTCCATTATTTTTTGGCTGTCTGCTAAAACTTTTCCCCCATTTGTTATCAGGCGGGAAAGCCACAAACAATTTTTAACTAATTCTTTTAATTCAATGGAATAAAATAAAATCGTTTCGTTTCGTTTCATTTCGTTCTTGCGAAGAGTCGGCATCTCTCTTTCGCTCGATCAAAGATCGTTTAAGTGGGTGCGCGCATATGCATGTGTATGTGTATGTGCGCGTGTGCGTATGTACATGAATTTATTCGTGTATGTTTGTGTGTGTTTTGAAGGGGTTAGTGGGTGTGTATGTGCGTTACTGTTGAAATGTCTGCCTTGAGGAGTTGATATTGCAAACACACGCAGCCAACAGAAGCAGCATCAGCAGCGCCAACGAGTTTAACTTCACCAAACGTAAAACCGTGACGAATGGCTCCACTTCTCACCTATCGCGCAATGAATGCGGACGTGTTGAACGTGGACAAAAAAGGACGAAGAAGGACGAAGGTAAAGGTAGTGGTGGAGGTCGGCATGCTCGTTGATGGGCTTGGACGGATGATGTACGTCTAGGGTTGCTCCTTTTCCTACTACTCCTGCTACCAGATTTTCTAAACACTTCTCAAAAACTTGCTACTCGTCGCTTTAATGCAAATTTAGTGTCAACACAGAATCGACCATGACAGCAGTGTGTTTGTGTGAGCGCATATATTTTCATTTTTACTTGTTGGCCATTTCAGCAGCAACATCAACAACAACAACAGCAACCACAACACGATATCACGTGCTATGTTGTCTTTTGGTTTTTATTGTTAGTGTCTACAACGACGCGTTGTGAAGACACGTGGGTGGTTACACTCCCTACCACTCTATCTGTTATGTCGTCGTCTCTGTCTTCATTCCCCTCATATTTTTTATTCCATGTTCGTCGATGTTGGGCGGTGATCCTCGGTAATGCATATAAACTCGTAAATTATTTCCGAAGTAAAAGCGTTTGTTTAATTTTAATTGATTTTAAATGCTTTTAGCATTGATAATGAAGAACAGCAACAGCAATAATAATAACAAGAAAAAGAACTGCAAGGCAAGCAGTTTAGTAATTTTGCAAGAATAAAAAATGTTCGCTTTCTTCTTGGTTTCTTTCATTTCGAATTAGTTGCGATCACTTTAGATCAAATTTTTTTTGATAAAAGAATTTCCTAAAGACGGGAAAATTTTTTGATGCGCTTCAGTTTTATTGCTGCGACAACGACAATGTTGTGATATTTTCATAACACCTGAATGAAAGTGAAGTTTTTGAATATTGGTAATGAGTTTTTGAAGTCCAAAGAGATTTTCAAAACTTTTACAAAGTAATAAACATTTGAAAATAATTTCGAATATTTTGAAATTCCTTTAGAATATTTTACTTTTAGATACATGCGATTTATTGCTGTTATAATTTTAGTTCTAAAAAAAAGAAATTGCTTAAAAAGGAAAAATATGTGATAAAAGGCTTTAATTATTAAAGTCTCTGGAGACTGGAAGTCTTTGGAAGAGGGTTCAGTGTATTCTCGGTTTACGTATAAATGACTTAAACCTTTTGTTTTGATCAAAAAATATATGAAATTTTTATTAAAACTTACAGTTATGTATTAAAATAAAATATGTCAATTCAAAATTGTTCTATTTGAAATCTTTGACAAAAATAATTTCGGTTTCATTGTGGCTGACTTTGAGAAAAAAATTTTAATTTCGAATCGCGGCAATCACCATTGGAGGCGTAACGCAACATAAGTCATGGCAATGAATGCATCGTCAGCATTAAAAACGCAATAATTATTTAATTGCCTTCTGCAAATTGTTCATTTTTCTTTCACTTGCAATCATTCATGGTTGGTGATAGTGCCTCCTCAGCTTGTTTGTTCGTCTATTTGCGGATTGATATTGATGTAAGTAACCGATGAACTTCAAGGGAAGCAAGAAAACGATGGGAGCAAAACAATGTGTCTAATTGATGCGGTCGATTCTGGAGATAAATGGTGAAAGGGAGTGTAGGAGATAGATAGAAGTAAGGTGGTGCTCTAGCGGCAGCACCGATTAAGTCTCCATGTGTCGATTTTTACCTAGCTCCCATTAACATCTATCAGCACGAAGAATAGGAAGGAAAAAAGCGAGAAGCAGAATGATATTCACAAAAACAGAAATTGTAGGGGTAAGTAATAGTTGGTTAGAAGGAAACATTTACTTTTCGTATTACATGCTTGGAAGATAATAATCATGACGATGTTGATTACGATCACGATCACAACACTATCATCCCCATCGTGAGCGATCATCATCGTTGTCTTCATTGTCATTGTTTTCAAGGATTGTCGTTGCGCGGCAGTGATCGCGATGGACGTGCGTGAGAAATCATTACCTGAAATCAACAAGACCAGTTTGAAAACGATTTACAGTGTTGTTGTTGTTGTTGTTGTTGCCTTTGTTGTGGTTACTATTCATGTTTCTGTTTTATTTGCAGTTGCCAACGCATAAATTGAAAGTGTGCAATATATTGCACAATATATTGTAATACATCATTTATAATGACAATTACAATTGAAACAATTTTTGATGACGATCGGAGGTGAAATGATCGTCTTTAAAAATCACAACCATTGCGATGCTAAGTATTCGTGTGAAGCGAATTCGAAGTGAGGAAAAGAAAACTGAACATTGAAACCATTTTTCACATGACAGAGATAACAACAATAAACATAACAACAACAACAACAATAAAAAGTGCTAATTATTGTTTAGGCAGGACTAAAGTAAGCACCTGTTTTTTGTTAGCCTGCTCTTTGGCTTCTTTCTTTCATTCTTCCCTCCATTTTATTCTTATTTTTCCAATGAATTGCGATTGATGACAATGACAACAATGTCAGCAATAAAATCCACATGAATAAGAAAAGCCGCATAAACCAACAAAACCTTTAAAGAGAGAAATCAATTTCGCAGCTCATTAACAGTCACTTGTACGCGCCTGTTGCAGAGCATGCTGTCGCGACTTGAAAGGTATCAACAGCAACTTGATCATTGATCTCATTGCTATTGTTATTATTGTTGCTAAAGCTGTTATTGTTGTTTGTGCTCGAATGCAATTTCAATAATTTTATCATCACCATTGGCAGTATTGGTGCCTTCGTTGACATTCCCGACCATTCGATTCCCGAGCACTTAAGCCGCCGTCAAGTTCAAAGGTTTTTGTCGTCTGTGGAGTTAAAGCGGTAACGCTCAGTCAGTCAGTCAGTTAGTTAGGCCATGCATTGGCTCATCGACCAGTTGGTGACTGATTCGCCCAGTTTATCCAGATGGTTCCACTCCACCATTAAATTATTCGAACAACAATTTCAAAGCAAAAAGTGATGGAGAACATTCTCGACAATGGCGGGTGACGGCGGAATAAAATACTTACTTACTCCTTCTTGATATTGATTTGTTTGTTCGGGAGGACATAAAAAAATGAAACTATTCGATTTTTGGCACTCGATTGCAATCACTGGATTTCGGTATTTCTTTCATTTCTTTAAAGTTTGTTTAAATTGTTTAAGAACGCGATCACATTTTTATCTCACGGGAACATTTACCAATTGATCGTGTCTAAGAAAATGCTTTCGATAATTTCGGAGCATTGTCTGGCTGCGATAAAATGAAAAATCTACTCCGTCAGTAGTCCCGGAGAATGAGATTTGAGTGAAAGCGATAAAGAGCAGCGGTTTAAACCGATTATTGTATCAAAATTAGGAGAATAGTGTTTGATCGCAGCAAGATAAAGATTATTGATCACGGAAGGCAGGTAAGGATCAAATAAGCAAGTTAACAGGTGATCAGCTACTAACGATAGGGGTGATCAGAGGTGATCAGGGTGAATGACTGCAATAATTCATTTCGTCGGTAGTATTTTGTGACTGTGGGTTATCGAATTATAAATTACCCAAAACGGGAATCAATGTGCATATTTTCGACTATACTCGTGTTATGAGGTATAATTGATGAGAGTATTATTATGGGGCATAATTTTACGTCTACCTAATTGAAAGGGTAATCACGGTCAACCGGTCCCGAGTTAGCAGATTGGTAGGCATATGAAGTAAGTGATCTTTATGATCACTTTATGATGTGGATATGACCGTTAAAAAATACTTTAGAGAATTGTGGTTTCATACGGTGTTAGCAAATAAGCCCAGCGCGTAATATAGGTGGATTGACAACATATATTAATTTCATTTTGCACACTTTGAAAGAGATTGCGATCAAAAAAATCTGTAGTATGGTGATCAATGTTCATTGATCGATGCTTTTGGGAACATCACTCATTGAGCAATCCCACAAATTAATCTCCTTCAATTAAAAGCTCAGAAAGGTCTTCAGGGGATTGCAAAAAACCCTGTTAAACTAATTTCGTATTTCCCACAAATTACTAAGAAATCAGTCAATCATTCATTCTTTCTATTATTAAGCCACTTTCTTCCACCTCCAAGGTTCAATAGCCTCCTTTTTTCTGTTTAACGTCTTTTTCTCTTTAGTCTATTGAGATCCATCAAACTCTAGGTTACCGCATTAGTTGTTTGTAAATCCATTAAGCTTCTGACAAAAGGTTTCTCATGCTGCTGAATTAATCGAGCAAAATAAACCTTTTTCATATGCTTCAATTCGCAAACCCTCGCTAAACGAGAAAAAAGGAACAAAGGAAAAAAATCTTGAATTCAAAGGGATAAAATGACAGGATATTGACGATAATAATGATATCCTTTCTTCCTTGCTGATGTTGTTGCCAACGCTCGCGTTATTGTCTTGGTTGACGATGATGAGGTCGGTGGGGATGATGATGGAGTTGTTGTTGAAAGTGATGACATGTCTTTCGAGCAGATTTTTGAAGACAATGCAAAGATTGCTTAGGTTGAGTCGGAGCGTCATAAGATAACGGTGGCTGAAGAAACCCTCGACAAATATTTTGTATGACCGCATTTAGTATTTGTTCTAAAATGATGAGGAGGTTTATTTCTTCTATAAAAGATATAAAATCGTTCTCTCTGTTTTTGTGTGAAGGATTTACAAAAAAATCCGTTTTATAGAATTGACAAATTGTTAAAATGACATGATTTTAATCGCAATCCGCGGTTTTGCGGTGACAGAATGAATAAAATTTTGTTTTTTGATAATTTTCTAATAAAAATAGCTTTATATGAAGATATGAATTTGAGGAGGGCAATGTAATTCTTTGCATCTGAAGATCTTCTAAACTGTACGAGTTTAGGGCCCAATTACAAAAAAAATGTATTGTTATGAATGCTTCCTTTAAAGCAAGCAGCGAAAAGTGTCATTCATTCCACTTCTAAAATCGTCACCCCCTAGCACTAAGCCTCATTTTGTCTTATAAACCATAAGTTGTAAAGACACTTATATTACTGAGCTCAGTATTGGTTCCTTTTCCTACAAGGCAGGATTTCTCTAGTTCACATTGAGTCCTATTACAATGCTTTAAAAATCAATTTCTTAATCCCTTGTAAAGTGGTTTTGTCAAATCCTTTTGAGCGATGTCTCCTCCCCGCTCCTTTTTTCTATCGTTGGGAGCTATCGAATAAAAATTATCGAGTTATTCGATAGTTGTGACTTATTCATTAATTCAATAATGTATTTCTAAAATTTTTAGTAATTTGGAAACTATCGAATAATTCAACCATTATACTTATTCAATTGTTTTTAATAATTGAGAAATCCACGTGAAGGTCGAAACCCAAATAATCAACCAAGGCAAATATTTGCGAAAAGTGAAAAGTATGACCAAACTCGTAAAATAACTAGCGCTTTTGAAATTATTTTATCTACAAATTATAATAAGCGGAGTTAATGAATGAACGAATGAATAAGAAAAATTATTCGATTGTTAAAATTCTTAAACTAATTTTGTACAAAAAGACCTTTGATGGCTTTAGAATATTGATTGAATTGAAGAATGATTCGCGGTGTATAGTATTGAAAGGATAGCAAACAATGTTGGTAACCCAAATGGATTACTTTTATAATTGATCTTGGCGAATAATGCTGAACGATGAATGTTCAGCATAATTGATCTCAGCAAGAGATACGAAGCGAAATTTCGTTTATTTTATCATTATCAATGTTTAAAAAAATTAATTTATTTTAAACACGGAATATTTCATTCGATCTTGGTTTCTCGTTCTCGACTTCGTCTCCGGATTTTATACCTTTTACGTTTCATACCATTATCAGAAAATATATTCTCAAACATTATTTTAGATCGACATTTTCATTTCTGACAAGAGTTTCGACCGTGAATATTGTTATGATTGTTAGAGAGGATTTTTATCCTTTGGAAGACGGTGGTCACATCAGTGATACATCTTAGTATTAATCCAGCATTCGTTAGTCTCAGTATCGATTAGTATATGCCTTCAAATCTAATAAAATTTATAAAGACTTCTAGTAATAATTATGGTTTCATTATTTTCAAATCAAATCGGAATTACAATTGACGTATTTTTATCACAATCGGGAAAGTTATGCCAACATGAAAATTCACGCTAAAATGCTTCCATTGCTCTTACGGTATTCGGACTTAATTTCTTCTGTTATCCCTGACTTTTATTTCAATAAAAAAATGCAATATCATTATAATTAATTTTGTTTTCAATTTATTCTGTTTATATTTGATTATTTCCAAATATTCTGGACTAATGTCTCCAACATTCCCAATGCCACCAGTTTTAGCTCCTCCTTAATATTGTACTAAATTCCGAATTAGCCGGCAGAGCATGTTCTCTGAAATAAATTTCCTTAAAACAAAATTATATGGTTGGGGAATTTTGAAACCCTGAGAAATCATTTCTAGATTTAATATGAAATTATGTGTATCGCCGTCAGTGGACAGTTTAACTAGATACACGCGAGACAAGAAGCTACTTGAGTGACGGTAGCCCTAATCTTGATCTTGAGCTTATTCTCGGGAAAGATATTCTTAACGACAATTCAATTCAATTCCTTTAAACTTTTTTATAAAAAACAAAACCAACCAAGAGAATGATAACGTGTTCGAAAGTTCGAAAAACAACGAAAGTGATAAAATTCAATTTAATTAACTGTCAACACGATAGTCAGTCTTATTGCAAAGTATAAACAACAACAAATTCAGATAGAGAGCAAGAAGCTAAAGGGAATTATTAAGGAAATCAAGAAATGTTAGTAAAAAATCATACGAAGTTGATGACAATGAACTCGAAGATGATCGTCAAAAGGACGATGATGAAGAGATTCACGAAGATGTAAATGAAGAAAACAAAGCAGTGGAACCAAATATGATGTAGTGGAGGAAGAAAAAGACATTAAAGCTGTTCGAATTATGTTGCTGATGGCGCGAAGAAAAAAAAAACAGTTCAGTAATCTTTCGGCGCGAGGCTGTCGATCGTTTATCGTTGATACATATTTTCAATATGTTTCGCTTTCTTTTATTTGTTGTGTTTTCGAAGAATAACGACGCTCTTCGAGCAAATGACATGCGGGCATGCACGCGTGATAACGATACCAATCAAGATGACTGAAATAGCAATAGCAATAACAAATAATACAACAACAACAGACGAAACGATGATAATTTTAACAACAATTTCAAGCAATATTAATTATTTATGAAAGTGCAGTGAGTGTGTTTTATTCCAAAGAGGACGTTGATTTCGGGCGGAACACGGACGTTGCTTCACTACGCTCAGCCCTGAACAAATTATGGTTGCTGTTCTTATTATTGTTCTTACTGTTGCCTGTGTAGTTGTTGTTGTTGTCATTGTTGGCGGTATTATCGACAACGTTGCTGTTGAAGGCTTTTTGTTTCCAAAATAACCCGAGCAAGTTTTCTCCGAGCAAGATTTTTTATTTGCAACTTTGAATAATCTTCGTCGATTTTTTTCTCCGCCTAAATTTTTCTCTCCATGACTTCCTTCTTTGCACTACCAACCCTCGATCCTTCTCTTTACTCTGCCCTTAAATTGTGTTTGCCTTTTGACAGCATGTGAAAGCGGGGATTCCATATTTTATGACCTTCATATTGAAGTTTCTTCAATTCTTTTTCCAGCACCATCAGATAATAATTGTTTCAATATGTCGGCGAGATCAGGAAATTTGCCTTCTGTTGATTTCATTTAAAGAATGAACGATCTTCTTCTGTTCGTTGACGAGCTGAATGAATTTTTAGCATTGAAATTCTAAGAAATCGTTGTACTTACTTTTGGCTTTTTTTAACATTGAATTTTTAATATACATTTTTGAAAACAATCAAATCGATGTCGAAGGATTCAACACATTTGCGGTTTCTTATAGTATTGCCGGGCTACAGAAAACCGCTTTGATTGAATTTTTTAAGTAAATTAAGCGAAAATTGCAATAATGAAAAAGAAGAAATTGTGATCATTTTCATCGCTACTAGGAGTGATTTTCTCATGATCAAAGTTTCTTGATGATAATGAATATAATTCTTTATTTTATAAAATCTTTAGCTGTCAATGATCGTTGTCACTATGATTGTTATCAAGGTCACCCTCTTCGGTGGTTACCAATTTAGCTTTGATCTTTAAGAAAGTCTGTTTGATGGCTACCGATGTCCCTTAGGCCATTATTAAGATATTTTGCTAGCAGTTTTTGATAGCTGTAAAAATTGTTCTTATCTCTTTCAAATCGGTACAATTTGTCATTACCTTAGTTTTATCGATTTTAAATTATGATTACTAATTAAGTCACTTTGGTCACACAAAGTCATTTTGACAATTAGATAAAACAAGAAGACAATTAGACAATTAGCAAAGTAGCTTCTGTCATTACCAAAAGCGGATTTCTCATTATCAAAGACGATTTGATTGTCGTTATAATATCTTTAATCACCTTTCTCAATTTCTTTTATCACTTTGTGAAACACTACGTCCCGTATGGAACATCTCCAGAGTCGTTTTAATCGCTATTAAAATAGCTTTGATTGTTATTGAAATTGCATTGATGCTCTCTATGTCATCTTGTTTCTCAAAGGGCGCCACAAAAATTTATTTTCATGGTCGTAAAAATGTTTGAGGATCTCCATAAGCATTTTGATTGATAGTAACATGATCACAATGATCATTACCAAAATCACGTTAACCATTATCAGAGTCTCTTTAATTACTACCGAAGTTATTTTGATTATTATAAATATCACTTTGATCGTTATCAAATTATCTTTAACAAAACTAGCGATCTGTTGTTTTATATATTTTTCTATTGTTGTTAGTGTTAGGGTTAGTGTTAATTCGGGCTGCTGTTAAAGTATTTTTTAATGTGAGAGACTTAGTCTGTTACCGGCTCAGTGGACCAAAATTGGGCGAAACCAAACAAGGGCGAAGATATACAACAAAAACAATTACTACAACAACAGTAACTACTAGTATTTCTTCTGTCTGAACACTTTCTTAATAAAATGTCAAAGGACATGAAATTGTTAGCGGAAAATAAATACGAAAGACGAATAAGCATCTTTGAGCTTTAGTGATAGATCCGATTGCTAACAATATTATGGCATATATATTAGTTTTAGTAACGCTTGTTTCTGAGGTAAAAAAATATTTTTTCCTCTCTAAATTAATTATCAAATCCGAAGCTTATCTAACAAAATTGTATCATTACCAGCGTGATCATCGTCCATTATTTACCGTCTGTCCTTATCAATATTTATTTGCCTGTTTGTTAAGTTCTTCTCTTTTTGGAAAATTATTTATTACTTTCAATACATCGTTAATTTATTGTTCGTTAATGAGTTTCTACTCATTAATTTGTGTGCGTCTGTTTATTTGTGCTTATTGGTCGTTTTAAATATATCTAGGACAGACCAATATGCCCATCGTATTGCCAATTTTTAACGTTGGCAAACGTCGGCCGACAGTCACCGAAATTGACCAAACCTGACACCAGGACGAACAGCAGTAGCAATGACACCATCCGCAATTGTTGACTTGTGTATGCGGTTTCTCATACTTTTAATGCAACAATAACGATGACGACAACGTACAGAAGACACGACCGGAGAAACAAACGAAGTGGAGAAAGAGAAGAAATGAAGATTAACTGAAACTTCCACGCAAAAACTCATTAAGGCGTCGCCTTTACTTCGCTTTTGGGAATCACTGATATTTTTATTGTATGCCGCCTCTCATCAAAACATTTATTACCACCCAGCCAGATATCCACGCACACATACGCACACATACGCACACATACATGAAAAGATGAACAGTCATTCAATGCAATTAAATTGAATTGTGCTTGTCTGTCTCCTTACACAATAATTCACCAAAAATATAATACAATTATATTCAACGCAATACGCCTACCTCCCACCCTCCCCTTCTCCTCGCATTTATCCTCATTTCCCGACATTGACAAAATTTCATTAGTTAAGCATCAGTGAGTGCCGAAGACAGTGTTTGTATTACGAGCGCACGCTTTTGCGTCGCGATAATTTGCGTGCTAGGGGTGGGCGACTGGATGACCGTAAGGTCGATAGTGAGGGTAATGACTTATTCACCGCGAAACCAAAAAAAATTTGCACGGCAAATGACGGAAATACGACCGAAATTCATCAATGGCTGTGAAAATATATGCCTGCATTTTTCGACTATCCGTAATTTTTTTATATTATAATTTCAAAAAATAATTGAAAATAAATATACAATTTTTTCGAATATATATACGAATTCTTAGGGAACCATAAACCCGAAAAATGTGGGGATTTCAAAAGGTTGATCGTAATTTAGCGATAGTTCGTGGGAATACGAATCAAAAGAAATCCTAATGAAGATCATGGATTGAAATGGTCTGCAATTAATCTGCCATAGAATATTTTGAGAAAAAGTCTATTTTGAGGGTCTTGAAACTACAAAAGCCAAAAAGAAATTACATAAACTACGAAGTGATTACAGATGGCTTGTTGTCAACGATCAGTGATTGAAACATAGGTAGATAAAAAGAAGGGCTCCTAGAAAACAAATTATTATTTGTTATACCTGGGAAATGGGAATATTATTAATTCCGGTTTTCCACAATGGTTCGCAATTTTAGTCTTCAGGCAGAATACATGGAAACCTATTGCTTCAAAACTCACGACCCCACCCACCATTTATTTATTCCCCCAATGTAGCACTCTCGTAGGTCGATACGTCATATTAAAATCTCAGAACTAATTAAACCAAAAAAACACTAACGACAATCAGCTCAATGCAATAAACCAAAACTGATCAGGAATCTGATAAGATCTCGTTTTGTTGTAGCTTTTTTCAATAAAAAAATATATTTGAATATAAATTTTCGAATATAATCGTTGGTCGTTTAGCTGGGTCGATGGGTATGTTTAGCTCGTAGGTTGGTTGCTTGGTTAGTTGTCTGCTCGCTGAATAACTTGATTGTACGTGATCATTCGTGATCTTCGGGTACGAGAATGAGGTGTGACAAATGCGCACAATTCGGTGCCTAAAAACAAGCAGAAGATATGGGAAGGAAAGAAAAGAGAAGGAAACAATGAGGAGGATCAAAAGAGAGAGAGAGAGAAAGACAGAAAGCAAGAGTCACATCTTTTAGGAAAATAAACCAAAGAAGTAAAACTCTGACAGATTGATCTGTCAACAAAGTGAGCGTTAAAGATCGTTGAAAATCGTTTCCGCTGAAAATTGAATTTGAAGAAAGCAATAAATTTGAAAAAGGAACAACCGGCATCACTTCTTATGTAAAACTTATAATCAAAATAACAAAAAAAAAAGAACGTAAAAAGATGTTTGGTTCTGCTCTACTAGTCTTATGGCTTTTTGACAATTTTATATTTTTCAGAGTATGTTTTTTCTTGTTGATATTCTTATTACTGCATCGCTGGTGGTGTTGCTTTTGTTGTTATTGCTCCTTCTACAGTTTTTGCTAACAACTTGTATCGCTTGTTTACGTATGATGGCCTGAATCAATGAAGATCAAAGTGAAACGGCAAAAGGCTGATACTACGTGATGGATATAAAAGAACGGAAAGAACAAGAATCGTGCTGCTGCAATGAATATTTTTCTCCATTCTTAATATTTAATTCTTCTAAAATGATTACTTAATTGCCAAAATTTTAATAATTTTTTTCCATAAAATTTTTATTTAAAATTTTGAAAATATTTAACGACACGAAGCATTTTGAACTGCATTTGCCAAGTGATCATTTTTATTTATTTAATATTTATATTGGAGGTCACCGCCAAGGCCAACATTTTAAAAAGTATTTCAGAAAAATAATTGAAAATTAGCAATAGCTTCAAATTTTGTTATTGTTATTCTTCTAAACAAATAGACAGTATAAATTCCCTGACAGTTTACGGAGGTCGAGGCGAACAGACACCGCCCATCACTTTTTTGCAGAAGGGGTAAACCACTAATTACCGTACCGATCTCCGATCCTACGGTCACAAATCGTTCTTTACGTCAATCCAAGGCTTGAGTGACGGTGGTTTTGTTTTGTCACTTTTACCGTTTCTGATCTCACTGATCATGCGCGATCGGACTACTTTGTGTTTTATTAGGAAAGCGAAAGAATACACATCCATCATAGTTTGGATCATTTTCCAAACCAATACAATAACAATTTTTCCGATGCATAAGAAAAACGTTTCCTTTGGCAAATGCACGCGCTCACGAACACACGATAATCACTGAGACGACACTTTTATAATCCTATTCCGCAATTTGTTTGTTGCTGATCGTACGTAACTAACAATGACGTGAATGGTAATGGTGATTATGATGGTCATGATGGTGACGATGTGTCACTGATGGTACATAACTATGACAGGAATGATGATAATGTAAATAGTGGTAGGAACGGCCATGAGAAGAATTATTATGATAAAGCTTAAGCGAATCCCTTACAATTTATAGAATAATTTTATGACCTTGTACCTCAATTTTTGAGGATCGTATGCAGTTCTTACCAGTTTTTGTTAGAGATAATGAGGTGTTACCGATCGTGTTAATAAATTACGAATAGCAATGCAAACTATTTATACTATTCACACTTGTAGTCCCTCAAAATTAATCAAAATTAATTAAAAGTTCGAATTTAAAATTTTAAAATTGTCATTGATTTAAATTTTTGCACCTTTAAAGCCATCCTTTAAAGTCAGAATTTAAACGTAATCCGATAAAATCAAACATTCAAATTATGATGAAGGTATAAATAATAAATTATAATAGAACAATAAAATTTAAGAAAATTTGTTGTAATCTCCCCGATAATCGTGTGGTTTCAAGCGTTCAAAGTGTGCGGCTTTCGAGCGCCCAAGTGATTCCAAGGAAATACAAAAAAGTGTCGTCGGTGTGGAATAACAAAGCGAAAAACGATTAGTGATCTCTATCATGATAATTAGTTGGGGAGAAACGAAGTGTCAACACAACAAAAGATTTGACCTAACAGGGAATTATTTAGTCTACGCAATATTTTTGGACATTGCGAAAAATCGCGATCTATAATTACTTTATTGTTATAATTTTTTGCCCAGATGGTGAACCGTTGATAAAATTATCGAGATCAATATTTTAGAAATTAGAGTGGAGCTTCATTTGAGACCTTTATATTTGCTTATGAGGAGAGAAACTCGTCAAAACTGTTCCGTCTTATGATACTGAAAGATGTGCGTATCCCTTTGCTTTGCACTCTTCTCCTATCTCTTTTCAACCCGTCTTAACGATCGTGAGTATTCCTACCACGGTCATCCCATTATTAAAGACTTATTTACATCGCACGCGTAAAACAATATTAAACATACTGGCTGTGATCTTTTTACCCCTAACAATTTTTGCCAATCGTAAATGATCGCTACATAAAAACCATTGCGGCATGTAATTTTGCAGTAAATTTCACTAAGGGATCATTCGAAAGATCATTATTTCCATGAGTACTTAACTTAAATCGTTGCTATCGTTGTCGTTGCCGAAGTACCGCCGCAACCACTTGCACAACCTCTATGGTGTACCACCGAGGTGGTCCCTGAAGATTTTTTGTGGCAGCTTCTGAAAATTTTTTTACTCTCAGTGTTTTAGATGTTTATTTTGTCTTTAATTTATCCCTTGCGAGGCACAGATGCTCTGTATCTTTAAGATTAGCACAGAGATACCAAACGAGGGTGTATTTATTATCGTTCGCTTGTATTCATGCGTATGTGTGTATGTGTGTAAAGGAATGTTTCCTCATTAACCCATTAAAACTTCCGATTTACGTTTGCCGCCAAACGATAAACTATTTTTTGGGTACTTTTCTCGGTTTTTTGTGTTTTCGTAGTCTTTTTCTTTTGCCGAAGGAAAGATTTTAATGACATATCGTAAAGATTAATCATCAAAGCCGTTGGAAAATTTATTTTATTTTAAATTTCATTAACCGTGAAAGGAAAATGTGTTAAAACTATTTTAATGAATTGTTTTGAAATATTTCTCGTTTTCCTCAAAGTTTTTATTACAGGCGACGATATGGTGCCAAATCGGTCCAAACACTATAAAAATTAAAACGTTTAAAAGATAAATATCATATGGGAATGAGCCGAAGATCAATGAACGAGTGTGGTCATTAATGTATGGTATATTGAAGCGTTTATCATCAGCGGTACTCATCATTAAGTCAATCAAGGAATGCTTTTTAAAAGTTCCTTAAAATAAATTCCGATCATTTCAGATCAACGTCTTTAAAAAATAGCTATCAGTTACCATTGGAGGTGAAGAAAAGCTAAGCGATCAAATAATGGTCACGACAGCATATTACTCGTAATAATACCCGTAATTGATTGCGTTATTCATTCCAAAATCAAAATGAATTCATTGAGAAAAACTCATCGAGAAAACATTGAGTGGTAATGAATGATTATGATAATGCGAATGATCGCCGATTGTTATTACCACGACACAAGCATATGTAAAGTACATTCGAGCGATCATTGGAATGGCTGCGTGTAAAAATGGTTTGCTATCTGATCATAATATAATATTTTTATCACAATATCACATTTCCTTAGAAGGCTATATCCTGATAATAGTAATAGTTACTCACGATCGTCACGTAGGTGATCGTTTGAATGAGTATCTATGTGTATAACGAAAGGGTTATTATATTCAGTTTAATGGCACTTCGTAAGGGATCGTTCTTTAATAACTGTAACATAATATCTAGACCTGTTCGGCAATTGCGATCACAAGCCTGTTTATGACATACTTAAGTGAGTATTTAAAGTAAAGCATATTAGACGCTATAATGGATCAAGCGCCGTTAAGGCATGTTATCAATATGATTTGCTTATTAATTTATCAAAGCTGTGTAAATCCTTGCTTAAAATACGCACGGTCACTGCAATCCAGTGTCACTTAAACGACGATTGGGTTTATTAAAACTCTTTTGACGATGAATGACAAGAACGGTGTGGTACGTATGAGAAATATTTCCACTTCTTCTTTTTCCTTATTACTTTCCCAAATTCCAACAAGTTAGCCCATCTTTTAATTATGGAAGTTGTTCGATTATTCACATACCTTTCTTTATAAAAAAAACAAAAATAGAGATTTTTTCAGCACATTTCACAAATTATCCTCTTAAATCTGATTAACATTGACAATCGATTAATTTATTATGCTAGGCACCACAAGTGGAGAATATCAATTTCGAAAATTTGCTTTTCTTTCGAAAAACGAAAACACACATATCGAGAACAATATATTAAGAAACTTCATAAATAAACAGAATAAGAAACGCATACAAATCAGAAATTAGTCTTCCCCAACAACAACAACCTCTGGCTGCCTTGTTTAGGTTTCGATCACAAATGATTCGTTCACTACGCCCGCTACGGACATTTTTCAGTCAGGCCTGTTCGCAGTACGATCGGTCGAGAGATCGATACGGTCTAGGATAATCTTTACAAATTTACGGTATCAAGTTACAAACTGAGAGGCACACTAAAGCATGACCAATATTGACAAATATACCATAATAAGTCAAAATGTCTAAAGAAATAATAAGTCTGTAAAACAAAAGTCTTTGATCGAGCATTGATCGAGTCAAGTTGATCACATGGGAAACAAATAAAAAGGAGCTGTTGTCAAACAACTGTAAACCATCGAACGCATCGGACACAAACAAATTATCACTCAGAGACGACGGCCGTGAATAGGCGTACCCAGTTGTTTCTACATCCGTTGGTGATAGTTGGTGTGGTGAAGGCATGATCGCGCCTGTTGTTTAATAATTCTAAACATTTTATTAGCCCTCTATTCTCTCCTTTAATTCTTTCCTCGACTTTCACTTTCAATGGAACCTTATGGAATTTCATTTTCCTGCAAGAAATCTCTTCACACTCTAAGGTAGCGAATAATATCACGTGGATGCACTGAGAGAAAACTATTGCTTGAAATATTTCAATGGTTGAATGGGTTTGAAGTGAATGTATATAAATGTTAGATTGAATAATTGCGATCACTGAGCATAATCTCGCAACTCTTTTTCTGAAGGGAATCTTGCCATGATTGAATCGAAACTAAATCCGATTTTCAGTGCTGGAGTTCGATAAGCTTCGATAAGCTCGGTGACTCGGGGTTATTAATATTGATTCTCACTCAAGTAATTCTGGAATAATATAAATATTTTAGGGTTAATAAATATAACCTACGGTAAACCGATACGATTCATAAATGGATTTGATCCATGCGCAATTGTAACAGCGCACGGTCAGTGGTCATGATTCACAATCAATGCATAGTATCATGCATACAATACATAATGTAGGAAATTTATGATCAATATAACAATTCACGATCAATGACTATTATATTCATTCGATGAATCACTATCTGTCAGCTACAAGACAACCATTAATAAGGAAATTGAGCCATTGGAACCCTAATCAATACGAATGATTCAAAACCAATCAAAATTATTGACGACCAATTAATTTCATTTGTGACCAATTTGCCTAACTGTGATATATGAATATGACTGATGATTCGCCATGATTACACCACTGATTTAAATGAGCCAGGATCAATACAACTACTCTATGGTGAATTTAAAAACGAACTTCGCAGTGTATCGTATCAACTCAATTACTCTCCGATCGATGGAATCGCTACTTATTGTTCGACTGAGGAAATGCAATTGACAGATAGACATCAGTATGAGTTACGGGCTCACCACACGTTACCTAAATATTCTTTGAAAACTTCCTGAACCCGTAAGTAGAAAATGATGAAAGAGAGAGAAAAGATACTAGCAGATATTACTGACCATAAATGCCGCAGGTTTCAATGATCAGGTATTTCAAAAAAGAAATCTACAACTGAGACAAATCAGCAGTAGTCCTCACGACAGCAGCAGCCGCAACAACAAAAGTAATATATAATATGTCTGTGCATACTGACATTTGGTATAGTCGGGGAACAGTTTTTCTAAACCGAAAGCAAGGTATTGTTTTCATCTCGTTGTGGTTGATTGGAGTTTTTTTTCAACGGACTTATTGCTATTGTTGTTGTCGCTTTTTCTGCTGTTATTTGTCTCGATCGTTAGGTAATTACTTAGTATATCTCTCGGGCTGTCCTTTGTTGTTTTACTTCTTTAGGTGGTCCCTAATACATCAACTATTTGATTTATTTTGAGTTTCTTCCTAACGCATTCTTCAAATTATCAAGATTTTTACTTTTGATCGAAATTTTGAGGAAGGGAAAACCGAATTGAAAGGGTAGTAAGACCAGATTTGAGGTGTTAAGTTTAGTTTTGTTTTTATTTTATAACGTTTTAAAAAATAAAGGATCTGATAAGACAAGTTTGAATCGTTAATAAAATTCAAAATGGATTTTAATTTTTCGAGGAATTTTTTGTTAGAACATCTAAGTGTGTCCAAGATCCTCGAACTCTACGTACAACCTCCACTATGTCAGTACGATTCGTCAATACAATCATTCACCTTCCACCCTCAGTAAAATGAATACTTTTCCAAAAGCGTTTACATCATGATCAAAATAATGACTGCAGCGTGTACAGTGGAATATACAAGATCGAAGTATAGTCATTATCTCCAGAGTCTGCTCTCTAAAGAATAGCCATGATCTGTTGTGGATGCTAAATAGAAGAAGAAGGTCACATTTTCTATTAAATTATTGGCTTATTGCTTTAGTCGTGGACCTTCCTCTTACCCAATCAACTACTATATCGTAGTCATTGTTAAGGATAATGTGCTGCAAATGAAATCTCAAACCCCTCACCGATCTCTCTCTCTCTCCCTGTTATGACCATAACGTTCGTGTGTTGTCCGCTTGTCACAGTCACACCTTCTTATCTTGAACCATTGATCAAAAATCTTCAACAAGTTGGCAAATTTCTTGTTATGTCTTGTCATGAGGAAGGTACCATTGCCAACAACAACTACAACCACAAAAGGGTTGACTACAAATAGGATGCTTTGTTTAACAGCAAAATGCAATAATTGTTAAGCATCAATGAACCGAGGAAACAATGACTGCTGCTGTTGTTGGTGATCATTTTTTGAGGCAAAGTGTATGAGCACTGCTGCCATTGCTTCCCTATAACATGTTAGTTACTGATATTGCTGGTGCTGATGATCATTATGCTTGTAGTTGTAATAGTGCTGGTGATGATAGTATGGCTGCGTTATACCAACAATTAACCAAATAACCAAACAACCAAAAACAAACAGTGGAAGTCTTTTATATTGACAATCATGCGTTTAGCTTAAGACCGCAAGGAAGGAGTCATGACAAAAGAAGACGAAGAAAGAAGAGAAGAGAGAGAAGGAGTTGGAGGCTCTGAAGTATACGCATAAATACGTTTAGCTGATGTCTGCGTAAATCTTTAACACGACATCTTGTCGAAATCTATGAATACCTTTTAGAAGAAAGAAGAACATTCATTCCTAAAGTGATCATTTATTTTCATTTTATTTTCATGAAAAGTGCGTGGGTCAAATACGATAAATAGATTCTCAGAGATAGAAATAATAGTCAAAGACGGCATGAAGCCTAAAAGCAGAAAGAACTACTATTGACTACGCAACAAGAAACAATAAAGACGCACCGACAAAACGATCGGAAAATTGCGTATGCAAATTTGTGCATCGTTGCTACGCTATTTTGATCGGTATCGCCTTAACGGATCGAAGGTAATATCTACTAAACAGAATCGCATGAAAATATGTTCGTTTTCAGCATTGTTTAGTTTTTTCATAAAAGAGGGAAACCATATTCCTTACAATAAACAAAATTTTTTGTTAGCAATGTTATCGTTTCTGATTAGCTAACTAATTCATTTCCTTTCATTTGAACTTGAATTTTCATTTGAACTTGTGTTTTATTTTTATGTAACTAAGTACATAATAAATGAACTTTATTATGGCGTTAATATATTTTCTATGAGACGTTATTGGCCTTTGTTTTAGCTTAGGCTTTCATTATACTCCAATGATCATCAAGTTATCATTTTCCTTTCTTTACAAAATTAGCACTCAGTTGGTGATGACCACCTCTCAGAACTCGATCAGTCTTCTTCTTTATACTCTTCATACTGTTTGGCTCATTTTGTTTTCTGGTGGTGATTTTGAAGTCATACAATTTATAACCGATTGGAATTGAAGTTTTTTCTCCATAAATTTCTTCTAAAATGAATTTCATAACCATCAATTTAGCCATCGCTACCACCCAAGACGTTTATCCAGAGTCCCAACCACAAATGCCACCCAAAACAATGAAAAATTGTGTACATTAAACAAATATTATAAATGATAAATAATTGAAAAACCGCAAACTATCGAAACGTGATCGATTTAATGCTAAAATTGCAACAGAACAAATCACCGACGATCGTTGAATGCATGGATACTTGGCTTCTCGCCACCACAAAACTGGCCGTCATCACGATCAGATGAATATGCCGTGATCACCACACAAAACGCTAAATTTATGTAGATTAAAGTAAAAGAAATAAAAATGGATTTATCAAATGAAATGAAAAACTTAAAGAAAATAAAATTTCGAATGCAGATGAAATGAAGTAATCAATTTCTGGCGACCGTGCATACAGCTGCTGCTGTCCCAGATAGCAAGGAGTTGGCTACCACATTTAAAAGTGATCAGACTTGTTGAAATAATCCCAACAACATTACGAACAATATCAACTACGTCAGATCAACAGAATGGCAAATAGCAGAGATCGCCAGCAATCGGTGCGACGCGTACAGGAAAACATTTAGTAATAATGGAATGGAATAAGCTAAAATGGAATGGATGGCATTAGACCACACTAAATCACGATGACAATCGAAATATATTATCAGGATTCCTGTGGCCGATGTGACGTTGATGTCATTTTGATGGCTGACGATGATCATTTTGAACAAAAATTGTAAGGAATGCAGTAAACAGACATTGATAATTATAACTATTGTAAGAGAGGTCATAGTTTGAATAGTCTGATGACTAAAAGGACCGTCTGAAATACTGAAAAGTGATGTTGATCAAAAAAGTTTCGTGATCATGGCAATAGGGATGATCATAATCATGATGAGTACAAACAGTAAACCAGTCGTGAGCATAAAAATGAGCGGAGATATGATTGCTATCGATGTGAATAATGACTCCAAAAATTCGACTGTCGATGGCAATTGATCATAACAGCCATCTTGCAAGTAATCGTAGTCAGTACAAAATATGATGGTGCCAGTTTTTGCTGATAGATAAAAGTAACCGTGATACCGACGATTAACTATGATTTAGATATTTTGAGAAAAAAGGATGGACGCTAAACTCACATGCATCACGATGACGATAATGGAAATATGATAGTTATGCCCGATAAGATAGTGCGATGATAATATAATGATGAGAAGTCAACCCATGACGTGAAAAGTCAACGAGAGTCCGAAAGAATTGCACTGGTGTCGATCGTAATGTCGTTTACGATGACGGTCATGAAAAAAAGGCGATTATGTTTCTACCTGTATGATGGTGTGGTGAAAAGCTGTTGCTACTGATGCTCAACTCAATTGTATATGATAGCAAAACAACAACAAAAACAACAGTAACTAAACCAAGTTATTACAAAATGTATCAAATATATAAAAATGATATTAAAAAAAGTGATTGCAACACGTTTGAATAATTTTTCCAACGTATTGCGCATAAGCGTTGGAAACTCTACTTCTCTTGGTTACCACAGATACATAATCGTATTTTTTAAAACGGTTGATTGTTGAGCAAGAACTCATTTGTCGACTAGTTCGACGAAGAGGTTCCAATTTCGGTTCAACGGCTTCCTTCCATCGCAGCCACTTGACGGCCATTATTTTTATATTAACCGATGTTTAGCTACGAAGCATATGGTTTTTATGATTACCAGTTAAAAACGCGCAATCTTAGCGTCAATTTAAATGTTATAATGACACTAATAAGCGTTATAATGTGCGGCTGAAATGTTGGAGTCGCGTTTACAAATCGACTAAATAAGTTCAACAACTGAAATTTAATTATTCGCGTTCTTTAAAAAATCGTTCTTTGGAATATTTTTCGGCATAACGCTTTCTAATTTTCCTTTTTCATTCATAAAGAACTCAATTTTTTCTTCATAAGAAACTCAATGATTTTTACATGACATAACTAAACTCATATATAACAAATGGATTTTCATTACCAAAATAAATTCGCTTCCGCTTCCACTGACCCAAAATGACCCGGTCCAACCGGACCTTCATAGTTTAACCTGCATATGGTGGCACACCATTACTTATTGTAATTCTTTAATAAATTAAGCAATTTTGTCTTAAAAGACTTGACTGTCTTCCTACAAATTATGTATTGTCGATAAAAGCATATCAAAAATCAAAGGACCGCTCTTGATTGATTATTGCTCAACGTGCTAATGGAGATTTCAATTTTGTGGTCTGTCAATCAGCAACAATAAAACATGTTCTTATTGAGAAATATAGGCCTCGTAAGAAATGCACGCAATAAGCTCATCAGCAAAAAGAGAAAAAAGAACAGTTTATTGTTGTTTTTGTCTGGTTTTTTGATCCTTCTTCTGTTCATTTCTTTCCTTTTCGTATCAAATTAACAATAACATATATTTAATTTATAAGATAATTTACAATAACACGGAGCGACAGCAATCACTGACAAATCGTGTACTTTATTTCACTCCCTCCTTTTTTCCCATACGGAAGAATAATTTACTAACACACATAAATAATCCATCACCTGTCAACACCTGTCATTCGTACGTCAAACGGGAGAAACGATCGTCAGATATAGTTTCAGGCGCTGATGCTGCCTTCGTTGCTGCCTCTTCTTCTCCATGCATCATGTATCACATGTCCCTGTGTATAAGCGGACAACAACAAAAGTTTGTTTGCTTTAGAAAAAAAACAACGAACTATTAAATGGTCATACAATGAAGTTGTTTTTGACAATTGACAGTTGAATAGGAAGACCGTAAGAGAGGCATGAGCGAGAAAGAGAAGTGGAATACAACATAGTGAGCGGATGAGAGCGTGAACGAACACAGCCTGCTTTGTAACATTGTTGCCAAGAAGTGTCAGTTTGACATCATTAATCATTTGATTACTTAGTTTCCCTCCTTTCATCCCATCGAACCCAGCATCCCTTGATTACCGTTTACGCACACGAATACCAGCATACACCCGCGTACACATACGATTATACCCTCACCGCCACGCAGTTTAAATTGACGTTTGAATGCTTGATTGAATTTCAAATTTGACAACTCTATCTGTCTAAATGTGTTCATTAAATCAGAAGGATGATGACGGAGCAGGAGAGGGGAAGCAAGAGAAACTAAAGATCGTGAAATTGCATGATTCTAGTTTGTGTGTGGTTGTGTGTATGGGAGTATTTTCAGTCTCTCTCTCTCTCTGTGTGTGTGTATGTGTTACCAAAACAGCCAAACAGTCAGACTCAGTTGACAAAACAGTCACACGTTCATTTACCGCGAGGAAATATTACGCAGAATTAAAAATATGACTAAATTCAGAGGAAACAATAAATAAGAATAACCTTA
Source organism: Physocephala rufipes (assembly GCA_963966595.1). NCBI lineage: Eukaryota > Metazoa > Arthropoda > Insecta > Diptera > Conopidae > Physocephala > Physocephala rufipes. The sequence continues at coordinate 8,295,740 of OZ016504.1, read as the reverse complement.
AGGGGATATAAAACAAGGAAATAGATTTGAAGACACGGTAAATTCTTGTCAATTAGCGATAAAATGACGATTTCATTAAAAATAATTTCAAGTTTTTGACCAGTTGAAAACAAATTTGTGGTCATTTACTTTAACGCCCTTTAAAAAGGGGTTGGACAAATTTTACAAATATTTTATGATCACGCAAATCAGCAATTCCTTAGGTCATGATGAACTAAGCATGAATTAATAATTATGGTTGGAAAGAGATAATTTCTTTTCTAGCGAGCACTCCAAGCATTCCAGAATATAGAATTAGGAAAAACTTGAAATTTAATACCACTACCCTTCGTCCCTCCCAAAAGCTTAACCTAAACTGAAACCAATCGATCAATTACATTCAATATCGCTTTTGTTTTAAGGTCTCTGTTAAAGAAGTTTCCGTATATATTTTTTGAAACGAATTTTTATACAATCGGAACGAATTTTCGAAATCCATATACACGCAAGCAATTTTTATCATTTATTTATTTGTTTAGTTTAAGCCGACAATGAAACAATTTGTTCCACGGTGCTGGCGGTGGACGTGATGGCGATCGTATGAACACAATTTGGCCGCGGGCAGACACAATTGATTTGTCACAAATCGATGCAATCAAATAAAAACATAAAGAACCATTTCGAGACCAAACAATGGATCCAATACAATCACTTCGAAACATTACGATCGAAATTTTCCGTAGTCAAATCAATAAAAATGTTGTAAAAGGAACAAAAATGCTCTATAAAACCGCGACGAGTTGCAAAACGTGGATCAGGTGATGACCATGGTGTTGGTGAACATGATAATGATGTCGGTGATGAAGCCACTCATAGTGACTATAAACAACAACAACAACATTTACCCACTAGAACTAATTTCAAGTTTAAATTTTCCTAGAATGGATATAACCGCATACAGAAAAGAGGCGAAGGAGAAGACGGGACTAACGGATAAATGCATGGAAAGATAAAAAGTGTCGGCGGACACGCGCCTGTTAAAGATTTAGGAATTTGAGTCAACGACAACAACACCAGCAACTACTATAACTGACAAATCGAACCTAAAGTGATGCAAATTAGCTTCGAAACCTTAAAAGTTTCTTTAAAGAAAAGTGCCTCGTAGGAAAAATTAAAGACTTTACAAGGACTAACCGCAACAAATTTATTTTCTACAATAGTAGAAAAGAGCAACAACAAAAATGAAGTGAAAAAAAGGAAGACTAAGAAAGAAGAATATAAAGCTAAAGTTTGCAAATAAATTCGTTGTGGTCATCAGGCATGCCATACTTCGGTTACAGATCGACAATCACAATGACCACTATTCATGGCTTTAGTGATTTGCGTTGATCACGTTGATGGCATTCGATCACGTGACATTATGCCGCAATGACATTCGTCACATTTTTTATTAGGCAGGCTGTATCTTGTCGAGCAGCACAGAAAAGGGCCCGGCTGAGTTTTTGATGCTAAACACGTTACTGAGTTTGATACTTTGACGACGATTATAGTGATAATGCCGATGATGATGATGATGATTGTGGAGATAAAAATGAAATTGCGAGCGGACAAAATAATGACAAATTGTACTAGTTCCATTCAACCGGTCACTGTCTTGAAGTCATTCGCATTTACACTAATTCGACCAAATCTAACCAAATCTAACTGGTCAAAATCATAAACGCGTCAATTGACAAAGACGGTCTCGCAAAATTTGTTAAATAATTGTGCTAATGTTAGCACTAATTTGTGAACAATTTATGAGAATTATTGTGAAAGTATGCCGAAAATAATTGTTAAGTGATTCTCATAGAAGCAACTATTTCAAAAAATGTCAGAGAAGACAGAAAGGCAGTGACCATTAAAGAAAAAGTTATGATACTTAATAGTTATTTTGAACGCTAGAGACCCCTAAAAATAAATAATCCGAGAAAAACTAAAATTTCTACTTCCTAGACTTCTAATTTGCAATTAAATTGAAAAAAACACCTAAATAGTAAAACGCAAAAGAAGCTGACCTCTACAAGAGGAATATTATTAAAACGGTTTTCCATTTATTTGTAGAGATAAAATTCCCTTCATGTTGTTTTTCAGAATTTCAAAAACTGAATTTAATTCTCGAACGAATGACACTCGAGAATGGCAATGTACTCAAGGAGTACAATAATATCACTTAATCAGATTTAAACGGAAATTTCAATGGAAAAGGCCTCCGTAATTTTTAAAGACTTACAAACGCTACCCTCATTAAACGTAACTCCTTGGAATACTAGATTAAGGGCGATGAAACGTATTTGAATAAAAGCCTTAGAGTTCTCTGGAGAAGAGTTTTGTTCCCTTCAGAAATCAACTGAGGTTTTGCTTTTGAAGGTTTCTAGACACATTTATTTTCTACAGCCTCCCCAATCCATTGTTTAATTTGCTTTTGAACAGCCTTTTCTTGCTCACACTCTCTTCATGTTCTTTTCCAACAATTCGAAGAGCTAAGTGACCACCAACAATGATCGCTACTTTGATCGCGACTTTAAAAACCATAACAACAACAATGACAACCTTAAAAAAGAGCGGCCGACATCTATAATAGATTCGAGCAAGTAGCAACAACGACACCACCTTGGTCACTGGATGCCCATTCGTTCCTATAATGGATATTTTATTAATAATCGCGACAACGATCGGTCAAACTGATCTCACTGATCAGATCACGATGAAGAAAAAAATTCAGCAAAGTGAAAGAAATCGGGATCTCTTTAGAACAAGACACAGCAATAACCCTAAGCCACGAACAAACAAACGACGAAGATGAACAGCAGTCGAATTGCAATCGATGGCTTCTTCCATTTGTCCCTCGGTCCATACGATTATTCATTCACCTATACAAAGTCGTTCGTATATGTGTATCGAAGGATCAGCAATACAAATGAATACTTCAGAAATCGGGATCGTGTTGCTCTTAAAGCGTATAAATGAATTACCAGATTAATGGATAGCATAAATCACATTATCGCTTCTTCGGCTCGCACTGCTGCCACACTCAATGACACCTTCATCCTTTACTGCCGTAGCTGCAGTCGACGCCTGGGCTGTAGCCTCAGTCGCGGCAGCCCGTCAGATGGTTCTTGTTGAGACGAATAACTCCGGCAGATCGGCAAACCGAGCAGTTGAATATGCAAAATAGTCGCCAAATGTAGAATTTATTGAACTATAGACCAGTCACATATAACCACACAAATGTACTCCACCAACACACACCGATCCAGCCTAAGATCCATCCATCCATTTACTCCATGGCGTAGGTTTACATCTCTTTGTTGGTGGCGCGTATCATCGTGGAATTGTTGTCTTAAGTCAACTCAACTCAGCTCGATCTTACTTTGCTTGAGTTGAGGCGGATGGCCCTCCATCGATCGCACACTGATCGTTCTGCGTTCGCTTTTCTCTATGCAGATACACAGATTTATTTGCGTTCGCGTGCGTTTATGTGCATACAAAGACAAATCACACCTTCTGCTTTTGGTGAACAAAATAAATCTCGTAATGAGTTACGATAAGACGACGATTTCGACAGCTAAACAAATCACCTGCAATTGATCTTAGTATGCTTTTAGTTTGCCGTCTCGTTCTGCCTTTCTCTTCGTTAATTCCTTTTGGCAAGTCTATAAAGCATAACAAGATCACTTGCGGAACGTCGAAGTACTGTAATAGATGTTGTAGTCTTACCGTTGTTTTTGTTGTGGTTGTGTGACGCACTTTATGCCACAAAACCATATGAAAGGATTTTTTAACACAAATTATGGCCTATATTGAGAGCTGAGGACATACGAAAACGGAGAATTCATCCGCGGCAGCGGGCAAGCAGTAAGAAATACTGATTACAGTTTTATACAATTAAGAGGAATATTCATTATGTATCCGTCAGAGCTAAAAAATCACCAAAAATAGAGTTAAGCCATTTTAACAAATATATAAAACGGAAGCAGAAAATTGTGGGATAGAACAAATGTGTTGCAGATGAACATGTTTACGTCAGATTGATCACTATAGTCATGCCATGATCACTACGATCAATAAGATATAACTGCGATTATCGGTGTCGATATTCGTGGTCACGTCTGAAAAGTCACCATTCCACACCACTATCCTCATCACAGTTATATCACCAAATTACCATGACCATCTTACTTTAGTTTATCACACTTAGATCACCCTACTAACATCATCATTATAACATCAATAAATAACCGCTACGATCACATGAATAAGATCGCTATAATCGCACCAGAAATATTGTCACCATTGTATAAACAACACCACCATGATCACTTTTATGAGATCACTGCGGTTATATGCTCACTATCATTTCACCAACAATGGTCACGCCAACACGATCCCAATAGTACATTTAAAAAATATCTATTTTTGTTCCCCTGCAACCGTAATTTCTTCGGAAAGAGAGAGAGAGAGAGCAAAATCAATAGAGGACAAGAATTGAGTAACGGGATATTTGTTTTAATATAATGGATTGCTCTTGCTCGAAATTAACGATTAATCTGGCTCATACAATAAATACAATACATATCAAACAAGCTATCATTTAATAAATATAAAGAACTTGATTGATGAACGATAACAAAGAAAATCAGTAAAATTGGTCCTTTTGCATTCCGTCACTGGATTGTGTAAAGTCAATAAAATCTCTTGTGAAGTCTTTGAGCATTTGCATATATGTCGCATATGTCAATAAATATCTGGCGTCATACTTTTTCCGAGCAATTGATCTTATGTTTTAAGCCCTCAGGAATAACTATTACCGCTCAGTGGGATGCTGAGAGCTCTTGGAGTGATTGTACCTGCAACCGATCGAACAAACTGATATTGCCATAATTTACTCATTACAGCGATTAATTTACTGGACTAACACCATGAGTTGCAGACCAACCGCAGCGTTACTGCTTCGAACAAAGTGATCAACTTGCTGCCGAGTTTTCCTCCCATAGTTATAGATTTAGAATGAGTGAGGAAGAACAAGAACAAAGGTAAGGTACGGGTTTTTGTTTTGTTTTATTTTTGCAATTTTTATAGATATTCGGTTGTATTTTGTTGTTATTGTGCTGCTTAGTTCCTAAAGCGATAATGATCATGACAGCCTACAGTCAATGCTTACAAATGACATTCTGTCTAGACTTTTGCCAGACGGCGAGGCTAGTGGCAAAAATCATAACCAGAAGCTAAATTGCTATAATAAACCAAGTTATTCTTTATAAAGCGCTTTCAATGTTGGCAACACTCTCGGTGTTCAGCACAGCACGCTGCTGGTGGGCGCGCTGTTATGAGCAAGTCAGTCAGTATGAAAGGTAGACAACTTGACCGACCAAACGAGAAGCAGCAGCGGAACAGCAGCCTCAGCAAAGCCAAGATCACTTTTTGTACACTTTTGTACAATTTTGACAGTTGGGAAAAATTACCCTGGGTATTGTGACCCCCTGCCATTGTGCAATGTGTGGCGTGTAACACGAGCCTTTTTTATATCGTTCCTAGTCTTGAGTGCGCCTCCTGGTCGAATGGACTGTGGTCGCAATTGTGGCTGCATTCATGGATAGTATTGCTAGCTGCGATTTTGATAGTGCTTTAACTCTTTCTTCTCAACGAAATGATTGTGCATTATTATTGCTAAGGACAAAAATTCAACAACGACAACAAAGACAATAACAACAATACCCCAACGTCAACAATTGTTCAATAGAATTGTTGAAAAATTACATATTGATGATAATGATGATGATGATGCTGCTGTTGCCAAACGATCGAAACCACGGAATCCATACAATGGCCGACGACTTAAAAATTCGTAGAATTCTAAAATTTGTTTTAAACAGAATTAAACTGAGATCATTTAAAGCGATCAAAAGAAATACAATAAAAGAAGAAAAAATTACAGCACCAAATTGCTTAAACGATCATTCGCTCTTCGCAAATATTCCGCGTGTATTTAGTCGATTCTTTTTAGGGCTTACCGTATAATGGCCTGAAGACCCTTTTTCTTCTGATTTGATTGCCTGAGGGGTGGGTGAACAACCTAACAGACTGATACACATACTGTTCTGCCTGTCTCTTGGTAAAACTATTCCAATTTCATACTTTTTGACTTTTGCACTGGCTGTCAGAAAACCGCAGTAATGGCGATTTTTTAATAATCAAATTAAAAATGGAAGTTGTTTGCAATTCAATTGTCAGGATCACGCAAACTTAGAGGAAAGGCGAGAGGATGAAAAGAATAAGCAAGAGAAAGGTAGATAGGGGGAGGGAGTAAAAATGCCTCGCCTTTTTACCCATCAAGTCGAATGGCTCTAAATTCATGCGTCATATATTTTTAATGTGAAAACAACAACAAGAATAACAACTGCAACGATAATCATAATAACCAGAATTAATCAATCGCATGCATTATTTTTAATCAACACCGAGTGCAATGTCCAATAAAAATATCCATAACCGAAGATCTTTGTCAGATGAACGACGGCGCGCCGATCAAGAGCGCGCGATCAATTAAGCATGAATTATGAGAGTTGATCGTGTGTATTGAAATTCAAAAGAACAGCAGCAATATATCGTTTTAATTAATATGCACGTTCATGTATGTGTGGGTATGAACGTGTGTGATTTTGTTTGTGTTGGCCTAGCACTGTAGGAAGTGTCTGTCAGTCAATGCCGTATGATCACACTCGGTGATCTGAATTCGATAGCGTGCGAATTTAACGATAAACTCGTATAGGGCTATGCGTGAGTGTGTGTGCTTCTTGTTATGTGTGGAAATGTAAGAGTGGTGTGTGTGAGACTGTGCTGGTGCGGGTGGTTTCGATTAATTTAAATGTCGCTGGTTTAAAAAAGAAATCAATTAAAAGGAAAAGAACTCATCAGTTAATGGTCCTCTTTGGCAAGGGCAAAAGACTGTTCTGATGAGGGCGAACCGTGAGGAGAAGGAAGGGGAAGGAGATAATTTTAGCACGCAACGTGCAAAGAATGTTAGAGGGCGTGAGAAAGAATTCAAATTAACTTAAAAAAATTTACTACAGCATTATTAATTTCGCGATGATTCGGCTCGCTTCTTAAAGACTCTTAATGACCGTTTAGCAAAAAAGAAAAAGGCTGTCAAAGATCAGAGAAAATACAAGGAAGGATTACAAAAGAAAATGAAAAACTTTTAATTTTATTTTTAGAATGAGTTAAAGCCAGCCTGCATCAGAGTTGACCATTATGACATCATTGTATAAAAATAGGATACATCAATGATTTGAAGACATTGGTCGAGATAGAAAGAGCGAATTATTGATTTGTTTTCTTCGGGAGGCCGAGAGAACAATTTTTATGCAATTTTTAGAAATGAAATGTGGATTTTAAATATATTCTATTAGATTTAAAGGAAAATGTTAAAAGTTTCACCCTACTTTCCTTCCCTTCACAACGACATTTTTGGAAATTTTTATAACCTTTGCTTCGTGCTTTCAATACGCGTGTTTGAGTATGAATACAGTAATGACACGATTTACACGATAACATTTTTTTCCTTTTCGACAACTTTGAAAATGTTAATGGGCTCAAAGATTTTTCGATGGTGGTATTTCTTACATTCTTACATTTCTCTTTACGTGGACAATTTGAATGCATGAAATATTTGGTGTTCATGTGCGACATTTTAGAGCAGTGCAATTTTATTCGATTAATATTTTTACGAAGAATACCAGAAACAATTCTTAATAAAATTTCTTAACGCGAAATTTCATATACAACTCATTTGTTCGTTTTCACTGTATTCCTTTATATGCGAACCATTTGCCCATTTATCCATATGAGATCGTAATTGTTCGCAATAATTACATACCGTGCGTCTCGAGTACTGATTTTATAGACCGGATTCTATAGACTCCCTATATAGCTAAGGGTGGGTGTGTTTGTGTGCGTTCAAGTATGTTATTATCCATTTATTTGCCAAATATTTTAATTGCATTTTGATGTCTTTTTTACGATCCTTCGCTTTTTGTTGTTGTTTTAATTTGTTGCTTACATTATATACTTTCCTTAGTCAACCTTCAGCTTTCTGCAAAGAAAATCTGCGGTAAAAGTCCTTTGCGATTATTTTCCATCGGAACTACTACTAGGGAAAGATAAAATCAAAGGAAGTCAAGAGAATCCAAGAAATAAAAAGGCGGGTGCAAGGCGAGGCAAGGATAGACGACAATGATGTCGCCATTGCAAAATTTTATTGTTTGGAAATTTTTCAATTTTCCAAAATAAAATTGTATCTTGAACTGCAAAAGACATAACACTGCAGAAGATTTTTTGAATGCTGCATCGGCAGATCGTTTGTCTCTTAGGTGGAGAAGCTTCCAAAATCAGGATCAAAGGGGGGACAGGTGAAATTGATATATAGTGGGATATGAATTCAGAAGGGGTGGAGACTGATAGATTTCTTAGTTGGCTGATAATTGAATTCTCTCCTAATTTTGAAAAACATTTTTAATTGCTTTTCAATACCGCTTTTCAATACCGTTCTTTCAATTACCGTGCTTCCCATGGCGATATTAATTTGTGCTTTATTTATTATATAAAATGTTCTCCTCGCTTATTCCTTCACTTTGTAGTGCGTAAAAGAAGACTTCACCGGTATAGAAAGCGATGTAAAATATAAACTCCTCAAACTGGGGGCCCCCACCTGACTCGATTCGTCCATGCCCGTTTGTGTGCCTGTCTCACTCTCACTCTCTCTCTCTCTCTCTGTCTTTCTCTTTGTCTCTATCTGTCTGCCTGTCTTTGGAAAAAACGATTGCTGGTGAAAAAATAGAGCCTCCCTCAGGAAATCCGGCACGAATAATGCTGTCATAAAAAATTATTTAATATCGAAAACAGACGAAATCGGACAGTTGCCCCACTTCTGAAATGCGATATGAGTGTTGCGTTTTCAAATTTATGATTTACGAATACTTTAACGCTCAGGAAAGTGGGTGGGTCACCTATTGGTTATCTGAAATACGTTATAAATCGATAGCACGTGAAGTGTTTTTACTTGCTTTTATTACTCTTTTTTCGAAACCTTTTCTTAATTTTCCTTTTCTTATTAATCCGCAACTTATATTTATTCCTTGTATTATTATTGAATTTAAAATGCTTTGAATGTCATTTCTCATAATCCTTTATCTTCGTAATTTGCTTTTAATACTACAATTAATTTTATGAGTCATCATCAAATTAGAATTATAATTATTTCATATTAACTAATTTTATTAATTATTTTATTTGTAACTGTTTAATCCCCAAAACAGCTAATTTATTTATTTATTTATATTTTTATTTATTTGACTTATTTTTTATTTTTTTTTTCATATTTTTTTCTTGTTTCGTTATTCGTATACGAGTTTTTTTCGTTATACGAGTGAAGGAGTATGGCAATTGCGAAAATTCTCGAAAGCCAAATTTCAACGGAAATAAACATTTTTAACATCGCTTAATATTTTTCGATAAGACTTGCCACGGAGCTCACAAGTGTGTTTCACGGAGCTCACAAGTGTGTGTGTGAAATTTATTATTTGACATTTAGCATTTTATATCCTCGCTTTATGGCTACTATCAATATTGGCAAAGGATCATTTCGAATGGGGGTTTTATAGACTTATGGTAATAACTAAAAAACGGCTAGCCGTGGGAGGTTGAATTGTTGTATTTTGGACTGTATTTAAATCTTGTTTTTCACTTAAAGGGCCACATTCCTTAAAGGCAATCAAATTAGAATTATAATTATTTCATATTAACTAATTTTATTAATTATTTTATTTGTAACTGTTTAATCCCCAAAACAGCTAATTTATTTATTTATTTATATTTTTATTTATTTGACTTATTTTTTATTTTTTTTTCATATTTTTTTCTTGTTTCGTTATTCGTATACGAGTTTTTTTCGTTATACGAGTGAAGGAGTATGGCAATTGCGAAAATTCTCGAAAGCCAAATTTCAACGGAAATAAACATTTTTAACATCGCTTAATATTTTTCGATAAGACTTGCCACGGAGCTCACAAGTGTGTTTCACGGAGCTCACAAGTGTGTGTGTGAAATTTATTATTTGACATTTAGCATTTTATATCCTCGCTTTATGGCTACTATCAATATTGGCAAAGGATCATTTCGAATGGGGGTTTTATAGACTTATGGTAATAACTAAAAAACGGCTAGCCGTGGGAGGTTGAATTGTTGTATTTTGGACTGTATTTAAATCTTGTTTTTCACTTAAAGGGCCACATTCCTTAAAGGCGAATACAGTTCTGAATCTCACGTTTGGGTTAAAATCGTAAGTCGCGCAAAAGTTCATTTCTAGTACATTTTATTCAATTTACGGATTCTAGTTTTCATTTCTTTGATTCATCCACATAGTATTCAGTTATTCTTAACTTTTACCAAATTTTACCAAAATTTCGATTTAGTTTTTATTTTATTTGAATTTCTTTAATTCCGTCCCATTCAATGATTTGCCGTTCTATAATTTCTTATAAGTCTCAATAAACGCTAAAACTGTGACTTTACAAATATTCTCTCCTCCTCGTAAAAACCAAATTTCCATTATAATCTTCAGCGTAGCCGACAATCAGGCCTAATTCATTGACTTTTATTGGTGAGGCCCGAGTTTAAATTACCCCTTATTATAGGACAGGATAACAATTCTTTTGGGTTGCTAGCTTGTGATTGTGAAAGAGATTCAATTGAATAAAAGGACACGCAAAATACACACTTCAAAATTAAAATCATACGGTCCAAACGGTCGCTCGTTCCTTCTTTGATTGCTCTTTTTTATTCTCCTTTGAATTTTATAGAAATCCTTAAGCTACGTTCTCCTCCTCCCATTTATTTTGCTTGACATTTCAGCCCTTCTTCTGTTTCGCTTATATTTCGAGTCTTCTCGGGGAAGCAACGAAGTTCACAAAAGGTTCTTTTTTGGTTGTTCATCTTTATTCTTTTCAATAAAATTGATCACTTGCTCGGCTCAATTGCAAAATCAAAAAGCAGTAAAACCATAGAAAATACGAAAAGTCACCAAAACCCTTAAAGCCGCAGGAGCCGCACGAACATAAAGGCATTATTGGCGGTATTTTAGAAAATCGAAATAAATTTTGGTTTGTAAAATGAATCGAATGTTTAAGCTTGTAATTTTATAGTAATAGATACATTGTATCTGCGGAGTACTTGTGGAAAAATTTATGTGGCATAAATTTTAGGGATTTAAAAAAAAAGAATCTGAAACCGTAATATTGATTTTCCTTTTAATCCAGCGATATAAAATGGAATAAAATTAACTAAACGTAGCGACGTGTGCCGCCTCACGTGTTTTGAAGTTTTAAAAGGAAAAGGAAGCAAGGAGGAAATGGTTACAGGATCATAGGGTAAAATTCTGTAGGTAAGGACTAGCGACCGAGTAAGAACTACTGGTCCTTCGAAATGAAGAAAGTGAAGAAAGCAGCAAGGAATCGAAAGGCTTCATAAAAATGATCAATCAACTCAAACGTATTCCCTTGCCCTTTCAAACAAACCCTTTTCATCAGCAAATTATCATCAATCACTGCTAATTTGCCACCCTTGGATATAATTGACTTTCGTCTATTGTACCGGACACCACTCTGCACAAGGTTGACTTATATTCATATGAAAAATGTTTTCTGATTGACGACAGAACAAAATGATATTTTGAAGAATAGTCGACAATAACCAATCAAGGAATTTGAGGAGAAACCAATTGCATTTCTTATAGATATATCAATTAAGATAGGTTAATAAAAATCGGGAAATCATAGGTCAGCTGACTATTTAAGTTTTGAACTCTAAACTAAACTCTAAAAATTATGAAGCACCAAAGTGTTTTCTTTAGGGTATTAAAGAAATACAAATAAAATCTTGTCAAAATCGGGGGAAACTATCTTTCAATTAAACAATATTAAAAACTGGCGGTATTAAAGGAAAGCTAGGACGGTTTCAGGTGAGGGGATAAATTATACAAACTCCTATTGATGGAAATCGAGTTTGTTTTGTACACTGGCTTCTATTATTGTAAGACCAGGAGTTAAAAATTTTTCATGTTCTATAAAATTATCTTTAAAATAATTGAGTACAAGTTCCTGAACGCCAAAGTCCTCATACGTCTCACAGTAATCGTATATCTTTCAATTTCGAAGCTGAACAGATAGAATGCTAATTTTCAATACTTCAAAAGTAAAAACTTCGTAAAACCTCTATGAGGATGTTTAAATGAGTTACTAATTTTATTGATGTAATTTTAAACGCAAATGTTTAAACAAATTTTGACAATATCCTATTTATTTAAATCGTTGATTAACGCTTTTTCGGCTATGGTATTTTTGTCATTACTAATTGTAATTATAGTTATGTGCCGGAATATGCCCACATAAGGATTCTCAATGAATACGTGCATATATACCATATAGAACCACAATGACTATACATGCACGATAAAAATCTAATTTTTTCCTTTTCTTCTGCAGTTTGCAATTCAACTTAACGTTCTACGTTACGACATCAGTCTTTAAATTGTGGTAAATGAAGAAGAACCTGCACGCAAATGGTAAATAACCACAAGAATCAGCAACACCGACAGCACAACCATTTCGTAGGGGAGGAGCCAGCAATAGTCAAGAAATTGCCAGCAAATATTCTCACAGAACTGAAAGGAGTATCAGCCAGTTTATAATAAAAATAAATACCAGCACCAGCAACAATTTATAGCAGTTGTAGTAACGAAAAATATAGGAAGAAAACGACGTTCAGACACTACTGCATTTTCAACACGTGAACACAACCATAATTATCGTTAACATCATCATAATTATCATCATTCATCGGCAGTGATGTTAGAAAGACATAAATTCTGACAAATATGAAAATTCTTTGCAAATAATTATAAAGTTGAAAATATTTCCATTAAAAATGAGAGCTAGTGAAGCTAGTTTTTTCTTTCCGACTGTTAAAGGTCTTCCCATAAGGACTTCATATAACTTTACAATATCACAATTGGAGAAGTTTCAGGCGTTCAAGTAGCCAACAGTATTGAATCATTGGACGAATTTGTACCCAGTAAGATCTCGGGACAAAATCATTAAATAAAATCTGCCGCAAATGTTCACGATGTACGGTATAAAGACCTTCATCTTCGTATAAACGGTACTTTCATGGGGTACTTCGAACAACATCTTGCATCCCTAGCACAAGAAATTTATAAAACTAATTGATTATTTAATACAAAATTAAATCCTTTAAAAATATAAAATCCTTTTGCTTCAGGAGATCCACAGCAGTAAGAACGAAATCTTGCCTTGACATTCGATTTTTCGAATTTGACACGGTGTTTTTTATGCACTCACAATTGTTACGTCTCTAATGAAAAATACCCCAACCTTTCATTCATTAACCATCCGTGGAACTATCTCTGAGGTCTCTCTTTCCTCCAATATTTTAAGATATTTTATATAAAAAATATACTATACATTAATTGTTGTTTGAGTACTTTTAATCACAAAATTGTCCATACATCAAAACATATTATAAATTAAAACATCGAGTGAAACTCATTTCAAATTACTTGCTTGTTTCGCAGTAAAATTAATTGCAAAGCGGATTTTAATATTAATTTTTATTCAGAAATTTTGAAATAATTCATTATAGATTTTCATAATCTCATTCAGTTTCCATCAATTCCCCTCAATTCTCAATTCAATTAATTTTCTAAATTGAAATCAACGAGTCAGAAAGCTAGCGTCGGCCTGACCGATGCCCATATACCCTACACCCGCATCATAAATTCATATTTTGATACTAGTAATCAGTGGCATTCCCATTTTTTATGGTATGACAATATTCGAGCGCACATCCCGGTTGTGAAATTTTATCTTTCAAACTGCGCTATATGCTGGGCAAATATTGATAAAGGCCCTGCTGCTTTTGGGCTTTCATTTAAAAGTAGGCGCGGCAGCAAGCTGATTTCTTTGTTTTTTGCCATCAAAGAAATATTAATGAGACAGATTAACCTCGCCAAATTGCAAGGCGGTTACCATACCGGTTCCTCTATACTCATAATTTCATGCCACAATGGGCATGACGCGCCCATTTTCTGAAAATGCTTGTTGTGGGAATACAAAATTAGCATTTTATCTGCTCAACGGACAGAGACATGTTCCTCTAAATATTTGTGAAGTCATATTTACTATGAGGTGTAGGCGTGGCGCTTGTTCGATTTTGTCCATTTGGTCTGTTCCCAAACAGACCATGATGACAATGGATATTAGCATGAAATTTCATGTCGATATCTCCCCCTGTTTAGACAGAACGGACAGACGGACGGACAGACAGACAGATCACCGGCGGGCATGGCTAAATCGACTCGGAGGTTATGTGGAAGTTATGTGGAGGTTATATATGGTTACCCGCCACACTTACTTTAATGTGTTACAAAGGGAGCGAGCGGGTGAATATACCCTACCACTTCGGGTGCAGATAACAACGGATCAAAAAGTGTCCGCGATACAAAAGCCAAAAAAATGTCAAAATTTTCAGTTTTCCCATGAAAATAATTAAAAACCTTTTCAAAAGCTGCGAGAATCTCATAAAGTTTTGCTTGTTTCTTCTGTTATTTTAGTTAATAACATTAAACAATAAATGCCGAGAATTTGTAATTTTTTACGAAGTAAATTAAATAATGATTAAGTAAACTTCGCCTATCCAATTTCGAAATTTCCCAAAACTAAAAAAAGTGGAAAATCCCGCCTGAAGTGAAAAGAAAGGATTCTAAATCAAAAGCAACAGCAATTATTTCGCCTGATTTGCATGTAAAAGCAATTTATTTTATCGCATTTCAGTTTTTTGCAATTAAATGTATAAAAAATCGTTAAACAAATCGTTATTTATTTATTTTTTTTATAACAAAACAAAACAAACCGTTGGGATCAGAGACGCAGCCGCAAACGCAAACGCTGTAACTGAAGCCGAAAAAGCAACAGCAACCAAAGGCGCAAATATATCGGAGCAGTTTCCAAAAAAACAAAAGAAGAACCAGCAAAAAGTCAGCTCTGATGCTCATCGAAGCGCTGCGAAGTGAAGTGAACTGCAAACTACTAACAATGAAGTCAATGATGATCCCTCCAACCAAACATTCAGCCACCTGCCGAGCTAGGGCACTGACATACGACCCGCAACACCCCCTTACATTAACACTGATTCACCACCACCGCCGTCACCAGCGCCTTGCTAGCTCTGCCGCCCAACCACAACACTTCCACTTTAGTGTCTTAGACGCGGGAGCAGCAGCAAGTCGTCTTAAAAAATTAAAATGAAATTAAATTAAAGAATTACACACAACAACAGCAATAACAATAACAGCAAAACCAACAATAGCAAATCCACCATTCAAGAGAAAAATCCAACTGAAGTTAAACTAAAATTAACATTTAATCGAACCTCAACAGCGTAAGTTCAGTAGAGCGTATCTCCTGCGATATACGAGATACTGGTGGTTGAATAAATCGTTGGCATCGTCGCCATCATTACCGCCGCCATAGTCTCACAAATAGATACCAGCAAAGAAGAACGAAAATTTGTTATAAAAAAGTCAATCATTAAAGAAAAGGCGAAGAAGAGAAGGAAAGGGCGACGCTTCAAACAATTCAAAAAGTTGGCAAAAAACCACATAAAAATCGCCTCGTTTGCGCCTTTTTATTTTCCGATAGAAGTCGAAGATAAAGAAAGAACTGAAGTCTTAATAATTGAAAGATTGGTCGATTGAATGAATAAATGAATGCATGAATGAATGAATTAAGTGACTAATGGAATGCTTGATTTCTTGAGTCAACTCTTTACCAAGAGTTCGTTCAGTTTTCTGTCATTCAGAGGTTCAGCGGTTCATTATTATTCCCACTAATTCAATAGTTGTCGTCACTGACTTTCCACTTGATTTTCCCATTTGATTTATATTAAAACTTATTCATTTCATTGGATGCGGTCTAATGCAAAAAAGGGGTCCGCGTATGAAATCACAGGTGAGAATGGATTGTATCTACTCGTTGTGACGGTGATATGTGAATGTGAAATAAACGAAAATAAAATAGTTCATCAGAGATAGAAATAAAGAGTGGCAAGAAAGACTGATAGAGATCTTTATTTGCTCAGATATGTAGATAGTTTTCAAGGGATATTATGTTTAATATCAAGCGGGAAATGCAACCTCTTTTGAATAAAGAGATGATATTTTTTAGAAGTATTGTATTGGAGAAGAGCTTAAATTTAAGAAGAGACAACAATTTTCTGAGAAAATATGTTTAAGAAAAATTTCAAAAAACCTATTTCATAGAGCGAGAGTTTCTACTTATAGGTCTATTAAGAATAATAAGAGTGCGAGAACTTTGTAGTTACTGGACTTGAGTGGAAGTTGGTTTGGGTTTAACTGAGATAAACTAATCAGACCCAGCACAGGAGCGTCACTGTTGAGTTGCAAAGCTATTCCCCACCAAGGAGGTTGGCCCATGGAAATTAAAAAAAAGTTCTCTAGTTTTTTATTGCCTTCTTAATCGTTTTGACAAAGCCTATTTTGGCCTGTTTCCTATTAATATCATTCACGAATATGCATATTCCTGGGCAGTCCTAGCTCGCTGGCTATAATCAATAGCCTAAAATCAATAGTAAGCCCTGATCTCGAAATATAATCTGAGGGAGATCCGAGATCTGAATACCTTGATTATATTTAGGGCCCATATCATAATATATTAATGACAGACTCAGGGCTTTCAGACTGACAAAGAGAGGCATTATAAGGCTCTTCTATGGCAAATAAAATCAATTGAGTTCACGACTACCAACACGTCTAGGACTCAACATTTTTACCGATGGATCTGCATATTCTACGCTACCGTTAACTATTTCCTCATCCCTTTTTT
>OZ016504.1:8266246-8276246 GCA_963966595.1 Physocephala rufipes | reverse complement strand
ACAAACAACAGATGCTCATATTCCACTAAAAACTTTTCGTCAGATGTTTCTGATAATTTTTATTGTATTCATTAATGTTCTTTTATAATTTCTACATATTTTTAGCCTTTTCCGTCGTCGGGCATTTTTTGTACGTTTTCTTCTTTTGTTTTTCTTAGTTTTAAATTATATGACAAATCTCAGTCAAAATTATTATACACACGCACATACTCTTATATGTGTGATTACGATTATAACTAAAAACTGAGTTATAGCCCACAAGTCAGCCATTCGCTATTCGGCATCTCTTGCATTTTCGTCACCATTCAAATGTTTCAGTTTCTTCTTAAGTGTCCGCTCGGTCGGCATATCGCTGCTCTGTTATGATCTATAATAACAATAATCATAACTTTTAGCTGTCAACATGACAGTTTCGAATTCAGCATCGGGTTCGTCTTTGCCTTTGCCAATCTCTTAAGCCTTCGTTGTCGTGGTCTTCTGCTTCATTCCGCTAAATTTTTCGTGTATTATCGTATTACTTTGCTATTGTTGTTCTTGTTGTTGTTGGTGATGTTTTAATCTAAGATTTTGATTGGTTCAAGTTGAGATTTTTAACGAGCTCCGATTTTTTGTTTATTTATTTATTGCTATTTTTGTTGTTTTTCTACTTACTAGAATACGTTATATGAACATACATACACATACACACAAACGCATGCATATACTGACCCACTCTTACACTCGCATTCTCATCTACTCGTTACAATTTGGTAACTTTATGACGATGAAAAACTTTGGCACTTCATTGTTACCATTTTCAGGCAGCTTTTATAAGACCGTATACGGGTGTGTTTTTTTTTTTTTTTTTGAGGACACGACAGGACAGCATAAAAGACGTGACTGTGATGATTATTGCAAGATTAGGGAATAGGTTAAAAATCATTAAAAACCTTCAAAGAAATATAATAAGATGTAAGCATGTAGTGGAGTAGTAAACGAGATAGATAAAGTACAAAAGGAGTAAGAAAAAGGAAATGCGCATCTCTGTGTAGGCCATTATTTGTGAATGAATATTTGCCAAAGAACGAGACAAAAGAACTCAAAATTTAATTGGTTTAAAGTTTTACTATAATCCTTAAGTGGGCAGCTCCCTAAAGAAACCCATCAAATAAATTTAATAAATACTTATACTCAATTCTCACGCTACTCAAATACTCTATTGTAGATTTATTGGGTACCATTATAAATATTTTTGCATTATATAATAACTATATATGCTACGACAAGCATAACTTGTGCAAGCTTTTCATAATTTGATAGATAGTTTAGGGGTTTTAGCCAAGGTTGGCGTTTTGATCGCAATGAAACTTGCGGTGCGTAGCTTTCACAAATTTCAAAATAAATACCGCTACATTTTTTCAGATAGTGGTTTCAACTGTTTCAATCTTCAATCTTCGGAGAGATTGTACAACTGATTTGTCGAACGACCTTTTAAATGTTTTCTCCGGCCGTGAAGATATTTTTGGATTGCTCTTTCAACAAATGGTCGAAAATTTCTTTCTTCTATCCTTACAATTAAATTTTTATACGATCTCTTATAAATTTTCCGATCAACCTTTACATCTACTTTTCGAATGATCCTTTATGCCAGTAGTTAAACTTCTTTCTTCCTGAAATAAACTCAGTTTTCTTTTAGTAACCTAACTTTAACTTAGCCACCTTTTAGTCAGTTTTTAACAGACTTATTAAGTATTCTTTCAACCGATCTATCCAATGTTTCTTAATCCAATATCTCTGATAATCTCTTTAGATAATTTTTCAACTAATGAAATATTGGTAATATTGGAAATACCGTCTATTCAGGTATCCAGCGTTTAGTTGCTACCACCTAATTTCATTTATTTCTTTGCGTGTTTCAATTATTGTTGATCATTCAATTTTCATTCCGGAATCTTTAGAAATTATGTTCAGGAAAATCTGCTATTTATTTTTGAAATGACCTCTTGACTAATTTCTAACTATTCCCCCCACTACTATATGCCAATGGATCCGAGTTTGTTCATATTCGATATGTCTAATCATGTCGATTAAATATCACTAATCATGAATTATATGATGTTTTCAACCATTTTATTGACGTAATCTATCCTTTCGTTTCTCTTTCAACTAGTCGTATTCTAATGATCCTAAAAGATTATTTTGGCAAATACAATTACTAAGAATAATATAGTTGTCACCACAGATCGAACAGCCTATTGATGAGTTCACAAAAATTAACGTTCAATTGATCGATTAGTTAACTTCGAATGATTGATTTAAAGAGAGGGAGGGAATATGAAGAAGAAAGAAACGATTTTTCAAACATATGCGCGCCATCATAAACTTCTTGTAGTTTTAAACTTCTTGGAAGTAACAAACGAGTAACAATTGATTGTTAACGAAAGTTGATGACTTTTAAAAATGACTACTACTTACTTTTTGACTGACTACTGTTTACTATTCTTCTGCTCTTTCATCTTCTTCCTGCCCATCTTGGTTTTCACTCAGTTGGTCTTGACTGGCCTTTTCGTTTAATTTGTCACACGTCGATAGCAATGACTTTAGCCTACAAGCAATTATCACAAATTTTTCTTCTATCAGCAAAGACTCATTAAACCAATTTTAAACTAATACAATAAATAATTACAATAAATTATGATTATACTTGGTCGAACGTGTTCTTCGTAGTGGTGATGTGGTGGTGATTACGGCGAAAATGGTGATGTTGGTTTTTGTTGGGAGGTTTGTGATAGTAATATCATTATTGGTATTAGTATTAAATTTATTTTAGCTATGCTGTAATGCCTGCCGGCACCGCCACCGCTAGTGGGCCCCTGCCTCCTACCGAGATGTACCCACCCATTCGTAACGCAGTACACAGAGGACAGCGTCATTGTGCGTCGTGATATCGTCGTCTAGTTCTTTAACTTGAACACCAAGAGAAATGTCTGAAAGAAAATTAATTCCGATGAGACGCGTCGACTTTTCGCGCGACTCGCAACGCGAAAGACACCCGCAAATCGCTCAAGCGTATCGAATAATTTTTTAATTCGTTTTTGTTGTTGTTTTCACTGCTGTTTGTGGTGTATGTTTCAGTGCTCTATCTTAATCTAAAGTCGAAGAACTCTAGCGCTGTTCAATGTTTGTCGTTTTTCGTTCAATTTAGTTTTTTCCTACATTTTTTCGTTATAAAGATGTTTTTCATTAGTTTTTGCATTGTTTTATTTTGGCCACGAAATAATTATAATGAACGACTTGCGTTTACGGCGGCAAGTAGCGAGTACTTTTGAAAAAACCATAGCATTATTAAAAATAACAATAACAACAACAAGCACAACTGTCACGTGTGGGTTCACCTGCTTAACTGCGCGCTTACCGACGACACGACGATACGACACGATACGAAGCGATCCGCGATATGCATTACACAGCAAGCGATTTTGTTGGTTGGCGGAACAACACGGGCGTGCGGTACGAGTTAGTGCTGCTTCAGTTCATTTGCGATTGCTGCTTCGGTTTTCGATCGTTAATTTGCAAGTTTCAATAAAGGCATCGCCGGCCCTACCAACGCCATCATAGTCGTACGAATTTCGCGTTTATCATTGTGAGAATTCATTAAAATTCAATTACAACGACTTTTGCGAGTCGGCGAGTCAGAGTCCACCGCCATCACCATTGCCAATGACAGCTGACAGTTTGCGTGTGGATGGCGTATTAAACTTGTTAGAATTCTAATGAGTCTGCTGATAACTCCTTTAAGCTCCACTGAACACACGAAGTTGTTGCAGTAATTGTTGTTGTTGATTCGCCTTTCAGAGGCAGGCATAAGAAATGTTATAGAATTATCCAACAAACGGCTAGTGACAAATCGTAGTTAACGTCGTTTTAAAATTCAAGCACTGGAAGCGTTTGATGTCAAATCGATATAAACGTCATCTTTTTCGAGCATTAAGAAAATGGACACTTTTAATTTTTGTTTCAATTTTAACTGTTATCACGTTTAAATTACTCTTGCCGCGGCATATTCATCGTTACGATTTACAGATTTTCTGCTGTCACCCATTCGCCAAATCAAAGCATAAGCACGCCAATTCATAATCAATAATTTATTGGAAAATTTGTCTCATCGTCAGTTAATTGTGTGAGATGAGATCATAAGGCCCTTCTATTGATCATTCGACTGACAACTTTGTTCAGCCTTCGTTGCGAAATTGTATTCTATAAATTTTTAAAAAAAGAAAATGCGTGGCCTATATTTCTGATTCATTTGCCGATACATTGATTGCTGATAATTTAATCGTCTTTTTTTTCAATAACCTCATTAGTAGCATAACTCTCCTACAGGAAACTCGTTGATCATTCCGAAATTAGAATTTTCGTAAGTTCTCAGTTATCGATTCAGTGATCTATCAATTGATGGTTCTCATTCATCATTTCTTTAATCATTCCCAATCCACCTACCCCAGATTTATGCGGAATACAAAAGGTAATAAAAAGGTAATTTTACCTTTATAAAAAGGTAATTTACGAAATAAAAAAGTAATTTTCAATAGATCATCCAATCCATCCCATTGTCAATCAATTATTCTATCCTTCCCGTTTTATCCCTCGGCTGCTAGGGTACATATAATTCCCAATTGATCATTCTTCACATCAGTTGGATTTTTCTCATGATTATTAAACACAATTTTATTACTTGTTATAAGACTTCTTGTTCAAATCCTCTACGATGTTGTCCCCCAAAGAGAAATGAAAGAAATTGTTCTACTACTCTTTTGTGAGACAATGCTTTATTAAAGTTTAGCGAAGCGTGACATCGTAAAAGACATTAATAATAACTATCCTACAAAATAGTAAACTGTATCAATATCATCATATATTAATGTGAAATGTTCTACCCAAGCAATGATACACTCAAGGAAATAATCTACTTCAAAGAAACAAGAACGATGTTCTCGTATAATTTTAGAGCTATAGAACATAATTCAAAAGAACTTATTTAAGATAAAATTATCACATAAAACTTTCAGGGATATATATACTTATGAATAGAAGTGATCATGTTTGCGACCGCAAGATTACTACGTGTAAGCCCAAATTGTCGTTTCGGTTCATACGATTCCTCAGAATGACCGATTATTATGTGCATCGTAATAAAAATAAAGTGATAAAGTGATTGAAGTGATCGTATTTATCCACGATCAAAGTGACGAAAAAATTATTGACATGCTTGTGTGATCAAATTATATCGACATAAATATACACATAGAAACATATATTTATATCTGTACTTTCTATTGCCCAAATCAGCACCGGCCCAACGGTTTCATCGAAAGGATCTAAATAATGGACCACATATATCAAAATTATTTTATTTAGATATCACCATGGCCATGTTGCGAATCTGATAATAACCGAAATGAGAGTACATCAAAACGATCTCAGTAAAATCATAACGTCACTGAATCAGTACACAGACATTACGGAATATAACCGAAAATACACGAAAGGACCGAACAGACGAAATGACCGAAAAAAAGACTTATTTATTTACTCAATACACCAAATCGATTGTTTACTTGCGCAAAAGTGATTGCCCAGAGATACCGAAATGGTAGAAATCAGAATGATCTTACACGGAAATTATTGTGCACTTCAAATGTATCGCATACAAAGTGAAATTACCGTTCTTATAGTTTCTTTCGTAAACTTTGACGGTGTATCGCCCTACTTTGGAAAGTTTCAAATTTTAATTTACATTGCTTTTGTTGGTTAATTGTTTTTTTTGCATAAATAACATAAAATATTATGAAGAATAGGAACATTAATTGAAAATATAGGCAACTAACAAGTCATGTTCTCAGCCATACTATCAGGAACAAAAATATTATCTATTCTCGGCCAAGTTATACAATCGTACGTTCTTTGTTAACACAATATTTCATACGTAGATCACCGATGTTGGGTAAAGACAAAGACATAAACGAACAAACAAAGAAATGCTCTAGAGCGACAGTAGAAGAAGTAGTTGGTTATGATCGTCATTGGTGGATGACTATCAGTGCTATACGATCAGTAAAATTAAGTCAGAAAGACCAAACTATGGAAACAAACATACGACAAAAAAAGAAGTGATGGCGATGAGGAAAAATTGCAGCTTAGCGGAAGAAGACAAATTATAGTATAACAAAATTAATTTATATACAATTTAAGGTATACGTATATCGACTACTATATAGTCATACGATTTTATGAGAAAAATATGGATGACGATCACGATAGTTACAACTTGCCTGTGTGTGTGAATATAAATGTGTCGGGGAGCAGGTGTAGCACTTATCATGCAATATCGCAACGAAGTGGAAGCACGAGAAGTGGAATACAAGTAATAGATATCGTCACTATTGTAAGAATTAACGTTGATCATTGTTCACTGTTCAGACCGAAGACCACCAGGATACCGTTTGAACGAGGGGGAGACACTTAAAAAGAAACGATCTTTAATGATCTTTAATAGCGGCAAGCACTTCTAGCCGCTATTTTATGATTAATTATAATTTGAAATTCCTTTAGACAACCAAGTTCTCTATCCAGTTTTACGATAATGAATGAAGTCGGCGCTAATAATAAGATGGTAGATCGAAAAATATCACCTGTTACAATGCTTTATTCCCGAATCGGTTTTCATATATTGGCATTTATGAAAACGATATCAACAAATACAAAAATTGAAAAAGAATAGCTTATCAAAACTAAGTATCGGTCGAAATCACGTGCCCAAAAAATCCGTATTGATATACCATTACTCTATAGTATCCGTAAAGGTCTCCTTTTCCACTTCGTCGATATTTTAAATCAACACAAAATATCGAGGGAATTCCCCTTTAATTTAGAAAATACACATCTCAGAGAAACTACTTCATTTTCTCATCACTTATATAACT
The DNA here is from genome assembly GCA_963966595.1 of Physocephala rufipes. Classification (NCBI taxonomy): domain Eukaryota; kingdom Metazoa; phylum Arthropoda; class Insecta; order Diptera; family Conopidae; genus Physocephala; species Physocephala rufipes. Next base: position 8,269,284 of record OZ016504.1, on the reverse strand, counting down.
GTTATTAAACCATAACACACAGCACAAGTACATTCACACCCTTACACTATTCTACTGTACAATATATATATATATATATATATATATATATATATATATATATATATATATATATATATATATATATATATATATATATATATATATATATATATATATATATATATATATATATATATATATATATATATATATATATATATATATATATATATATATATATATATATATATATATATATATATATATATATATATATATATATATATATATATATATATATATATATATATATATATATATATATATATATATATATATATATATATATATATATATATATATATATATATATATATATATATATATATATATATATATATATATATATATATATATATATATATATATATATATATATATATATATATATATATATATATATATATATATATATATATATATATATATATATATATATATATATATATATATATATATATATATATATATATATATATATATATATATATATATATATATATATATATATATATATATATATATATATATATATATATATATATATATATATATATATATATATATATATATATATATATATATATATATATATATATATATATATATATATATATATATATATATATATATATATATATATATATATATATATATATATATATATATATATATATATATATATATATATATATATATATATATATATATATATATATATATATATATATATATATATATATATATATATATATATATATATATATATATATATATATATATATATATATATATATATATATATATATATATATATATATATATATATATATATATATATATATATATATATATATATATATATATATATATATATATATATATATATATATATATATATATATATATATATATATATATATATATATATATATATATACCGATAAAATGCCAATTATTTCATCCACAATATTAATAACGGTAGGCTTCGGTTGATTCCTTTATCAATCTATCGATCAGTCAGTACTGCACGCTTCACCTCCCGCACTAAACAGTCTCGTATTAATATTAGCCGCCCTTATTTTTCGATGCCCCTTCCTTCAACGTTTGCTACTTTTTATTCATTTTCAGTATTTTTTGTGTTGGTTTCTGACATTATCAGTGCAAAATAATCTCATTCCGTGCTGCCGTCTTCTTTCGTTCTTGCCGGGAATGAGTAAGTTCTTCGTTTCAAAACTAATTTCGTCGGGTTTGTTTATCGGGCAACTTAACCTGAAGGTAAAATTCTTAAACTTGGCCTTTGTACGATGTTGAACCACTACTACTAAATTACTACAATTAAAAGGTTCCGAAATTTTTGAAGGGTTTTCATCAAATTAGGGTCGCTTATTGACGAAGGGTCAATTTATTGCGGTATTTGTAAAGTCTGGAAGCAACAGAGAGACTAACAATTGTGTTTATTCAATTGCGGCGGCTGATGTTTTTATTGTTTTAGTGTGGTTGTTGCGTGATCGATGAATGCTGTGGTTATATTTACAATTCTTTCGAACCTTGGTTTTGGTATATTCAGATGTACTTGTACTTGGTTGTCTTTGTTGGAATTTAAACTGTAATTGGACTTTGAATTTTTAAAAATCAGCTCCTGGCCTTAGGACTCGTATGGAAAGACGTCATTTACAGAAAACCAAGGACCGATAGTTATCAGGGGTTGTTATATGGCTTCAAAGCCACAAAATGCTATGAGGAAGATGTCCAAAGAAAAAAATGTACAAGAAGTAATAAAATATTGTGAACTATTGGAAAAATGGTTTTAAATTTTTAGAAACTTTAGGATATTATGAAAGGTAATCTTAGGCGTTTAGAAAGTTTTACTAAGACTTTTGTATCTCACATTTTTCAAAAATTTTCAAAATAAAATGAACATTTTCTAAAATAGCCTGGTTGGGTTAAAAGCCATATGTAGGAAAGTATCAAGAGCTATCGTAATACTTAAAAGTCACATAATATTTTTAAGAATGTCGATAGAGTCTTCCAGAATAATTCTAAGAAATTATTGGAATATACACCGTTCATTAATTAAAGTTAATTAGGCGTCACCTTCGACTATGGAAGAATAGATTTAAGGGGTGGAAGGAAATTTCTTGTCAACTCTTAAACTTTTCTTATCCTGAAGGAAAACCAGGCATGAAGCGACATATAAAGAGCTGGAAATGGCATTTGAAATATTAAGAATACTGCTTTAAACTCTTAAACTTCATTGGTCTTTAAGGAGCAAAACTGTGTGGAAAACGAGAAAAGACATTCAGAATATTGAGAAAGTTGTGTGCATTTCTTGGACCCTTTGGTATAAGGAAAAGTGAACTTTTAAAAAAACAATGGAATTGTGCGGTTTCCAATATTTTCCTCACACTTAAGTTGTACTAGAAAACTCTGTACAGCCACCTAAGAAAGTAATTCTGTGAATATTTTTTTCTACCTTAATTTCACTCATTATATATACGATCAAACCTATATTTAAATAACTTTGTGCTAATTTCGATTTCAATGAATTTAACGAGGTTTTTCCCGTATGTTTATGATTATTATATTAGATATTATGTGTTCAGGTATTATACTCAAGTTGTCTCAAGTCTTAAGTTTGTACACAAGTTGTCTTTATATCGATCATTTTGGACTAGGTAAAGCTTCGCTGTGATGAATTAATTTTTTATTAAATGTGAAGTTTTAATAAACGTATAATTTGGAACAATTACATTCCATCCAGTCAAAAGTGTCCAGCTCGCTCCTTCGTGCACCAACTGATCTTGTTTATGTGCTAAACCAAATTGAACATTGTTTAATAATCAATGTTCCATAACCGACAGTAAAACAAGAGAAGGAAGAATAATTGAATTGTGATGGTTAAATTTTAAAATGTTGAGTGGCAGTAATGATGGCCATGCCGCTAATGGTGGTACCAAAGTTCGAGTCAACTGCGTGAAACCCACATGCGGTTG
>OZ016504.1:8176246-8261246 GCA_963966595.1 Physocephala rufipes | reverse complement strand
CGCAGTTATGGAGTAAGGTGTATCTTTTGGGGTATGGCCTAAAATATTAATGTAAAGTCCGAACATTCGTGAGAATATCATGGAATCGATGGATTTATTTTAACGGATATTCTTACAGCTGAGATTTGACGCCTAATGATGCCTAATGATCATTTTTAGGAACTAGAACATCCCCAAATATATACGCTCCTATTGGATATATCTGAACTTTTTCCCCATATCTCTTATTTAATCATCTCTTCTCAACAATTACATTCATCGGAAATATTAGGTTCGTATAATTTGACAGATTCTATCTTTTATTGAAACATATATATCACTCCATCTTCTAACACTGCGTTAAACATTCTTTTCTCCAACAATTTCGCGAGGGAAAAATTGTCTTCTGTCAATAAATATTTTAAAATGAATAAGAAGACGTTGTAGAAAAAATTTAATAAAAGAAAAAGAATGACAAAAATATTGAAAGCATTCCTTCAATAACTTTCTTTGTTTTTTATTCGAAATTTATTGAAATCATTAAAAAGCTGTCAAACTGAGAATTTTTCTTTCACTTTTCTTACATTCGATGACAATTGCAGTAAAAATATATTTTTCATAACGAAAATTTTTTGTACTGTTTTGTACCCTCTTGAGATACTTTTTAATCGCTGATATACGCAGTTGCTGATATTACTTTTGTTGTTGTTATTGTAGTGGCAGCTTTTGCAACTTGTTCTCAGCAATTCCATTGCCATCTGACTGTCGTTATTGTTTTTGTTTCTTAATCGTTATTTTTTATTGTTGCCGTTCTGAATCGTTGTTTTTTGGTGTTGTTGTTGCTATTTCTTATAATGTCATTGATGTCGCTAAATAAACAATCAAAGAGCAATTTAAAAGTTTTTTATTTAACACTAAATCACCCATCCCTGTCTTACCACACCCACCAATTCCCTTTCCAACCACCTTTTAGAATTTTCTATTCATTCCTATATCACTTCAACTCTGCCTCATTCCATTTGTTGAATATCCTTCCATGGCCTTCAACAACTCACTCGTTCGCTTACACATTTATTTATTCACGGCTCCTTGTTGAATCCTTCGTATATCCAAAAATATAGTAACCCTTTTTGTTGAATTTCAATAAAGCTTCTGAAAGGGGGCTCTCGGTCTCGGTTAAAGGACTACAAAATTGTTGCATTGTTTTCATTGTTTCTCGTGTTGTTGTTGTTATTGTTATTGCCATTTCTCCGACTTCGAAATTCAATAACTCTTTTAAAATAACTTTTTCAATGCCGCAAAAAAAGAACAACAACAAAAGCGCCAACGACAAAATTGTTTAGGATTGTAAAAATTTAGTGTCTTGAATTATTGTGCCTTCATCCTGAATCGTCCTTCCTCGCCTCTACTTCCATAATTCTCTAAGGAATTTGAAAAATTTTTACAATTGCCGCGAAGTTTGGAAGTCATTATTGTTGGCATTGTCGTCGGTATTGCTTGTAACGGAGCAGTCGAACTCTTTGGTTTCATGAAAAAGAGAAGGGACTCCCATGAAAAAATATATAAACTTGTGTGGCGTCTTTCGAATCTTCTTTTGGCGTCTTTATAGTATTTTATAACAATTCAATAACAATTTTGACACTACGATGACAGTTTATTTTTTGACAGTCTATTTAAATATGTTCCGCTTGCGATTTTCATCTGCATTGCCATCTTTTACTAAACTCCTCTGACCTTTTTTTTGGGTCCTTCGTTTCCTTTCTTTAAGTCATTTTGTATTGATCAAATGAGTATCATTCTTCCACGGAATGTCAAATTTATTTGCTGACATTTACTAAAGGATGACATCTACACTGGTTGATGATGCGATGGCATATGTTCTAAACATCACCGCGGGGAAATGGTCCCTTTACATTTTCTGTTTAGCTACTTTTTTTAACTCCGATTATAAAGACATTTTATTTATGGATATGGTCTCAATAAATACAATCCATTGAGCATAAGATTGTTCGATATTGTATTCTCATAAAAAACAATATTTATGGTTGGAAAGAGGAGTGTGGAATGGAAAGTCTTTGAGAGAATTGAAGAAACAAATAAGTTAAATCATATGAAAGAAACGAAAGGAATGAAAAGAAGGAAAAGAGAGAAAAAATTGAAAATAATTGAAGAAACAACAGGAATGGAAGAAATGAAAAGAATAAAAGGAATAAAACAAATCAAATCTATATAAGGTGGTCGAAATTTCTAAGATGAATGAATTAGAAGAAATGGAGAAAATGAAAGAAATGAAAAAAATTAAAGATGTGAAAATGATAGAAGAAAGGAAAGAAATGAAATGAACTTAATATAATGAAGAAGTGATGGAAGTAAATAAAATCAACGAAATGGGCGAAATGAAATTGCGTCATTCTTTACTTGCGAACATCATTTTAGAAGGCTTTAAGAGTTAGAATCGTGGTAATATTCTGGAAACTATAAATCAATTTATTCATTTCGAAAAAATTCATTTCGAATCGAAATAATAATAACCTTATAATAATTTGAGAAATCTTGGCTTCTTCCTATGATTCGCGCCAGCTCGAATTATATAATCGCTTTCGTAACTCCTCTAACTAACTCCAAATTCTGATTAATATGATTAATCTACCAATCGCCTACGATCGAGATGGTGATCACGCGAAAGTTATCGAAGTTGCTAAATTTAATTTTAGCTTGAATGAAAGGAAATTTGTATCATATACGATTCATTGTTTAAACGAAATGTGAGAGTTTAAGAACAAGGGCAGTGGAGATAGGTAAATTAAAATTTTTACAGTCTTTTGGTTAAAAAAATCCAAAAGGTGATTGTGCTACACACACAATTCCATATGCGTACCTGCACTCGGCTTAAAGGATATAAATCTAAAAACTATCACGATTTTGGTTAAGTATTGCGACAAATTTAAAAGGAAAATTTCCTTATAATAGAACCGATCTTCATAGAGGAATATCCTTATAAGAAACGTATTGTTAAACACTTTCCCAGTTGCCTTTAATTAATCAATGAGACATTAAAAAATTGGAACGACAAGACCTTCCCTGACTGTAAATTTGGAAAAACCTTTCAACTCTTCTCCATAAAGAAATTGTTAAATATTGTAGAAACCCACCACATGCGACAACGACGAAAACGTTAATACGTAGTATACTTGTAGCGACGTTACGTTATGTACACTATAGCTCATATGTCAATTTCTCAGTTTATCATGCAATACAATACGAAAGCCATTTAACAGCTGAAACTTCAAATTAAAATAACGTTTTCTGATGGCACCAAGAAAAAAAAAACAGGTCTCAAAAGTAGATTAAAATCTCCCCAGAGTATATTAAAGTTATCGTTGTAGGGTGTATTTTATAGTTCGTCGCTGTTGTTTTTTGGCTCTTTTGTTATCTGCAATAAAATAAACCCAAAGACATGCATACGATAATTTACAATGGACATTTTTTTCCTAGTTTGACTTTGACGATACCTTACGTTACAATACGTTACACGCAAACATTTAGTTCATTAAAATAAAAAATAATTTATGCAAATCGATAACAAAACAAGCTGATATATAGTATTTTATGAATATAGTTTGACTTTTCCATACGACTTAGTACTATACTTAGTACTATACAGGAGCCATTTAAGGTCTGCGAAGTACGCGAGCCTTAAATATGTGCTTAGCAATAGCAGCCATTTCATCAATTTTCAGTACTTATTTTTAAGTCCGTTCACTGTTTTCTTCCTGGTCATTAGTTACTCATCGTCATTATAAACGTATTTATCGCTTTAATAATCCTTAGGTCGGACAGCATTATTCTTACGACAAATAGATGTAGTCATTCATGCTCTTGGAAAATATATTTAATTTGTTGCTTTACGGTTTACGATTTCTGATGCCTTAGAAAGGCATGGAATTAACGATTTTAGAAAATATGATATTGCTTCCAAAAGTCTTAAGGGAAACACACACCAATATCCTCGTGGGTTAATAAAGGATCGTTATCACTCACTAATCTTTTTTGAGAAATCTTATTTCATATTCGAAAGAAGTTGACACACCTTAGATAACTCTAAGGGGCATTTTGTCATAACCAAATTAGGCGGTGTAACAAGTTTTGATCTCATGACTCTCTTGATCTTTTGAACTCATTAAAAATTTGAAAGTGTTGATCTCCTGACTCTATTTATAAGTTTCCCCCTTTATTTACATTCTCTATATTTACACGCGATTGAAGCTGGCATCCAAGGTTTATCCTAAATTAACTGATACCATTTACGGGGTTTCTACATTATGGCTTTTGTATTTTATTTAATTCTTATTTTCCTTTTCCAAAGCGCGATGTGTTTGTCGCATCTGAGCGAACATTCAAACGAATTGAAGTAGGTGTGGCAGGTATGGAGAAGTATATATGCTCTAGCTCAGAACCATCTTACCGGCTTAGCCTAGTCCGCACCTTCGTCTGTATGTCTGTTTGACTGTCTGAAAAAATCACGAGTACCAAAAACAAACGAAAAACGAACGAAAATAGATATTTCCACGCAATTTGGCATGAACATATGTAAATGATGTAGATGACGTCTCCTTTGTTATGAAATAGAATTATAAAGCCTCATTAGGATTATCCAGCCTCATCTGAAATTTTTAAGCAGTGTTAGTAATTTCGGGCATTATAAACCCTCAGTAAGGGAGAATCCACTATAATACTATACCATGCTTTGGCTTTTTCGAGAACAATTGTGTTGGATATGAGTTAGTAAATTTAATAATATTAATCATGTAATATTAAAATGGACGTGTCTTGCACACGGTTTATTCGATTTTAACCATAAATTTGTACGCCCATATTAAGTGAAATGTATATGAATTCCGGCCAATTCCAGACAGGCGCGATTTTAGGATAAATAATATAACTCTTTTTCTGATAAATAACTCCATTTACATTTTTACGAAAAGGCTCAAGGAAGTAAAGGTGCTGCCATGAATTGTGGCACGATTATTCTGTTTTTATAAATTGCTTGGTATTAAAAGTGGGCGAAATCAGCCCATTGACGGGCCTAATTTTTATGAAATAAAATTGCAAAGCTCCATTTTTCAGTCTCTTTTAAAATTTTCTGTGCTCAACTTTTGTGGTCCAGATGACAATATTGGGCAATTCAAATCCGCTAAATGATTGGCATGGCACGCCTACTATTATACCATACCATGTGTGGAGGGAAACTTTTTTGAGTGGAGTTGTGTTGAAAATTAGTTCGAAGATCTGAATTAACCACGGAAAAGAAGACCTAATATTAAAAGGAGGCGTTTACCGGCTATTGATTATTAGGACCAAACTATCAATTTGTACTACTTGTATGCTTCCACCAGACCGTTATCGTTCTTACGTGTTCTTTTTCTAATTCCATATTATTCACTCCTAATCATTTCTGTGACTTTTTACGGAACCCGAAAAGTTAATGATATTATTTATTTGATTCCAAAGCATTTAATTACTGTATTACGTTTACCATTTTGACTTAGATTAAAATCAAATGATATGGACTAACCGATACTATTCTACTCAACCACCCTTCTCGAAGTCATCAAGCAGTTCACTACAAAACAGCAACAATAATAAACGACACGTACCGATAATATTCAAACCAACGACGACGATATGCCCCATCAAACAAAATTATATAATTACCATTTACCATTTATATAACCCATACATATGAATTTATTCACGATACTTAGATCCTTTCATTCACTGTGAGACTTGAGAACTGGAGGGCTGCGGGGCAGTTTTGTTTTATGTGTAAAATTTATTCTCTCATTGACCTTCTTGATATTAATTTTAGGGGTTAAAATGGTCATTAATAATTCCCTGCTTGGTATTAGTTTTAGACTATCGAATGAGGTTACGATACGGTACAATACGATAGGCGCTAGACGTTAACACTAAAGGCCACACCACATCACGCACACACAGGCACACACCACTAGAGTCCACTAGAGAGTGGCTTTATAAACTTCGTTTTTCAGTTTTTGGCGGGTAGTTACGTAATCAGCCGGTTCAATCACCCCCACCGGTCTCTATACGACAGTCAATAATACGTAATAAAATTACAACAATTTTTCTTTTCTTAACGAAGTAAAAAAGTGGCCAAACAATGAAAACAGGTTGCCGGTTGGAAGACAGAGTAAATAAAGTAGAAAGAGAAAGCAGTGTAAAGTAAGCAGCCTGAAAATGCTATATGTTGGGGTAAAATCAGCAGGACTAAAAGAAATAGTAATGCTTTTATTGACCAATATTTATTTCGTTACAATTTGTTTTATATAACGCTGTTGTTGTTTTTGTTATTTGGTACCATACCACGAAGAGCCAGGTGAAAAATGACTAATATATGTTTGACATTCGATACTACCTCGGTGGTTAAACCATTCCATAATGCCTTTCAAAGTCTACCTATTCCCGCTTGACTGATTGTGTATAATCTAAATAAATTAAATACGTTTGGGGAGTACGAAGTTCTTCCCTTACGAAATTCCTTTATTTATAAGAAAATATAATAATGTGCTGGCAAATAAGTTCATTCTGTTTGGTAAAAGACTTATTCGATTTAATGATATTCGATAAGAAAAAACGAATTTGAATAAAATTCATACAACAAAACTAACGAACATATTTATCAAACTAATGTATAAGACGGAATCTGGGTGTACTTTTTCACACTGAAGCCATTCTTTTATCCTGTTATTTCTCATCCTGAACTATTTTCTATAATTCATGAAACTTAAGTTTTGTGAGTGGGAGAGGTTTTAATGCCTTACTCTTTTCTTTCTTTGATTTCATGTGTTTTTCCATGGAGCTTTTTATTACTATGCTTTCTATTTCTATTTGGTATGGACTTTTTAAAGCTTCTTCTGTGATATTGGTGCCTTACTAGTTAGCAGCCAAGTTAATAACGGTTAATAACAGGGTACGTCTATCGTGATTCTAATGGAAGTGATTGTTTTTCGAGCTGTTAATTTGTATTCATTTTCATTTTATGAGAACTCTGAATATTAAAGTACTCCAGGCGCATTTTATGGTCTCTTTGAAGGCGTTCATTTTAACTGGATTATGCTTGCATGTGTTGATAGCAAAAAGATGACGCTGTTGGTATAATTTAAGATAGCTTTATTTATGGCAAATTTCAATAAAATTTAAATTCGGTAGACACTTCCTTGCTATCGAACATTTTCGAAACTATGATTCAAGCAGATAGCCGTAGATGTTCCTTAATGCTATTGACGGCTACATCACGTGACATTGACATGTATCAATAAATGACCTGTGGTATTCAGAAGGGTGGGAAGGACAATGCTAAAAGTATTACATCGTTCGTTGAAAACTCTTCCCGAAAGGCTGTCGGTTTTAATACAAGTCACCTAATTTAATTGAAGATATCTATTGGGAGACCTGTTGAAGAGTTTTAGGGACCTATTGATACCATCATAACCCATAGTAAGAACTAGAGATTCTTCTTAAGAAGAATAAGGGTATGTACTGTAGTAAATGGACACACTGCAAAGGCTTCTTTTGTCTCTTTAAAACTTGGAACCTTATCTAGTATGCTGGTCTAATAATCCGAAAAACTGCTAGAAAAATAATCAATTCGAAATCTCAGCATTCCCAGCCTGCTTTAATGATTAAAACGTCGAAGGGGTAAACTACACCCTTCACGTTACGGGTCAAACACGTATAGAAGTATTACATGAGCCGATGACATTGTGTTTGTAAAAAATTGTCGAAGCTATTGATTGGTCGATTGACTGCGCAGCGAAATTAGCACAAAAATGGAGAAAATAAAGAGAACATATTCTGAAAATTCTCGTAACGAGTTTTCCCCAAAGTTAGCCAACTATCCCTTAGAGCCCAAAAAAGCCCTTAAAAAAGCCCCTAAGTGTGAGGCGTACACGCTACAAAACACGTTCGGGTGTATGATTGTGTTACGGATACGTATGATTGTGTTACGGAGTGCGTATTCGATACACTGTTCTTTTTTCTTCTTCCCACCCAAACAAATTTAACGATTGAATAAAATAACAACAAAAATCCTCTTAGATTATTATTTTTTCCTTCAATGAATTCGGTTAAAAAAGCAGGCAATAAAAGAATTGACCAACTATAAGTAAACCTTGACGCATAGCAACAAAAGTGAAAATAAAAATGGCAAAAGCTGAACATTGTTGGTCAAATCGTTATTGACCTCACAAACGACCAACGAAAAATACTATTTATCAAAGTAAAGGGCGTATCCTTTACCAAAAGGGCAAAGAACGGCTAATTTCATGGGCAGGGTATAAAAATAATACAATGTGTGCAACCATGGTGGATGCATGTGTAAGTATGTAGTAAGAGCTAACAGACATACGAAGGCGATGAGAAGTTAATTTAATTGTTACCTTCTGCTCCACTTTTCGCCTTTAATTATAAAAAATACTCTTTTAAAATGTCCTTGTTCTTCACCTGGATATAAATTCAAATTCTTTTACTCTTATCTCTTTTCTATAATTTCCTATAATTATAGATCATCTTCGTTCTTCATGACTTTGTAAATAAATTCGTTCGATTATTATTTCAATGTAATTGTTTTAAATTCAGACTTGTTTTACCTTGTAAATACACAAAGTAAACATATTGATTTTTTTTTGGTCTGAGAACTAACGGATTTAACCGCCAACTAATAAAGATCGAATACAATTCCTTCAAATAAAACCCATTAGTGGAACTCAATAATTTGTCTTACAGTTTCGAAGTGAGCAGCTCACTAAAAAAGTCTCCATACAAATTTAGTAAAATCCAAATTAATTTACCCGAGATTAAATTGATTTATTTTACTATAGTGGGGTAACCTTGTAAAGGGTTTTCCAGCAAAGAATTTTGAATCTTAATTCAGAAGCCCTCTTAATTACGGAGCTTAAGGGCGTATAACATGTAGCTATTATTAAAAAATCATTAACGCAATTTTTAATCATCTGTCACTCCAATTTTTGGTCTTCATAACGGCCGTCACGAAGATGCTCCTGCTATTCCTAACAAAGAATATTCAGAGTATTTTGAGTATTCCTGGCAAAATACTAAAAGTACTGCCATAAGTGTTTCAGATTAAAAATAGTCAAACCAATTATGCGTCATCAGAAATTGGATAAATTGTGATGAAAAATATGTTATTGCGTCTTTAGGGAATCAAATTAACTAGCTTAAATGTTGATCATTTGGTAGCAATTTCGATCATTTCATTAAGCGCAAGTTCTGCGTTAGAACTATGCTGAACCCCTCACTAAAAACCCTTAATAATCGAAATTTAAATTGTTATTCTGACGAAGATCAGAATTGAGTATTCCTTGATATAAAATATTTTGAGTATAATTTATTTATATTTTATATTGAGTATAAAATATTTCTGCATTTCAACACTACCAAATATTAATAGCCAAAACTTAATATGTATAATAGTTTTCCTCTAAATCTATCTTTAAATTTATCTTCAGTTTCCGCTCTGTATTTTCATATTCCTTAAGTTAATATTCGCTTCCTGCATTCAATTTTTCCCGATCACAAGTAAACACGAATGGCCACAAAACTCGAAACAACAAACTATACCCCGATCCATACAACTTTTATTATCCTGGGTAGATATTTCACTGATCGGGTGGTTAGTGGTGCGGTTAATTTCGTGGTAGTGATGATTCGAGGTCAGGTCAATATTTACCATCTTTGCCGACTTTAAATATCAGTATTTTATTTGTACGGAAATACGGTTTACAAAGAGTACCGCGCGGTACATTTCTGTTATAATTGTTTTCTTGATTTTGTGCGTTTTTACAAATTTTTGTACAAATTAATGTAACTTTTGTGGTTACTCAATAGTTCCACATTTTTCACATGCAAATAATAAACCTTAAAAAAACACACGAAAAAAATAATGAAAAACGAAGACCACCGATATTAAAAATTTCCGGAAATTCTCACCTGGAAAATATTTTATTTATCCTTAAAACGTAAAAAAATTAGAGTGACAACGAAATTTCCATTCTCTTAAAAAACTCTTTCTTTAAACTTCCTTTTTACCTTCTCCATAGACAAGATTTCTTCATTTTTCTTATCCTTCGTCTTTTCCTTCCTCTACACAGATCCGCATATTTAATTTTGGTCGTATATCATTATCGTTCTGGTTTTATAAGTATCCATTACGATGTTATTCTCTCCTTTTATCCTCATTGCTTCCTCCTCCTTTCTTATCCCCTTCCTCACCATCTTCTTGATTTTTACTCTTCTTCCTATCACTTCTCTTCTTAGGCTTATTTTGTTAAAACTGCATTCTTTTATTGTACGCGACCATCATCATAATCATCATCATTATCGTCCATTAATGGCTGCTTTTAGTCTTGTATTGAAAAACATATCCTTAAAAATTTATTGACTTAAAAGGTGACAAATTGCTGTTGAGTAAAAGGCGAGCACAACAACTACAAAGGCACGCACTACGATATGAGCACGCTAATCGGGACACCGCTACCAGTCGAAGCACCACAGCAGTGGCGTAGTATTAGAAAGGTTTGCAAAGACCAAGCCCCACGAGTTCAATATCTCACAAATTTCCATTAGCAACACTCTTGTTTCAACACTTTAAATAAAAATAAAGAAAGTAATAAAACCAAAAAATTATAAATAAATAAAAAATAAAAGAGAAACAGAAAATACTAAATCTTAAACCCAAAAAGGACTCCTAAAAATCCAAAACCAATAAAATCTCAATAGAATTAAAGAAAATGGAAAATAATTAACGAAGCTGACGCTGACGTTGTTGTGACAACCTGCTGCTGAGGCGTTTATGCCCAAATGACGTCCGCTTCCTAGTATTCAAATGAACGAAAAGTCAGATACAGGAAATGTCTCCTAAACGAGGAATCATTTGAACAATAAGTTTCTCGATGTTGCAGACATTTAGCCTCTTAGACGTTTAGTCGATGGAACGTACAGTCGTTTGGACATTCAGTCAGTTGGCCAATTCGTATACCTCTCCATTAAAATCTTTAAAGTCCTTTAGTGAGTTGGTGAGTCAATAATTTCAATCGAATAGTCGCTCATCAGGTTGGTCGTTTATTTGTCATTCAATCGTTGACGCGATGACGATGGCAATGGTGATGGTGATGGTTATCAATCTACTAAATCAATTTTTATTGATCAGCACTCAACAAGAAATTGTTCAATCTGGTCTTGTTGGTCTTCATTTCTATCTCTCTTATTCACACTCTGTTCTGTCTGGATGATGGATAAATGAAATAAATTGCTGAATAAACGACTGAAAGTAGGGAGATAAATACACTAGATGGACATCTTTGACTGATCTAAGGACATACATCAAATATCCATCAAAATATCTTATTGTTCTCTCTCGCTTTGTGTCTTTTTTGTCTTTCGGTGATTTTGATGCTAATGCATTTTTAACGATTTAACAAGAATTCTTTATTACGATTACAATTTCGTGGGTGTCACGAGTGTCATTTATTGAGTTTATTTTATTCACTTCGCGAGAGAGGGCTGGATAGATGATGCGTGTTGTTGTCGTTATTGTCATTTCTGACAGCTGGAAAGTGGCAATTCTGTCAAACATTGCAAAGAAGCTTTGTTTATTCTTTTCCAGCGTTAGCGAATAAGTTCGTGTCGTTCTCATATTCGTTAAGATAAAATATTATTTTCAATATTATGTTGCAAATTTGACGTAAAAAGGAGATCGAAATTAAACACACCGAACGATTTTATGTGCCAACTCTATATTCCTCCAGGTGTCAACGCCTGACATCATAAGGCATTACTTTTAATCTTTTACGTCAAACTCTAATTAGGCTTTGCAACGAGTGTCAACTATGATTTACAAAAGATTTATAATAAAATTTTAAAATGTTTAAACCAGGCTTTAATCTGCGCCGGGACAGTCATTTGAAATATAATTAAAATTGTTCGAAGGGGCTTAATATACTCTCGGTACCAAACAAAAAACCGAAAATAAGCCGAATAATTGCTTCTTTTTCGAAAACTCGCTTTCTTAAAGAGATATCGCCTCTTTTTCAGCTATACAGCACCCCCACCCCTTCATCTTCCGAAAAATCATTTTCCACAAATGTCTTTATTCCATATTTCAAAGAAAACAGTAAAATACTGAGGGAAATATATTGACCGTAGGGTCAGTGAATAGGTTCCTCCAAATCACATTCACGTGGATCATTCTTCGAAACTCGCTTTCTGGTAATGGTGGCATCCATGCATAAGCGACACACCGCCCGAAAGGTCAATTTACTACGCGTTTTTTTATTATTCCTCGGAAATTATGCATGGTGATTGCTAAGAATGGCAGGAGATGGCCCCAACGTTTGGGTAAACTTCATCAGAACCTTCCCTTTTGAGATTAAAAAGAGTGTGTCCAAGACACAGATATAAACCGCCCTCTTACGCTTTGGGGCTCGTGTTTGCTTTTTACCACCAGGCACTTAAAGCCCTTGACAATGCTCGACTTTTCCTTAGTATTGCCCCATCATATATTTTAGCGTGGTTAGCGAGATTTATTCTCATATAATGGAATTACAATAGGCCATATTCGAAGTCATGTTGAAGGCTACTTTATTATTAAATACCCTGAGACCGAGAATACTTTGGCAGACCCTCATAGAAAGGGTCGTATTTTACACTATTGGGATCTCCGTCAATGATCTCATCAATGATCTTAAGCGTCATGTAAATTCCAAGACATTGTTTCTCCTGAACTATATATGCGATTATCTAAATGCTAATAAAAAAATGAATTTGAAAACAGGATAAAAATTCATGTTCGTGAAATTCTAATCTTTTCTTCTTTTTCTCATACTTTCGTAGTATATTTGCGAAAAGGCTTACTTTTTTCTAATATTCATCTAGCAATAATTTAATTAAGCAACAAAAGCGCTTTTGTTTTAACCAGTAATTTGTTTTCAAAACTTTTTAAAATCACAAAAAGTCGTTTAATAATCGTACGATATTCGAAATAAAAAAATATAATTATGAAAAGTTGTTTAATGACTTCAATTAATTTTTGTTTTTCTAAAAATATTATAATATATTTTTTATGACTTTAAAATTTACAAATAAAAGCCGTAATACAAAGACAACAATAACAACAAAGCACATTTTGACACCGCAGAAGACACTTACGAACAATATTAAAAGTCATTTAAAAAATTCCTTACTTAAACTTTTAATTGTTTTTAATAAATAAATTTTTAGGTTTATGATGAATTTAAGTAGTATTAAAATTAATACTAAGAAAAATTTCCCTTCAAAAAATCTGCAATATCTTAATTATTTTTCAGACGAATTCGTTTCAGGTTTTGTTTTATTATCGACTCCGCTTCATTTCTGACTTTTTTGCTGGTCATCGTAATTTCTAGTTGTTGTAGATATTATTTTTGTAAAATTAATTCAATAAAGTCTTTACATTCCCATTTTTTGAAAAAAAATTGTTGCTTCCTGACGAAATTTATCAGCTAAAATCTTTAGTAAAGTTTTTGATGAAGTAAATTACTGCCTCAGTTTAGTTTTAATGGTTAAATAATTTGAAAAATCTTTGCCTAATTTGATTCGAGTTTAGCTCCGAAGGAAACTAAAAAGTTAGTATTTCTTTAAAATTATTTATAAAAATATTTCAATTTTTTTATTGTTAAGAAATTTGAAGCATAATTGCGATTTTTAATAATTTTTTTATCGGCATGAAACAATTTTGGATCGGAAATATTAAAAATTTTCTTATATAATTCCACACCTTACATTACCAATTTTCTAGGCTGAAAACAATGGTCTGTTAAACTGATTATTCAAGGGAGACAATTCTCTATGATTGAATGATTATTTTACTTAAATATAAGTGATAATCAAGTGAAAACTGTAATTATCAAATTTTTTTATATGTATATGTGCTGAATTCAACTATGTAAAATTTCGTAATTTCGAAGTTTAATTTAAATAAAGTAAAATTTGTGTGAAAACTAAACACATCGACGATAAAATTTTCGGAACATTTTTTAGAAGAAAATTAGTTTAAGAATATAATAAAAGCAAAGCAAGGAAATTCGTTCAAAATAAAATGCGCGCAAAAATTAATTTTTTCCAATATTGATTCCGAATCCGTATAAAAAATGAGTTTATTAATTTCAATAAAATAATATATAAATTTCAAAAAAGTAAAGCAAAACTTGTTTTAAATGAAATTGGTGTAAAAATTAAATGTGTTCGAAATAAAATTTGTATATAAAAGAAATTCATATAAAATAAAACTCATGTGAATTCACACATTTATGAAACAAAATTTGTTGAAAATAAAGAACATCTCAAACAACTCCGTAAATTTAATTTAATCTTAAATGAGACTTAGCAAAAGTAGAAGAAAGCTAAAGTTATCTTCAAATTAAACACGTATTGATATAAAATCTGTGCAAGATAAAATTTGTGTACAGGTGCTATTCGTATAAAATTAATGTAAAATCGCATTCGTAGAAATAACATTTGCGTGTAGTAAAATTCTAGTGAATATGATAGTGTAAAATTATATAAATGCAATATATGTAAAAATATTGGCATATTATAAAACCGCAGCAAAATGAAGTCACCGTCACCAAATACTTTACATTATTGAAAACTACATTGTTTGCGTTCAAGTTCGCGATCTAAGCCAAACATTTGTTCCCAAAAAGTGGCGTGTACCGTCCACTGGTAATTAAGAGCACGGCTACAAGAGATTGCTGAGGATAATGCTGATGAGAATATTTTACATATGTCCTCTGTCTCAATAGGTCGGGTACCAGTCCCGTTGCAGTGTGGACAACAAAATGGCAGTGTGCATGCTGAGTTCACTAGCCATGAGCTATGCACCCTGGTTCCGAGGCCTCACCGAAGGTTTAAAAGCGGTACCACGGGTGATGCGCATCATAAGGGTCTTCGACCCCGCTAATATAAATCCCACGCATATAGCACATCGTGGGTAGCGCCCTAGTGGGAGCCTCGTGATGGCTGTGGTTGATACCCAAAGTTTACGCGGGTAGAGACCATGAGTCTCCACGTAAAGTTGCGTGTGGAGGAGGCCGCCTCCCCAACTCGGCAGCCAGTGGCCAAACACCGGCAGAGGTTTTAGATGGGCCTCCATCGTTACCTGTGAGGAATGTCCTGTCCGTCCGGGCTTCCCAGGTACACGAATGGTGCAACAGGGCAAAGTTGCAACCGTGGGCATTGGTGGCCGATATAAAAGGTATTCACAAAGTCTACCTAGCCCCCCGAGTATGGGTAGGCCCACCGTGGGCTTAAGCCAACCATAGCAGGCGTCCACGTAAAACGCCAGAGAGATCTGTCTCAATAGGTCTCAATAGTTAAAAATTAACGAAATCGAGACACACTTAAAGGAGATAAAAGTTTACCTGTACTTATTCCTCAGTTTGTCCGTCAGTTCACTTAAAGTTCACTTAAATTTGAAGCTAAGTTCCTCAAATTCTTTCAAATTTACGATCTATGAAATGTCAACCCTCAAGAAATGGGAGTCGTCTACACAGTGTTCATCAGAACTTAACTAAAAATTGATATCACGAGTGGAGGATACATAAGATTTTAACAGCCCCCAGTTCTTAATAATCTAAAGCATCCGAATTACTACTTTTCCTACCAATGGGTTGGTGATTGTTTACTGTTTCCATAGCAGTAACATTAATTGTTTTAGAATTTCTAGTAACTGTTGTTGTTGTCATGATAAATTTCTAATGATGTCAATTTAAAATTAACGGTTTTGTGTGAAATAAGTTTAAAATTGTCTAGAGAATAATTTTATTTTACGTAACGAAAAGATAATAACGTGCATAAACAAACACAATAATAATAAATAGGCGAATGCAAATAACAAACAATGATTAATGAATAATTATATTCGTAACAATGCGATTTAGTAAACGATTGCAAATATAAAAGAAGGATTACGACAATCGACATAGCGACAACAAAAATTTAGACCAATAGGGCTTTTCAATGTCGCTTTAAAGTCACTGAATAATGTGGAAATTTACGTAAAAAATCATAAAAGATTCGTTCATTATTGTCTACACCTCCGATACCGCCTCTCCAACAAAAAGCGTCATGATTATGATTCCCATAATGTTATCATCATTAATTCAGTACTTCTCACGCTTTCTCCAGTTCTACACTTTTTCCAGTTGTTTCCCTACTTTCCTTCTTTCTGACCATTCTCTAAGCCAGCACTATCTTATTGTGGAATTTACTTCTTCTAATTGTTAACAAATTGTCAGAAAACTTGAAATGTATACCTATCACCGTTACTTTTTAATGATTTTATATTTAAGAATGAGCTTTAATTTTGAAATTAAAGCGAAAATTTAATCTGCGAAAATTTAAAAAACAACGCATTGAGACGAATAGTGACAGTTGTACTATTTATATATGTAATCTTTATGTTCCACATCCGAAGGGTATATCCGAAGCCTGATATGGTCATGAAATTGGGCCTGAATAAACTTTGTCTCCCTAAACTGTTTGGTATTGAAAAAGATTGAATTCCGACAAGAATAAAAATAATATCGATTTTCCTGTGGTTCAACCTGCGGAGCCCATTTTATGACAAGGCTCATCATTTAAGGCTACAACAATAGGAGTGATCTGCATAAGGATAACTATGGTCACAATTATATGAAAATTGTGTCCCTAGAAAGTCTTTTACTTATATTTGTTCTCTTTATAATTCGATTAGTATTATAAGTTCCGCGCGGTCGAGGTTGCTCAACGCGAACCTCTATGCCTGTCCTGATTTCAACTCTTTATTTTGGGCTATTAAATCACATCATTCCTATCCTACATCAGAACACTAGATCTTACAATTTTTATCTGGATAATCTTCTTGTGGATGTTCTTATTATTAATATTTATTACGTTATTAGATGTGTATTTTTAGTTTTTGTTAATGTAAATTTCTTCAAATTTTGATTTTTATTTACATTTCTTTTTTATTCATATTTTAATTTCTATTTATTTTTATTATCATTTATCTTACAGTTATTCTTAAAAAATATAAATTTTTTGTTTCCTTTTATTTCCTTCATTTTGATTATAAATTTTATTGCTGATTGTTAAAAATTTTTTGTTATTACTTTTACTTCATCTTGAATTTTAATTTATTTTTAACTTTTTGCATTTTTTACTTTTGATTATTATTAATATTTATTAATCTTCATTTATTTATTTCTTTTTTTATTTATTTTTTACTATCCTTCACATTTTGTTATTTTTGTGTTTTTCACCTTCCCTTTCCTATTTTCTTCTTCTGTTTATAATAATAATTTATTATAATACTTTATCATTAGAATTTTTTATTTCTATTTATTTATATTTATTTTATTTATTTTATTTTTATTAAGATTTTCCATTATTTTGCATGCTCGTTTATTATTGTTATTTATTCGTATTTTTAACTGTTTTCAATTGTCATGATTTTTTTAGAACTTTATTTTTTTATTTTGTTTATTTCTTCATTTCATTTGTTTAGTATTCTTTTTTATTTTAAGTATTAATTTGTAATTTGTTTCTCTTGGTTTTAATTATTTTGCAATTTTTTAAAAATCTGTTTTTACCTTTAAATCTTTACCTTTTATCATTTTGTACTTTAATGCGTTTTTTATTTTTATTATTTTTGATTAAAAAATTGTATACCCTACACCAAAAAGTTGACGGGTACGTAAAATTTATTCCTACGTTTATAACGCTTTGAAGCGTTATAATATTCTTATAATTTTATTAAAAATATGCGTTATAAAATTCTTATAAGCGTTATATAATTCATATATATTCTTACACGGAATCACCGCCTGAGAATTGAGTCATGTCCATCCGTTTTTCTGTCTGTCTGTTTACCTGACCATTTCTGTCTGACTATAAAAGAACGAAAAGATATCTTCTCATATTTGGCATGCAATTTTGCCTAAACATTCTCCATTATCATAACCTCTTTGCCAATGAAAATGAAGAAATCGAATGGGAACCGCGCCCCTTTTTTAAATCTAATACAACTATATTTACATGTGCAGTTTACTTTCAACGTGTGTAGACGGAATTTGATGTAGACAAACATTAAAATATTCGGCATAAGTATGAAACACCGTCCAACCTCCGTCTCTTCGGATATTTTTTCTACCGTTATATTTTCGTCTTACAAGTGGAAGTAATTGAAAATATTTTTTTGGTAGTCCGCCATATTGGATTTAGAATTACTTATAGATAAGTTGTTCTTAAAACTATAAAATATATAAAAAATATTTATGAGAAAAATTTATTTTATCGTGAGGCTTATGATCTTCGTAGCGGCCGAAAGCCGCCCATGTACAATGGGCTTTTATGTACGAAACATCATTTTACCGTAAGTATTCTGTTAATTGAGGGTTATGACGGTTAAGTTAACTTATAAGCAAGAAACTCCATTTTATGATGAGTATTCTGTTGATTGAGGGTTATGATCCCAATAGGTGCCGAAGGCCACAAGTATAATTACTTTTTACAAAAACTTTATTTTATAGAGACTATTCTAGTGATTGAGGTGATAGTGATCCTTGCAACGGCTACATGCTTCCAAAATGTAAAAAATTTTTATGTAAGAAATAATTTTATTGTGAGTATTCTGTTGATTGAGAGTTATGATCCTTGCATAAGTAACTCTTCTGTAAAGAACTTCACTTCATTATAAAAGAAAATTACATAGTAAAACTCTAATATATATCCATAATTTTGTAAGATAATATCATATGAATGGTTTTAGAGGTGAAAAACTATTAATAATTATTTGTGGCTTAATGTATTCTTCTGTGAGGAAAATATATTTCTTTATATTAAAGAGTACTTATTTGAACACATGTTTCTGCAACTCTTAAGCTATTGCAATATCAAAGAACTGATATATCCGCTGTCCTCTTATCTCGCTTAGCTACAAAAATACAACGTTGTGTTTGTCTAACATTCAAATGCTTCTAAATCCAAAAGAGTGGGATACCCCCACAAATGTGAATTACCTCCATTCATAACAGTAAAAATAACGGCAGAAAAAACAGTAAAAATAACGGTTGGATGAATTCCAGTGTTCAAGTGGAGATATTATAGAATGTGACACAAAAATTCCCTGTAGTGAATTGTTCGTTATTGAAAATGGTCGAAAACGGCCTAGTGCCACGCCTACACATTTATAAAATCAAATTCAAAACTCCTCCTTCATTCGAATTGAAATTTTTAAGCATACATTTTATGGGCGAAGCGGCAGCTTTAGAAATTGTAAATCCCCAAAGAAGCGGTAGGGCTCCCACTAATACAACATCAATGTGTAAACCTTTTCGAGATTAACGAAGAAAAAAAACTTTAATAGTAAAGTGGGCATACTTCGGCCACTAGTTATCGTCGATCACATTATAATTATATATTATGGGTGTAAGGTGTATAAATCTCAACCAATTCAAAATTAGTGTCCTTACACGCCAATTTTGTTATTTTAAGTTTTATTTTTGTATTTATTTTTTTTTAATTCTAGCACTATTGCAATACTTTCTTATTTAATTTTTCTTACTTCTTACTTCTTATTTTAATTTTTTCATCATTAATATGTGTCCTTAATATTTTATTTATTACTTTTTTTCATTTTTAATATTGAGTCTATATATTATCCCTTTTTTAATTGCTTTATTCGAATTTCGACTCGTGTTAATTTGACTTAAACATTTGTACTAGGTGACGTAAGAATTAAAAGAATCATTGAAGGATTTTTAAAGAGAGAGTTTTTTATGGGAAAATTATTCTTACAATGCCATTCCTTTCCGTTTTTCCGCCGCCTTTCAAAAAACTTTTAAAAAATCGTTGACTAAATTGCCCATTCCCGTAAATCTTAACGAATTCATGAGTAGTTATCGTTTAGTCAATTTAAGCTGTTGTAGTCATTGCTGTTGTTGTCATTAAATTGGTTTCTATTCCTAAAAAAACGAGTGAATGATGATGCCGGCGATTATGGTGAAACGCGATAACAAGCAGTCTTTTATTAGCCATTATATTAAACTGTTTATTGAAAGTTTTAAAACCCTCATTTCCTAATAACATATTGTTACTTTTTTTACTCAGTTTTTTCCGAAAAACTTAATTGAAAGCTAAGCTTCCGAATTTTTGGGTGTAACTCAAAAGAAAGATCTAAAGATACAGAGTTCGCGTTCAGTCATAATAAAAACTAAAAAAATCAATTTAGCGAAATCGGTTACAGCTGCTCATTACAAAATCATCTTCGAAAAAGCGTCGAAGCTTGGCCGACTCATGTAAGCTAATCAACATCGCCATCATTATCATTATCGTCGTCATCACCATCGACACCATTATTCCAATTACTGCGAGTGGTAATAAAAATAAATACTTTATTACCAAACAAACCCACGAAAAGTAAATAATTGCAAATATTTATTTCGTACAACTTTTAAATAAATCTGTCTTTTTTTCTTTTGAGCAAGAGAGAGAAAGTCCTGCTATTGAAATTAGATTAATTTCAAATGAATTCATTGAAAGTTCGAATAAAGTGAAAGTTATAATTAGTTTTATGAAGCGACTAATGACTAATCTAATCTTAGACTCTATCACAAAAGTTTGCACACAAATTTTGATACTTTGTTGTTAAGCAGCAAAAATTTCGCTTGAAATCAAGCCAGAGCTTCTTTTAAGCAGTTTTATTAAAGACATAACATATACTTACTGCACAATCGACGAATTTCCACGCTTGAAATGATCAAATGGATTTCATTTATCGACTTCATTGCAATTAGTTAACCGAGATTTTTAGAAAAAGTTCAATACAAAGTATGTTAGCTCCTAATTAATTTTGCCTAATTTATATTATATTTACGTTTATATACGTTTATATTTTATATAATCGTTTACATTACGCAACCATCTAAATTTATATTACATTCAATTTATAAGTAGCTCGCGTTAAAATATTCAGTCTCACGCAAATAAGCCTGATTCGTTTACACTTTCTTAAAAACGTCAATTGCAGTGAATACTATTGAAACAAAAAGGAGAGTTAGCATCCTCTACAACTTTAAATATTAAAATACAATTCCTTCGGTAAGTTGTAAACAAACTTACATGATCTTTAAGAAGTAGGCGTCGCACAAGCTCGACTGCGTTCTCTTTCAACACTAAGCAACCTCTAGCGACACAAGACACATGTAAGAGACTTCTTGGGACACATTTCTCATATCTTTGCGACCGTAGTTACGCAGGCGGCCGTGGCTTACGCTTCTTTGAGAGTATACTTTTATCTTAAGTTGTGAATTCGAATGTCAAATATTGCTGAGGTATTAAACTACTGACGCGAGCACATCCGTATTAGCTTTAGAATGAAGTATTGTATCTGGTCAGATTTTGGCCATTTTCAATACAGAACAGTTTATGAAGACAGGGAAATATTTTCGACAATCTTCATGACATACCCTTATTCGTTCTCCATTAATCGTAATTTTTGTTTTTAGGAATGTGTTCCTTACTGGAGCGCGTTGTACTTACTGAACGCGTAATTGTACTTACTGTAGAAAGTCGTCATACCTCTCATACGACTCATACAACTCCGCTCAAATCGTTTATGATGACAGAAAATAGTCGTGCCAAATTTCCTGAGGACAGCTCTATTCATTCTCCAGTAATCTGACAGTAATCCTGACATACTCACAGACATGCGAAATAAATCGACATAAATCGAATCAGGAGATGATTCTGAGCCAGAATATGTGCTGTTCTCCCCATAATACGAACTGTGCCGTACCGGTCATGCCTCCTATAAAGCGCTACAAACGGGAAAGTAAACCAGGTAAATATAGCCTTTTCCTCTTGGTGTATAGAAATGAGTAGCACGATAGTATGGTACAAATAATAACGTTGAAATAACAAACAGAAACTAAACTACAGAAACGAAAACAACGCCAGTAACCCTTTAATGAGTTGGTAGTAAAATGGGCAAATTAACATCAACTTAAAGACCAATAAACCTGAAAGAAAACAAGTAAGTACGTTAATTTCGGTTTGGCCGAAGTTCACATACCCTACACCCGCAATTTAAATTTGTTGATTTAAATTTAATAACCCGTGGACACGGCTCGCCTCTCTTAATAGAATAGTTCGAACATAAATCGCTAAATCGACACAGAAAGTGACCCTGGTTAAAAATACATACATACTTACGAACGGAAACACAAAGTGAATATTCCCTATCCCTTCAGGTGTAGGGTGTAGATTTTGAACATGGGAAAACACAATTTTGTTGCCAGCAACAACACCAACAACACAGTACACACACAAATCCATTTTTCTTTCATATCAGTTTACACTACAATTTAATGAAAGCCACGGAAATTAAAAAGAATTATATACAATCAAAACCATGAATTGCGTATAAAAATATCTTCCCAGCATTCAATAAAATTGCGACTGCGATTGCGCCATAGGAGAGTTAAACGCTACCTACCAGTTACTGAGTTTGTGTTGAGCTGACAAACAAAAATTTCGCAATACTAAATTTATTGTACAATAAATTTAATATTTTTTGAAGCGTAATTCGCAATTTACGTTTTCCATTTATTTCAAATTAGTAAGCTTTAAAAATGTATTCATAAGCTAAAAACCTCTGCATACGAGCAGGTATATTGAGGTATATAGAAAGGGCTCGTATGTTGAAGGGTCAGAGAGGGATTGTGATAATCAATGTAAGATAATGCCAAAGAATATAAAGACAATATTACTCGTCGTCGATTACTAAATTGGTGATCACAGTGTTGATCATTATGATGATGTAGATGCAATGATAATGGCAAATATGATAATTATCATGGTGACTAAAGCAGAAAAACTAGAGTAAGATGGAGTAGAAAAATAGAAAAGGAAAACGAAGAATATAATTTTAAATACAAAGCTTTAGAACCGTGTCTTCAAAACACTCCGCGTATTTATTTCCTTGTTTTCATTATCAAGAACAATGATTAATTTTCTTGGTCGATAATAGACCGCAAAAAAGTCAAAGAAAAAACACAACACACACACAAACATACACTAAAATGTAGCTTAACCATCTCAAAACAATAGAACTTTCCCACACTTTAACTCATACACTCATCGAGAGAAACATTATAGACCTTACTAGTGGAAACCTTGAACACACTTTAGCAAAATGTGTACAAAAATGAAATAAAAATATGGACTGCATTCAAAGCGCTTGCTGTCAAATCAAAGTGTGCAAATTTTCGTGATCGTCTTACCAAAAATTTCCCAAAGTACCATTTCCTTCACTGCAGTTTCTTTTAAATCCATAAAATTCTTTCAGATATTACCACGAAAAATAACAACATAATAACTCGGTAATAACGCGGTAATTCTAAAAAAACTATACCAGCACCCTATTTCGAAAATCTTATGCATGGAGTAGAGGAATTTGGTCAGATTGTCTGTGACAAAGCAGGACACTTAAATTTGTCATCTAGTGTACATTTAGAAATTAATAAGAAACTAGATTATTTTAAAAATTAAAATAGAAAAATTGGCAAAGAAGAATTATTAATAAAAAACTAAATAATCATTACAACGCCAAAACATAATGTAAAATATATTAAAACAGCAAAAAATTGTGAAAAAGCAATATAAGGAATAATTTATGAATAAATTGCAAACAATTTTACAAAATAATCCAAAAAAACAGATTTCATGTTATTTATAAATTATGGAATATATTTCAATTATTTTAAAATATATTAAGTACATGAAATTTCATGGATGATTCCCTTATGATTCCTCGAAGCTTAATCAACTTTACAACACAGTAACCAATTTCTCAGAACATAACTTTTTCAATAGCTCTCACGTTTTATTGTTGCATAGTTTTATTGTTGTATTTTTTGCAACAGATATCGGTCACCAATTTGAAAATATTGCCTTTAATAATAACTGTGTATTTTATACATGTTTATTGTTATTATTTTTAAAACGGTAATATTTCCCAAAGTGAACTACTAGAGAAAATCTGAAACCATTCTACAAAACAATTCTACGTTTCTGTCTATTTTCCTCCGTAGGAAAATTTACTCTTAGGTCTTTATAAATCCAAACCAAACTCTTTGCTGTGACTCACGATTTATTAGCAGCCACTTCTTCTCAAGCCCACTTTTAAATTATATTAGATCCGGCAACGCAAAAATCCAGTAAATTTGTATTCAACAAAGCCAAAACTAAGCATAAGAAATAATTTGTAATAACAAAAGTTAGAACAGAGATTACAAAAATGTGTTACGATAGAAAGTGGAGATGTCATAAAAATTAGAATAAGAATTATGGTCATAAGAATTATGGGTCGCGAACAACGAATTGTTTTCAAAAATTAAAAAAAAAAATAAAAATACGAGCGTATTAAAGATTAATAAAATGTATGGTTTTAAACAAAAAATAAAGAATAGTAACCAAATATAATTATTGTTCATTATATATCAACTCTTTACAAGTGAGTACTAAAGATTTATATTTTTAAACTATAAACACAAATTTAAAAAAAATTCGAAATATCAAATTTGATTAAAAAAAGCATATTTTACTAATTTCTTTTACAAAATTTATTATTTTTAATAGAAAACGATTCAAAACTATATGTTTAAAACCAATTTTAAAATTTAAGAAAAAAATTTATTGTTCAATCAAAGGAATAAGAAATATTTAAGATTTATAATCAAAAACTTTGTAAGTATTTTTACATAATATGTTCATATATTTGTTATAAATTTATATACGTTATATTCGTTATATTTTTTATTGAAAATATGTCCAAGAAAGATGTAAATTCACGCAAATTAAATTCGTGGAGTTACTATGGCGTTCTTGTTTCCTTTTCCCCTCCAAAATTTTGGCAAAAACAAAATATTCCAAAATTTGCACTTCTCCCGTTCATTTTGTCCTCCTTTCCTTAACGGATTTTTTTTTTTGTTAAATTAGATACACTAAGTTCCTTCTCTAACCTGTGACCGTAACCGCAATTACCTCTCGATAATAAATAGTAAAAATAGCGGCGAGCTCGTATATGAATAACAAGTAGGCAAATTTTCACGTTGTGAATTTTTTCGGCCAAGAAACAAAAAGCTATGATTCACGTGTAAAATGAAGAGATCAGCAACAGTTATAGCAATTATAATAATAACAAGAACAAAGGCAACAATAACAACAAAAGCTGTAATAAAGCAACATAAGTAATATCAACAAAACTTATTATAATCTACTCAACAACAGAAATAACAAACAAGTCGACGGCAAAAATGGTAGCAACAACATCAACAACAACTACAACTGCGTCTGTGAGAACAATAAAACAGGAGATTAACGAAGTAGATCAACGTGGCATATTTTACTTACTAACCATCACTTGAACGCCTCTCACAAGTGACCAAATAGAAAACCATAATATTTCTAATTTTGAGTTAATTCTAAACCTTTTCTGCGAAGCTATTATTTTAATATTCTATTGAAAGAATAAGGCTTTCCACTATTGAAGAAAAGAGTATCTCCTTCAGTCATAGTTACCGTGATTTAGTACTCAAGGGGAATTTTACTGGCGAGTTCGGGGAAATTAACCACTTACCCTATAGTCACCCCATATGTACACCTACCCTATCTTGCTTCTTGTTGTCATAATTTTTGCAAAATCCCAAAAAGAAGTTCGTGGCAAATATGTTTCCAACGATGGGGTTCAAGCCACCCCATTAAAGATCACAGTTTTCAGAAATCGGGTTAAATTTATTTTGGCAGAGTACTGAAAAGTTAACTTCGACGGTTGTATAGAAAAATAAAAATACTATTAATTGCAAAAACTTTATTAATTGCAAATTCATTTCATACCAATACCGAGAAAATATTGAACGCCCTGTGAACGTACGTGTGCGTCGGTTTGGTTTTTAATGGGCGCGTAACAAGCATAACGGTATATTTACGCTTGTTGCAAGTTTCCTGGCATGTACGGATCTTTGTCCGTACGTTTGCGTGAGTGTATGCATGAACGTAAGTATCTAAATATATTTGTATGATAAATATCTAAGGTATGTGAGGCCCAAACCCCTCTAAATATATACAAACACTCTCATACATACGCACACACTCATCCTCATCAAATATAACTTATCGGCAAGTGCAAATCTTTTGCTTTTTGTTGAACAACGAAAATTAATTTCATTACGATTCGTTGCATACGAACTTCACACTTCGCACAAGTACACGCACACGACACAAGCACACAATCACAGAACACACAAGCACGCACACAGTTACACACGTGCTAATCTAACTGCGTTTGTTGTAATAGTAACTGTTGCATTCTGACATTTTGGCTATGATTGCTGTTGGCCAATGTTGTTGTTGTTTTTGTTTATTTCTATTGTAGAGAGGTCTTGGTTGGAGGCGGTGAACTTAACTGAAAATAGTTCCTGTTGCTGAAACTCGTATCATAATTGTTGTTAGTTATACAGCTGCTCAGCAGCTACGACTGTTGCTGCCGCCGCTGCAGCTATTAATAATGCAATACTAGAGCAACAACATCAACAATGGTTGGCAACTTAATTAAACAGACGCTTAAAATTCATACGAATTCCTTAAAGCTCGAGCTCATTATGCGTTTGCAAAAAGATATTAATCATTGAAAATATGAAATTACCAAGCAAAATCTGACATTTTGGAAATTTTCTTAAACTCTTGAACTTGTTTGTGCGGAAGATTACACTTATTCATTCTCCAGGCGACGCAGAAGTTTTGGCTGATATATTCGGATATTATGATCATTACATCCAAGTCCTAGATCATAATAAAACCAAGCGATGAAGCATAGATTAAACAAGCATGAATCGAAGTAATAAAAATGTGGGCGTTTCATACCGAACTAACTTGGACTATTAATAACTAATCAACTGGAACCTATATGGTTCGAACCGGCTGAGATAGTTGCAATTGTCATCAAACTAGTTACGGTCGAACAAACTGAGACCAAACCAAATCAGATAACGTCTGACCAATTGTACACATTGCGCTCGAATTCACTAAATTCGTCAATCGTCAATTTATATCACATATTTAGTTCATGTTAACTTAATTCCAAGCAACTTCGTATTAAATTAATTCGAGTCGAATTAATCGAGATCGATATAGTTCATATTGAACTAATTCTTTTATTTTAATTCGAGCCAATTCAGATGCAACATTTTAATGTCAAACCTATTGAAATCGAGCCCAGAATAAAAATAAAATCTCTTAAAACCGAATCAATTAAGACTTCATCGATAGAAATACTACATTTGCATTTTTTACATATCGTTTGTCAGGTTTTGTTAATTTTCTCTATTCCATCTAAATCGCGCCTTTCAATGTCCTCGATGATCTTTTATTTATCTTTCAGATTAGTTTAAAATCTTTTACATTAGTCATTACAAATTGTCAGATTTTACTAAAAACTCGACGTTTGGTCGAAATTTGGAAAATATAAGTCAGATTTATTTTTTCCAATCTCATTTATAAATTATTTTTCTTGTTCTTTCACTTTCATTTTATCAATGTTAAGTCGAAAAGCCATTCATTATTAATTGAATCGCGATCATACGCACCTCTGCATAAAATTATGGAATAAATTTATTTATAACGATCGTTAGCCGGATGAAGGCAGAAATCAGAATCGTTGCGAGTGAACGAACAAAGTCGTCTATTTACGACGATGATGATGAATTTGCCACAGCGATCAATTGGAAGGAAGAACTTTTCATTCAAGTCTTTATATTTCTCTCTTACAGGACTTCGTTCTCATTCCTTCCACCGTGGCTTAAGCGTGATTTCACAAAATTGAATTAAATTCAGTTTCTAGAAAGTAATATTATTTATCTCGTTCTGTGGGAAAATATTTCGTTGATGATAATGAGACAGTGTGCTCGATTATATTATTAAAAATGCACAAACAAGAAGAAGGAAACAATCGATCGTAGAAGCAGAATTCTTAGCAGGAAGTAAACAGAAGCACATCGAAAACAAAAAACAACAACAGCAAGAACAATGAATATCAGACAATTAAAATTTGAAAATCAAAATCACATTCAAAACAACAACAACGAGAAAAAAATATATGATTTGGGAATTATGCAGATTTATGAATTCGATATTTCAAAACTTTTTTAAATTCCGAAAACTTCAAGCGTACCAATGAAAGGTGGAAAGAAAGAAAGAAGGTCGGAAAGATGATGGTAGGAAGGGGGAAGAACGGGAAAGCAAGAAGGAAGGAAGAAAAGTATGAAAGAGTGCACAAATGAAAGGAATGATAAAGTTCGAATCGAAGGAATCAAGTATATAAAAAACAAAAATTAATGCAAAAATAAATGAAATAATGATTGAACGAATGAATAGATGAATAGGCGAATAAGTGAATCAAATAAAAAGAGAACAATTTGTATAATTCTCAGGCGGGCTCAATGGTATTGGTGGTATTAGTTTATTGTCGATGTTTTTTTCGTTTTTTCTAATGCACAAGTAAGAGTCTTAGCTCGTTCAGAAGTTTCAACATGCAGTTGGTCTTCATTATTCGCTATGACTCTCTGGAAATTCGGCTGATTTATGTTTCTACATCAAAAATAACATCAAAATATTCAATTTTATTTTGAAGAATAGCTGAATTTTGAGCTGAAGTATTTGAATGAAGTGAAAATAAATGAACCCGTTTTCATATTGACTAAGAGCGATGATCTAATTTAAGATCATCGATCCTGCGAAACATCAAACAATGAATTACTAATATCCACTAAGCGACTTACTAAGCGAATTACTAAGATTCACTAAAACCTAATTATCAATACCTCTATGATGTTTATGTATTTCCTGTCTAATATAAAACGCCTGAATAGAAATCAACTAACCGGCTTCTAAATCGTTCATACCCTTTGGGATTTTCTAAGTAAAGTTGAACGCGGTAAAATCGCAAATCTTTACACCCTGAAATTCGTCAGCAATGTCTTGTCAAATATTCTTTAAAGTTATTAACATTACTTAAAGTGATCTTTTGACGGACCATTTTGATATTTGACTAATAAAATATGTCCGTTTCGAAGAGTCCTAAAGTCATTAACTATTGATACTAATTATTATAATCGACATAATTAGGCCTGCAGTGAACCCAGTGATTGCCTTTGTCCGAGATAGTTTGTGGATCGGCTAAAACACAAAAAAATTCAACAATAAAACCTCATTTTTCTATAGGGATTAATTAAATATCGAATACGAGTATAGAGAAATATGGTGAAAAATATGCTGATTAGCTATAGAATTAAGCCATGCCTACCACAAATTGTGTTTTAAACGGAATAGTTAGGAATGGTTATCAGAACGGCTAAAGCACTTTTTATATTCTAAAGTAGTCAAAAAATATTTATAAAAAATTCACGAATTAACAATTAATTTAGAAAAATCCATTAATGAGTTCCACTTTTTCACCAGGTAAAACTTGATATTCTTTTTTACAAATCACACAGGCATTGGTCTAAATTCTGTTTACACACAGCAGCTGCTTGATGATCCCTTCCCATTTTTAAAACAAAACGTCAATCTGTCAATACTTTCCCAAATAAAATCCCAAGCAAAAACTTCTGTCATCAATAGATCACACGATCAATACGATGATCAAAATTTCTCTTATCTCTTTTGATATCAAACTATTGGTCGCTGTTCTACCTCTGCTGACGATGCTGCTAAAGGACCTAAGCAAAGGATATGCAAATTAAAATTGTAATTTTCATCGGATCGGATGAAAGGACTTGAGAACAATTCCTGAAAAGCAACTTTTGTCCATTATATGATCACAAGAGAATAACCGAGCATTATTGTTGCAACCAAAGACTGATCATCAACATGATCAATCAATGCAATTTTTTCTATAGTAATTTCCATATGCACGCACACAAACATAGGCACTCGCGAACACGCGTACAAATAATAAAGAGAATATTAACTGCCCAAGTTCAAGCGATCGTGAAGCCCGGAGATCAGGGTAAGAAAATTTTCTATTGTGAGAATATGATCGCGATCATGATCAGGACGATCTTAGACATCTGCACGCTTTCGTTTATTCTTATGCAAATTTCGATGAAATTTCTTATAATTTTTTAATGTATGCAAGGATTTCGTTTTAATTTTTTATGTGAACAGCTTGATCTATCCTTTTACAGTCGCACGCTACCCCTAGTTCTACCTTCTGATTTTTCCACCCCTCCTTCCTCCATGTATTTCTTAATCTATTCCATCGACCCTTTGTTGTTACAAAACTGGGTTTAATTTAAAATCTGAATGCATATAAAGTGATCCTATATTATTGATCCTTTTCTTTAGTGGTGATCTTGTTAGTGCATCCTGTTTTAATTGTATCATTTTTTTCCTATTATGCGATTGTGGTGAAAATATCACAATTGTTTTGTTCTTCTTCCTCTTCTCAAACGTTTTATTTCAGCATTATTGGCGAAATTTTGTTTTGACTTGACAAAAATTTTAAAAAAGATATTGTAAAATGTTGGCACAAAACAGACAGGCGCAGGCCGCAGACTGGCTATAATGGATCAAAATTATTTCAGGAACAATGAGTTATTTGTTGATAATTTTATGGTTGATTCGCTTGTTGCTGTTGCCACTATAATCTCACTAGAATTTTATATTTTCACCAATGGGCTCTACGCTAATGAAGTTGGTTACTTGATACACTTTTCGCGTTTAGCCAAAATCGTGCCGGGTGCGATTGACAGCAATAGATCCAAATAAATTTCCTTAACCTGACTTTTCTGTTACTCAGTTTCTCAAGTCCTCCCTCTCATTCTTTCTTTAGGACTTCGTTTTTCTTTCTCATTATCTTCCTATTTCTCGGCAGCGGTTCATTTGAGTCTGTCTGTTCTTTCATCTGAACGCGTCGATCTTGAAAATCGTCATCACCGCCATCACCATTCCCTTTCAACCCCGTCAACATCAGAATCATCATCA
Organism: Physocephala rufipes; assembly: GCA_963966595.1. NCBI lineage: Eukaryota > Metazoa > Arthropoda > Insecta > Diptera > Conopidae > Physocephala > Physocephala rufipes. The sequence goes on along the minus strand of OZ016504.1, from coordinate 8,230,109 downwards.
CCTTCGTCTTTTTCATCTCTTTGTGTTGTAAGTATTTTTTTCGATTTCTAATTTTTTTGTTTTGATTGCACGCATTTCCTTTGAAATTTATACCTTCATGTAGATCGTTGCGTGCGCATTCGTTTGTCACGTTTGCATTCGTTCGTGTTCACCCATAAAAAAGTATAATAATTTTTATTAACTTCTTATATTAAAAGAAATAAAAAATGATTGCCACTACGACAATATGAATTATTTTGAGCGATCTTGACTTCGCGCATTGTGCCCGCAAGATCGCATCTTTTCAAAGAAATCGTCTGTTCGAGGTTTTATTTAAGTTTTGTTGATTATCTCTCTCTATCTCTCTAGCTCTCTTTCTTTTGCTGAAATTTAATAATCAGTAGGCGATTCAATATACTATATATGTAGTACACATACCCCAAGATTTATAAATAGTATGTCCCCAGAATTGAAAAAGTCAAGGGGACTTTTGTCTTTATCAAAAACATAGTCTCTATCAATACAAAACTAGGTAAACCACTAGTATGAAGAATCTCCCATATCTCACAGAAAATCATTTAATGGAAGCCCGTCCAACAGAACTCAATTGAATCAAATAGAATTTAATAGAAGGTCAAATGCGTGAAATAGAAGATAATTCAATAGAAAATCGTTCATATCGATCACATTTTACCAAAAAAGATCTAGCTAACACGTAATGAAAGGAATTATGATCCAAGCTGACACCAAAATCACGCAAACATTTGAAATGTTTTTGAGATCTGAGCTGGAAATTAAGTAATACTAAAATTAGCGTGTGTTTTTCTCTCGTTTATTTGTAAATATTGCACAATTTTTCTGAGATTAAAGTCAAGGTGTGTCGAACAGATTTAATCAGACTTTAAGCCAAACGAAATTGGATTCCCTGAATATGCAATTACTATTAATAAACATATATGGTTTTTACACTTTGCCCGCATGTTTCCAGTAGAAAAATTTTTCGATCCTGTCCCAAAGCGAATAATGAAAATCTTCTTCGGTATATTTCACTACACCTACATTCCTTGAAGACGAGTAGAATAAGCACTTTTAATGATTTAATCTTACAATTAAAAATATCACTTTTTTAATCAATTTCCTAAAGTATACTTAAGATCACTTAAGACTGATCAACAAGTCAGAGTTGCTGAGAATTATTTAGAGGCTACGATTAGTTATAAAAGCCCGTATTCAGGGAAAAACAACGGAAGTCAGAAATCACATCATCAAAGAGATCAGAATTATCATCAAAAGTATTGCCAAAGAATAATCAAATAAATGTTAACAAAATGGTTTACGTACAAGATCTATTAAAACTCGAGCTAGCTAAGCTAAATACATTATCACGTTCTTTTATCTGATAATGATAATGATAACGATTGATAACGCTCAGTTTTAAGGCAATAATCAGTACATAGCTAAACGCTTGTATTTCTAATAAATATTTGCGTAAATCATTTTGAATTATTGTCGACACAGGGTGAGTAAACCACGCCTTCTAGTCTGTTCTTTTCCTTATTTTCAACATAGCTCAGGATATTTTGTCTTAATAAACTTAACTGAAAATTGATCCCCACTCATTTCGAAACGTATTTCTCGTCTTGATCACGTGATTTCAAATTTTCTATATTTTTTCGCAAATTATTAAGTCCAACTTTATCAACTTTATTATGCAAGTATTTAAGTTCTATTTTAAGACTTTACGATCTTACCCACCATGTTATTAACATGACATTAATTTCCATCAATTTATCTATAATTGAGCAAAATATGCAACGCCACAATCGTGATATCATCACACCGAGCAGAAAAAGACAGGATGTCTTCAATAATCACAGCGCAATGCGATCAAAACAAAACTTAGACCAGCCTCTATATCCTCCTCCTTTCTCCTTCCATCCCTCCCAATCATCTACCATTGCTAATCAGTAAAACCCACCAAATAAAGATCGCCTCTGGTATTTGATTTTCTTCTATTGTTTTTTGTTTTTTCATCTTTTTTGTGAGTTTGTTGAGGATTTAAATTAGCTTTAATAAAAATCCAAAAGAATTTCATGAAATATTTTACAGTTATATTTTCAGATCTAAACTAAATCATAAATTCACATCCTCCTACGATCAATTCGCGAACGAATGACATGTTTAAGTATTTGCAAGAGCGACAACCACCGTTTTGAGCAGCGCTGCCGACAGTCTCAAGTGATAAATGACATTTAACATGCACGTCTTGCCTTCGTTTGCAATGCAATTGCATTTTTTAAATCAAGTAATCGCATCACACTAGCGAGTAAGAAACATCACACGATCGCATTGCGAGGGTTGAAGACGGATGGTACGTTCGTATGTGAGATGGCATGTATGTAAATCTCCACCCCTTAATTTTAATGAAACGAAATGGAATTAACCGGAATTCATACAGATATTGAGGATTTATTTTCAAAACAAAATAAACGCAAAAATGTTTTAATGGCGATCGTAATAACCAACTAATCAGTTGCGAATGATATATTCATTTATTCGTTAATTGGCCAAAGATCTGTTTAAGGATTATTAAATCCTTATAATGGTCTCGATCACTAAACTAAAGATTGTCTGACCCATCAAAAGCTTTTCTAAAGTCTTTTAATTTATAGTCTATGATCTCCCAAATTGAAATGTATGGAACCTCTGTAACAATGAATCGATCCGTAACAATATTTTGTCAGTTTTCGTTATGCATTTTTAACACTCGCTGATAATCAAGAAACTGTCTTGACCGTCATAAAACGCGATGATATTTAACTAGATAATTACAATATTCTATGATTCTGTGATTCTATAATTTCTCTCATGGTCGGTTTAAATTAGTTTAAATTTTCAGTTTTTGTATTGCCTATTCGTAGAACTTTGTTTTATTGGCGAAGTTATTGCCTTCTGGAAAAGAAGAATTTAGTGCTTTCCATTCATTAAATCTACAAAATTTCAACATTAACTTAATTCGACATTAACTTAATGACGGCTAATAAGTTGAAATAAGCAAGAAGAATTAGTTTTTTAAAAATTATAACAAGTCTCAATGATCAATCAGAGTCAATCGAAATACCTAAAATGCCTCGATTTTAAAAAGTGAACATTTCTGTATACGAAAATGTTCATTAGACGAAAACATTCTCTATCACAATTTCCGCAATAAATTGGAACATATATATATATATATATATATATATATATATATATATATATATATATATATATATATATATATATATATATATATATATATATATATATATATATATATATATATATATATATATATATATATATATATATATATATATATATATATATATATATATATATATATATATATATATATATATATATATATATATATATATATATATATATATATATATATATATATATATATATATATATATATATATATATATATATATATATATATATATATATATATATATATATATATATATATATATATATATATATATATATATATATATATATATATATATATATATATATATATATATATATATATATATATATATATATATATATATATATATATATATATATATATATATATATATATATATATATATATATATATATATATATATATATATATATATATATATATATATATATATATATATATATATATATATATATATATATATATATATATATATATATATATATATATATATATATATATATATATATATATATATATATATATATATATATATATATATATATATATATATATATATATATATATATATATATATATATATATATATATATATATATATATATATATATATATATATATATATATATATATATATATATATATATATATATATATATATATATATATATATATATATATATATATATATATATATATATATATATATATATATATATATATATATATATATATATATATATATTCGTAACTAAACGAGTTCTCTAGCGGGCACATAACAAGTCTTAATTAAGCAGAAACTTACTCCTATAAGTTGTTCGTAATGTTGGAACTTTAAGACGTTTCGCTGTATTGGATACTCCTCAGCAAGTGAGACAAAGTACCTCCAGGAGTGTCGGTAATGTCGAAGCGGCTAGACCTGCATTTCCCAACAAGCCCGACCAGGGCCTTGGACTCCAAATTCAGGAATTGGCTTCGTTGCTATTCCATTCTTCATCATGACTTTGCCTTTTGTTCTTATAACGCCAAATGCTATTAAGAATCTCGTTGATCATTTGCGCTGTAATTTAATTACCTTATCCAAATAATTATCTTATTAAAAATTTAATCAATATTCGAATATAAACTTTTCTTAACCGAATATAAAATCTCACTCCAGAAACGTCAAACATCTAGTTGTTGTTTCATCTGTCGTTAAACTAAGTTTTTGTATAAGATACATTGCTTTTCGAAAGATAACCGCGTTCGTTGATCTTGTTCTTGTGTCAATACATTTTCTGGATAATATTTGTTTTGTTCCACGGCTATTAGCATCCGCCTCTGACTTTTTAAAAGGAAAACAAACTCTATCGAGATTAAATGATTTTGATAAGAGTTTCCTGTATTATTTCCCCCGAAAAAATATTTGAATGCGACGTTTTTATTTGTTCCCGCTTCACCGCAATGCCATTAAAATAAATTTGTAATTATGGCTGGCATGGCAAGACGTACAATAAAACGTATCACAAATTCGTTCGGTTTATGACCGGTCAACCAAGCCATCTATTGTTTTGGTCGATACAAAGTTTCTCTCAAGAAGATGTCGAATTATCATGTAGATCAAATAGAACTGCAAATATTAATCGACCAATAAAAAATTATGCAGAGGTATATTAATTATTATTTTGCAAGAAATACAAGGGAAAGTGAAACGGATCTTGAGGGTTCGATAAAATGATGGCAGTAAATCTGAGATTATTAAAGATCGGCCAATCAACAAGACCATCAACAATTATTAGCCGCCAACCTCTAGAACGAACGATGAGCGAACGTTTTCTCAAGCTTTGGCGATCAAATCGAACTCGATTCGATTATGATCTATTTCTCAGAAGAAGTTAGAAAATCACAGCGCTCGTCTGTCAAAGTATCTACAACGATCGAACCTGATTATAAAAATTATCTTTCCAAAATAAAGTCATTGTGAACCAATTTAAAGGGATGAATTAGTGATCGAAAACTATTACAAACCGTTAGCTGCCGAATAAGCGATTGGGGATCAATGAAGAGGTAGCGATTCCGTGAAACGTAGCGAAACAATACACAACTGCAAGATCGGTGGCCGCTAATTTATTCAAGCTTAATCGATCAATACTGTCTTCAATTTTATCATCGACCCATTATAAACATTCTTTTCTGATCATCATCTATGAGTGAATAACCCAAATCGATCGTGAGTCATATGATCTGCAACGGTAGAATCGGCTTAAGAAAGCCGGCACTACGGATACAAAATGATCGTCGAGATAAATTAATAGTCGACAAAAAAGCAATTGCGATCATTGTTTAGACCCAACATAAGACATGATTCGACAACAATCCTCTAATCCTAGATTTTCAACCAAACCTATGGCAAACTCTAGATTTTTATCATTGATTATTCTTCCTTCTCCCAAAACACTGTCAAGGACTTATAAGTTCACAACCATAATAAACTGACACGAATCAATAATCTAAAAATCAGCAACCATCGGTAGATTTTGTTACTTCGATCAACGCTAGGATTGCGATCGTCTTCAAATTATCGAAGGCTTAGTTGCTTGGGTCAGCACTAGCATTGCGACCGTGCGCAACGCCACCTGATCATCTTTTTTAAATATTATCGTCACCACGACTATAATTCTGTCATAATTGTTCCCATGATTATTAGGTTGTGACCTGCTATAGTATACTTACAATTTCCGAATCTAATGCCGTGGAGCTACGCCCCACGATAAATCATCTTTTAAAACGAAGTGGCAGGTACGCACATTGAAAACTATACATTAATTAAATAGAAATTTTATGTAAATTTAATTTACAAGCACCGATGGGAGAGTACATAAGCTTTGGATTTTACTTTTAGGGTATTTTTTATTTACCGATAATATAACATATAAATGAAGAAGAAAGTTTGAGAAGATAGAAGTTGTTTGGACTCCGTTTCTCTCCTCTTCTCTCTCATCTCTTCATCTTTTTCTCACTCTCTCTCTCTGTGCGTCTCTCTTACTGTCTTCCCTCTATTTTGGTGATAACTATAAGTCGAAACCTTTTTTGAAGTTTTCCTTTTTAGCTATTTTTTATCTTTTTGGAACATTCGTTACGGATCACGAATTCCAAAAATGAAAGAGTGAGTAAGCACATAAATGAATGGATGAAAGTATGAATAAACAAACGATTCAAAATGACTAACTCTGTTTTAAATGGTAGAGAGATCGACAAAATCATTGCTTTATCTTATACATTTTGTTCCCTAACAAATTAAAATGGCGGCATAGGTTTAGCCAAACAGTTACCTTTAATATGATTTTTTGATTTTTTTATTAATTTTTTTAGTGTTTGTTTTTTGTGTAATTTTCTACGCGAATAACCTTTGAGATACTTTTGAACTTTATGTTTTTTAGTTTTGAATATTTGTGTCATAACTAATTATAGCTAGTTATAGATAGCGTATCGTAAATAGAAAGCTTGGCCGGTTATACGTGCTGCTAATTGCTTATGATTTCTTTTTATGCGTTATCAGTAAACCTTTCTATTTTTTTAACGTTACTAATTTTAGAATTAATTATGTTTCGTAACGTTAATTAAAGCATGTTTCAGACGATCTGTGTAGGTAGGTATATAACTGTTTATGGCATTACTATGGTATTAAGCAAATGAGGAGGATAGGAGGTAGTATCGATATTCTAAGCTTTTGTTGCTATTTGGCGATTTTGTTAGCTTTATCGGGCTAAATTAGAGAGATTTCCATATAATTTCCATTCTGGTGGATATATCGGACGAATACATTTTATATGATATATATGGAAATTAAGTCATTTAAGGTCATTGAAGAAGTAACTTGTGTTATTTTCAAATTCATAAAAAATTTGCATAACTATAAAAAAGTTTAAATTATATTATATGAGAGCAATTAAGATGCGCCCCTGTGTTTATGGACAGGTCGTTTTCAAAAGGATAACTTTTGTATCAAATTTCTAAGCACGTTTCTTTAAGATTACTACTGCTGTAGATTGTTACTGGATTATGGATTACTACTTATGGATTACTACTGCTATGGATTCACACATATTACCTGGACAGCCCTACGATAATCGTGGACTCCGCCTATCCAATTTTCCCCACCATACCTCTCGTCTCTTCTCAAATATTCATCAGAGTTTTGCATAAAATTACTATAAAATTTTTTCATTAAAATGTAATAAGGCGAAAGCTATGTCTAATCCAACAAAACATTAAATTAGCTTTTCTGTATAATCTTAAATTACCTTTTTTTCTCAAATTTCAATTGCTACTTCTTATACAATTTTTACGAGCAATTACTCAATGAACTATATGCTAGAACTTTATTAATTATTTCTTCACAATTAAAAAAAAAACTAATTTTAGTTTTTTAGATAATTTTGAACTAAATAGCAGATTTTTGGGAATATTTTTCAATAATTAATTTATCCTATAAATCAAAGATTGAATAATAAAAAAAATTTTAAATATTCTGAATAATTCTAAAATAGATTGTTACTTATTGAACACCAAACATAATTTATCATAATGTTTTTATGTACAATTTTTCGAGGTATAATTTAAGATTATTTATTCTTTTGCATAAATTTTAAAATTTTGCCCAAATAACTTTCTACTATCACAAATAAAAATTATTTTGTTTCCTCTAGACTGTTTATTTATGTGTTTTTAGTGTAATTTCAATAGATGACTCACTTTTTAAATAAATTTTCAATTATTTTAAAATCTTCGCTTTTTATTGTTTTTGAAATTTTGTAGTCATAAATTCTTATTTTCCAAATTTTAATTATTTAATATTTTTTGAAACATTTTATATAATTTTACATAATGTTTTAAGAGAACATATTTAAGATAGTTAATTTTTTATAAACTTAATTTATTTTTAAAAATATAGCAATCTTTAAAAATTTATTGTAAAATTTTTTAACTTTTTTAAGATTTAATTTTTTTTTATTGACGTTTACGATTTTTTAAAAAAATCAATGAATGTTCCAACAGAATTAAGTTAAAAACGACTACTATAAATTATGAATAATCAAAAACATTAAAAATTAAAAAACAAAGCCTTTTTCCTCTCCACACTACTGACATTATGTCACTGTTACAACAGTCGATACAACAGTTGTTGGTTGTTTTCGTGAGAAAACAATTTTTTGCCAATATTTTGCATATGTTTTTGCCTTCTTCATAACAATTTAGTGCATTAAAATATATCGTTGCAAATAATTAATTTTTAATTATTTCAGACGCAATTGGCTGAGACGGATGTAAAAAGCAAAACAACTTTGTACACTCATCCGACTCTTTTGTCAATTTGTCGTGACTTGTATTTTTTGTTTACTATTTTTGGTTTTCTTTGGTGATCCTTTTTCAAAGACACAAAAAAATTTGAAGGAATAACAACGAAGATGTCAAAAGCAACAGCAAGAATTTGCAGCAAACAATTGAATTGAGAAACCAACCTTCTTTTAAATAAAAATAACATTTCTACATTTTTTCAATTACTTTCCTTCAGTTTGGCTCTCACTGATTGTTGTTGTGTCTGTTCTTTCCTTTCGGGTGGCAGTCATTGAATTTCTATTATTTTTTCATTATTAAAAAAGTAAACAGCGGCAAAAACGCGTGGGAGGCGACGGGCAGACTTTGGACACAATCGAACTGATTGCGCGAAATCATTTTTTTCAAGTTGTTTTCTTCTTCGCCTTTTTGTCTTTCTTCTACTCTACTCTTTCTTTGCTGTCTCACTTTTCAATTATTTTTCGTTCTTTATTTTGTTTCTATTTGCTTGTTGGTTTTGCTTTGTTGGTGGCTTCGTTAATGTTTTGTATTAACCGAATCCGCACCACCCCGACAACAATAATCGTATTAATTTTACTTTAGGTTTCATTTTATTTTCTATAACTTTTCATAATTTTTCCAAGAAGTTCCATTGCAGAAAACAACAATAACAACATTTTCCCCCTCTTTTTTTACTTAAATTTTTTTCCTCATTACATTTCTTTCTTCCTCTATTTCATCATTTTAATCGCCTTCGATACAGATTGCAGTCGAAACGGAAACGGAAATAGACAGCAAACGAGTTATGTTCCACAGAAGGCGATTGTGAAGTAAATGTTTGGAAAGGGCAGGGAGAGAGGATAAGTAGGGTCGGTGAAATTAAGTATATTCGCCACACTGACGCCTTGCAGAAGAAGAACATCGCAAACCTTCACTCCCATTCAAATTTTAACTTCCTTAACCCTTGCCTTTTATTTATTTAATTTACCATTATTCTCTGCTTTTGTTGTTGCTGTAGATGGAATTTTTTCTTACAAAAAGAAAACCTACCGCAGAAATTGTTTCCTTTTTAACAATTTTCCTACCGTTTTTACTAGGAAGAATCCAAACCGCAAACGAATTGTTCACTAAAACAAGCTGGCGTCTGTAAAAATGTGTCTGCATCTACTCCTACTCTGCTGCTCCCCCTACTCCCAAACCCTCCTTTTCATTTTATTCCATTTTACTTGATTATAAATTAATTTTAATATTCAATCCTTTATGAACTCATAGTCCTAGTTGTGGCATCGTTCGTCATGGGAGAAAGCGATCCCTTATTTTTGTTTTCTTTTTTAGATTTTTAGTTCAATGTTATGGTTCTCGATACTCTCCTTTGTGACTCGAAGGACTATCATTACCAAGAATGTGAGTAAAAATATGATGTCCGCGTCTTGAAAATTATATCCCTTTATCAAAGAATTTTTTGTATTTCCCCCATTTTGGTGGAGGGTGGTGGCGCGATAACGCGCATAGTTTGAGCCACAGGCAAAGAGCGTAAAATTATTTCATTGCATTTCACTCTTCTCGTCATTATTTTTTTAATCCGTTGACGTCGTTTTCTTCAATTTATTGTTGTTGCTCATGGTGTTCCTTTTATTGTTGTTATTATTACTGTTTGCACCGGATGTTGATGACAGTATAAAACTCTTTTTGGCTGCCAACCCACCCATTTTCCCTTTTAAATAAAAAGGAAATTATTTTTTCTTGCTTTTATCTAATAGTTATTTAGGCAGCCTTTTGTTGATAAAAAAGATATCATTTGTCGATTAAGTATCGTGCTGGAAATTATATAAAAAAATTATTTGCATCGTCACCTAAAAATTATTTTCTGATTACGATTAACCTTTTCTTTAAAAAAGAGAATCACGCGATCCATCTTGAGGACGCAGACGCCATCCAGCAAACACTTTTCAAAAAATAATCCGGAGAAATTTTCAAATTTCCACAATAATATTTAAAATTATTTCCCATAATTATAAGCTATTTTTAAATTATTTCAATATTTTAATCTTTTCACAAATAAGACTAAAGTGTACTCGCATTTTCAAGACTATTTGAGACAATTGATAGATAGCCGGATCTATTTTCATTATTGATACGATTTCAATAAGTTCAGCTTTTAATATCAAAAGGTTCTATACACCCGCATTTAATCTCAATTTTGATGGAACTATTCGATACAAATCCAATATTTTTATGACACAGCACCCATAATTTTTATATCTCTGAAAAATTATGTAATTATTTTCAATACTAATTAACTCTTGCGTATTATTTTCAATACTAATGAAAAATTTCGCAACTTTTTATTATCATGTTTTGTGTATCCACAAATGATGTTTATATATAATTTCAGTAAGTTTATCATTTTGGATGTTACATGATTCTACGTGCCAACAAAATAACCGAGCTCACTTCCCAAATCGACAGACATTTTCGGTATAATTTCACTGCTTTCATGATTTGGTATCAAGAACCACACCAAGTATCCCAAATTCTCATAAATTGTTCTAAAAGAATTTTTTAAGAAATTGTATAAGAGGCTTTAATTTTTAAGGAGAAAGGCCAAAACTAAGGAAGCAGCATCATGGATCAATGATTAATAATTTCTTCAAGCAATATTCGAAATTTGGCCAACCAAAAGACTGTTGCCGTCATTACTGCCATTATCCCTAAGACGCTAAGAAGAAATTTTAAAGTTATTTCAACGCCAAAACTTCTGTTTTAATCCTTTGGGAGTTTTATAAGCAGTCTCCGTCTCGAATGAGCAAGAAAAAACCTGTTGGAAAATTGACTTCTCGCGATGCAATTGATGCGTATAAATTTTATGTAAAAAATTCAAAAAAAGAGAATTTAATTTTAATTTTTTTTCTTACTTCGCAGGGTCCATCGACAATATTTTTTCTTCCTACGGTTCTTTTATGTGTTCAGTATGGAAACTTTCTCAGAAGAAGACGACGCGAAAGGAAAAGCAAAACTTAAAAAAAGTAACGATAGAGTAAGTTGAGGATAAAGAGGGGAAAATTGTTCAGGGTAATTTTTCAAGTTATCGGCGGCGTTTTGTTTGAATATGCAAAACGACACCCAAAGGGATGAAATTATAGAAGGGAAGAGGTAGAGAAAAATGTGGTTCAAAGCAGCTAGAAAAACGGTAAATTTTTTGGGCGAGAAGAAATTTTCATGACTGAAAGTTTTGAAGGTATTTGACAGGGTAGACTCAATAGAAATTAAAACAAGGAAGAAAGAAGAAGAAAATCACGGTAAGGATCAAGGAGTTCAGGGACCAATAACTCACTTGAAAGATTAAATATTAATATTCATCGAAATATGATTATTTTTTAATAACTTGAGAGGAAATATTGAAAATTTTGAAATTTAACAGATGTACCAAATTTCGAAAAGATAAATTATTTTATTTAAAAATTTTAAAAACAATTTTGAAAATAAAAACCTCTAAAGACTTCCTTAGGACTTTGATTTTTACGATCCGTCCTTCTTAATACGAAACTTTTTTTTTTGTAGAGCAAAAGAAATTCAATTTTTCTCACGGTCCTTTAAAGACACCTTAATCGAAAACTAAAAAAATATTACACGAAAATCTGTCAATCATACTTTTAAACTTGTCCGTCGTTCAGTAACGATGATCATTAATCATATAAGCGTAAAAAATACTTAAGTTAAAGCATCCTTCAATACTAGTATTTTTCTCCAAAAAATACTTTTTATATCTTTTTAAAATTTTCTCACACATTTTTTTTAAATAAAAACGACATTGTATTAAAAAATCATTAATTTTTGCATAAATCCTTTTATTTTCAATAAATCACGCACTTACGACTTTACTGCGTGCGTGATAATGGCGGCGGCGAAAGTAATATTCTTCAGCTGTCACTTTCAAGATCCTGCGCGCCGAGTTCCGGGTGGCCGAAATTTTATAATGTTCAATTTGTGCATGTAAACAGAGCAGTAGCAATGTAAGAATTGAATAGAAACATGTAACTCTTTTTACACTCTACTAACGAGCCACTTGTCAGCAAAATCATTAATAATCCTGGGCTTTTCCTTCTGTGCGGCGAGCACAAGGACGAAAATTAAGTCAAGCTGAAATAAAAAAAACAGCAATCATTAATTTTTTCCAACTCGAATGTACAAACATACAACCATGGATATGCACGCACGCAACCCACACGCAAACGCATGATAGCATCCACACAAAGGTTCTGCCAGTCTTTCTGTTCGCATATGAGTTTCACTGCTTTGAATACTTTCTAAAACATAAAAAACAATCACAAATCGTTATTCCTTCTCAAGGTTTCTCTGAGCCACCTTTGTCCTGAACTCAATCATTTATTTATTCATTCAATCATTCCGCACGAAAACGATTATGTCATTCGCAATGTATTTTTACATCCTTTTTTTATTCTGCCACGCACTTTGACGGTTTGGGCTGACAGATTGAACGAGGTATATATTAATCCGTTCTTTAACCATTTTTGAAGTTGTTGTTGCTGTTGCGGTGACAAAAAAACTTCAGCATGTCAACCTCAAAAATGCCATTAGTACCAATAAGTTTCTACATATCCTTGCTCTAGTTTCGAACAATTCTGTGCATGATTACAAACATTCTCTCACTCATTCAGTACGGTATGCCCTGCATCTGATATCACCACTCTCTTCGATTACAGTTGCTTCCACCGCTGCCGTCATTTTCTTTAAGATTGTGTCTAGTACTGAGTTCAGTTTCTGGCTTAACTGATTCGGAATTAATGCAAATTAATGATGCTTCAGAGAGGATTGTATTCAGAAAAAGAGGGTTTAACAGCAGATTTCGGGGACAATGTGAATTCACTTTACGATAAGCCTCAGAATCATCGGTAAAAGACAGATATTTTATATATCTGTCTTAGCATTAATTTCTTATGGAAGTATCAATATTTTTATAATGTGGATACAACACCATATACAAAAATAAATAGAGATAGGGGTATATATATTTCAGAAGGGGTATGTATAGTTCACCAAGTCCGTTTGCCTCGTTCTAGTATACATCCACGCATTTAACGGTTTGCTTACTAATTATCTAAAGACTAAATTTGAATAGGCATCGATACCCATTTAAATCATAAAATTTTTACATTAATAAAAGGTTGAAAAATTCACTCAATAAGCGAATTGAATAAGTGAATAAGTGAAAGTTGAAAAAGTCACTCGAAAAGTAATTTAAACAATAACTCATTGAGCGACCGAAGAATTAACTCATTACTAGAAAAATCACTTAGAGAAAGGCTTCTACCAGATTCAAAATATCCCTCAATTAGCTCTTAGTATCGATCCACTGGATTATGATTCGTTGGTTTGCTGTTTAGGAAACCTAAAAAGAAACTGGAGAAATTGTTCAGAAACTAAATATAACATGTATATATTGTATCCAAATATTAATATATAGTATCCAAATATTGTCTGATAGTAAATATAAATATATAGTATCCAAATATTGTCTGAAAATATCGCTTCAAAAAGATTCCCAACGAAATAAATAAAACAGTGGATTAAAATATCACTAAATTAACTTTTTAAACCATTCGTATAAAATGCTTGAACGAAAAAATTGAATCATTTAGAGGCAATCGACAACAACACTCACTTCTGACCTTTAGTTTGTAAGCCTAGAGAACTTAAATTACACCGGTGGCGCTCAATTCGGACCTAACATTGAGTGACTATAAACCCAGAAAACTAGCTCCACTTCAACCGCACAGTGAGCGATAGGAAAATTATTAACTCTAATAGCTAACACAGAAGACGAATATGTTTCGAATAGCGAGCGAAGGTTTTGCTCAGGCAGAGGTAGGCGATATCGCTCAAGTGTGGACTGGACAAATTTAATGAAACAGTGACCGAACTAGTCGATGAGTCATTTAGCGGCAACTTTATAGAGAACTTAGGATAAAAACCCTCTATTAACAAGTCTGATACCTAACCAATCATTCATAAACAAAATCTATCATCTGTCTAGTCCGTTAAATAATTAGCTAAAAAATTACTCCTCCAATATTTATAAATCAAAAAAACCTTCAAAAAAAATTATATTAGATTGTATTTTAAAAGTAATTTTTGAGTAACTTGTTTATGATTTGGCTTTCTAGCTTATTCAGTCGACGACTTAAAGGCTCACAGAGCCAGTCATTAAGCAACTTCCGTGTTATTATCGGTCTATTATTTACTACTATCACTACTATTGATTTATGTATGCAGGAATTTGTTCATTCATTCAATCGCCAAATCGTAAATTCACTTCGACACTTCCATTTTCATAGTAATTCTCCCCCACTCAGCCATTTTACTCAAAGTGATAATTAATCTACAGAAACGATCCGTTTTTGTACGTACTTTTTGGTGAGTCGATCTCTTCGCCACTCACGCAATTTCTCACTCTATGTTACACCATAGAGTAAGAAATAACATAGAGTAAGAAATAACATAGAGTTATTTCTTACTCTATGGTTACACTCTGTGAATTGCGATGTACTCAGTTTATTCGTTACATTACTCACACGCTCATTCCCTCAATCGCTCACTCAGCCTCTCAGCCAGCTCGTCAGTCATCCGTTATTTGATTATCGAATGCATTTTCTTCGACGCTCAATGCCGTGAACAAAACAAAATGTGTCTTTCTATTATACTTTTATAAAATAATATCTTTGAATTCGATACTGATCTGAATGTGTTTGGCAGCGCGACTAAAGGCGATTTCCTGTATGCAATAATAATATTAACAACAATAACAACTGCTTCTATAATATCATGAACACTACAAAAGGTAGATACGTTTATACAACCAACCAACTCAACCAACTAACCAACTCAGTTCATGGGGAGCAAAAAGTAGATAGTCGTTAGTCAGTCAGAAGTTGAAAATTGATCTTCTGTTGATTTGCATCGCAACGTGCGCTCACGTATCTTCTGGATACTCTCGTTGTGGGTTCTGTATTAGTGATGCGATGATGGTGATTGTTATTATTATTGCTTTTCCCATTATCGTTACTGTTTTTATTTCTTTACAATAACTCCTCTTTTTGTTGTTGTTATTGTTGTTGCGGGTGTTCCTATTTGTTGTCTGAGAGGGCAGTTGAAGACTTATAATAATATGTACGAGTATCTATAGGCTATCAAAACTAGACTACTGCATCTCCTGCCTATTATGATTTCTTATAGCGGTTGGTGTTATTGCTGTTGTTATTTTTGCTGTGGCTGTAGGTTGTTGGTTTCCATCTTTAAAACGTTTAAATTATTTTTTAGTTTGAAATCGCTGCAATTTTCTAATGTTTGTTGCTACCTTTGCTGTTGTAATTTGCTGAACAATACATTACCTACTATAAATGTTGTTGTTGCCGTGAGTATTTCTATAGCTTCTGTAGAATAAATCCATCGCTTTCAATAAAAAGTAATTCAAAACTCATTTGGTCTGTTTTGTATTTTTGAAGGTATTTCATGGATAAGAATATAATACTGTTACCGCTACGGCAATCGTCATTACTCCAATGACTACACATCAATGATAGCTCGAACCTTGTATTACCCCTTCATATCTATCATATCTCAAAGGAAAAGTATCTGTATATCTGCTTATGTAGTATATATCAACTGATATGTAAGTATCTTCTGAATACACAAAGAGTCAGTTAGTATCTGCTTCAATGCTTAACTGTGTTTGCTAGTTTTATTGTTTAGAAATGGCTACGTATTCAATAACCCTCCTTGTTGTTGCCACCTTTTTAACAAAACGATTTTTATTCCATCATTTGTCGCATTGACACAGATCGTGTATCATTTGCGAACAAAGGCACAAGTGACAAATTCATTCTCTACCTGTTCGTTTGGATATAATTTTGTTGAAAAGCACACAAAAATGTAAAAAAATGTGAAGATCTAAAAAAAACAATCCAAAAAAGTTCATAATAATATTTTCTATCTTATTGAGCTATCTAAACATTATTTATTTATCTTGCTTTTTAATTTCTTCTTAGATTAAATTCCAATCTTTCTAGAATTATTCGCTTCATATTCTTAATCATTATTATCATCATCACTGTCGCCGACATCATGGTCGTCATTATTAACTTTACCATATCCAAAGCAGGAGGGACGGTATTCATTGTCATTTCTGAAATTAGATGTGATGATTTTTTTACAAAATGAATTCATTTGCAAAATCATGAGAAAATTATTCACGACAATGAAGAATTTTTATGATAAGATACTAATAATTTTGTTTGTTCAGCAAACGGTGACAAATTTCTAAAAAACTTGGAGGTGATAACCATATTTGGTTTTATGAAAAGGATAGAATATATTTTGAGAACAAAAAATATTCTGAGAAGAATGATATGTCTACCGGTTATCATTTCTCTCTCAGGCGAATAAAAAATCAATAAAATACCGGAATCGAAATTTAATTTGAATTATTTTAATAACATTCCTGAAATTTTCGGTGGTATATCATTCACAAACATTCACACAAAGCCAATTAAAATCAATGATAGTTCCGAATCAGAAAAAAATTTATCTCCTTTTTGAATAGCAATTAAATATGGTGGTGATCGAAGTTTAGTACAAATACCCGCCTAAAAGGTAAATAGTCCTCGAAATGATTGATATGTCATTGGCATACTCTTCAAGTTTTCGTAGGATAATAATATTAAATTGAAATAAAATATTTAGAAAATTTGCAACTGAGGAAACTAAGAGACAACGATATTCAATTGGCATTAATGAATAAATAATATATTACTGTAGTGATCTAAATAAACACTAAATAATGAAGATTCAATAACATGTATCATCCCTATAACATAACAGGTTTCTGTTTGAATGTTTTTAATGCTATGAATGAGTGCATCTCGCACAAGTAGGACCGTCATAAAAAATATCACCAAAATTACGAAGTAATCGAAGTTGGTCGGCGTGAAAGCAGTTTTAATATCGCCTAAGATAAATAGGCCATAAATAGAGGCCTAAATAGAGGCCATAAATCAGTTTTAAACAAATTTCACAACACTCGATTAAAGAAATTTAGATATTTGGTTTTTAGCAAACTTTTTACGGATCGTCTGCAAAAACTCGACCAAATGATGCGAAATCGACACAGCTTTTGTTTGAGATATTTTTGTTTGTCTTTCAGTTTTGGTGACAAGTGACTAATCACGATGAAGAGCTCTGTGAGATGGGCATTATGAAGCTACCAGCAAATAGCAAGGGACTATAAAAAATACCAAAGACCAAATTACGATAATTCGAAGCTTGTTAAGCAAAGAATTGAGTATCGCGCCGTAATTATGAATATCATTTTCGCTCAAACCGGTATCCTTTCGTGTAATATTCTGCTCTCAATTCTCAAAAGAGAGATTAAAAGCTTATTTAACATTCTTGGGATCTTATAGAATTTTGAAAACTATTCGGAAACAGCCCATTCCTTTGATTACTTATTACTGGTAGCACCTACTTGATAAAGCTCGGAAATAACTAAGAGGAAATAACTGCAATAATTTCAAATATCTGTATTGATGGACTGTGAAAGGTATATCCAATTTTGATAGTAATATATCACAACTTTTTCTTTGAAAGTGAAAGAAGAATTTTAATTCGAAAGAATCTCTATACCTCTTTAGAAAATGTATGAAATCTCGGAGATATTTCACCAATACTGTGGCAAAAGTTGCGATGTATAAAATGCTTAAAATAATAAAATGTTCTTCCTCTGTAGTAAAACTTTATATATCTCATTGCTTCGTTACGGTTTTCCACAAAAACGGTATTGTACCTTCAAAAATGCCACAAAACAGGGCAAAAAATTAATCAGCTAATAAATCAAATGCTAATTTTATAACCTTTATACACGCAGTTATTTCACTTTCCGCCGTTAGCTCCAATTTTTGACAAGCTTCCACCTTATCACATTTCTTTGCACCCTCTCTTTCTCTTCTACAACAAGATTGCTTTTTTCTCTATTACTTACTGCTTACTGAAGCTCGCAAAATGAAAACATTTGTTATTTATGTGCGTTGGACGTTAATGAAATTGAGTCCCGATGGATTTTTGGATGACTTTGACTAGATGATTGTTATTTCTGATGTAGTTGCAGTTGTTGTTGCTGTTGTTGTTGTCATTAAAAGCAATTGTAAACTCCATTTCGTCTAGATCTATCACATTATATCCCACTCGGTTATTGGTGATGGTGACACTAGTTGTGGTGCCGACAAAATTAAATTATCTCAAGCATCAAAAATCATGATTTTGCATTAGCTTTGCAACTCATTCCAGCATGAGCTTATTACTGAATAGCTGGCATATTTTGTCTATTAGTTTTAAAAACCTCGAAGGCCAAAGGCTTAAACTCGTCAAACTCCATGACTTTTATTTAAATATCAACCCACCCAGCAAAATGGTCATCTAGTTAATTTCCACTAAATACAATTTTTATTTAACATTGGGCGAATCTAATAATCTTTCGAGTTGTCATAAAGGATGGACATCTAAATTTATTGCATAATCTCATGATGCATTTGAACGGATGCTTCCCATTCGCTACCCAACCCTGTCTATATATTAAGGTCACTAATATTGTTTCTGAATAAATGAATAAACATTTCTGAATTGAATGCAGCATAATCTCGATATTCATTGACGACTTATAAAAAGTAAACGATGTCAAATCTCGTGAACAAAACGACTGATTTAAGAACAAACTAACACTTTTACCGTTGTGTCAATGAAAAAACTAGCTACAAAGTACACTTTCATACTGGCATAGATTATTAGGAAAAGGCAATTATTAAAAATGGAATAAGAAAACCTACCCTTAAGTATCCTTTAATTTTTACTTCATTTATTTTACATATATTCTTTCGATGTACCTAAAGAGGCTATTAAAGCAATTTATTAGTACAATTTAATATGATTTATTATATAATGTCGAAATAAATTCCGTAGCATTATGAGATAATTGTTTTTAATCAACCTGTTGGGCAACGATGCATTAACGCCTATATACTTTTAATTTGTCAATAAAATCAAAAAGCATTTCTTAACAATTTTGTAAGATTTTCGCTACTTTCTTTTACTGCGTTTTGGTGTAAAATATTGAATAATTGAGATTTGAGAAACGAATTCGCGACAAAATGTAAACAGACTCCGGCGCTTACCGCGTAATTGTGACGGCGAATTCAGGAGAAGGTTAAAAATAAATTTTGATCAAAACTGTGTAAGCCTAAATTTATTGTGTCCCGTTATGTTAACGTTCGATTGCAGTCAGCTGACCATTTGTATCGCATCATTCCGATCTCTATCATTTCAAGAACTTTATCATCGTCATGGTATCGTGATAACATTATCATTTCCAGCAAAGTGCCATACCGGGTTATCGTGGTAATATTTTTAGTAACATATGGACCAGTCATAAATCCTTTATTGTCATTGTTAGTTAGCTGTTGTTGTCAATGTCAATTTCGATTTCGTTGTTGTTTCGACAGCAGTGCCGATTATGATGATGATCTATGTTGAAATTATGCAAATTCTTTATGGACGACTCAATTTTCCATTTGCAATGCTTATTTTCGATTAAGAATATTTGAGTGCAATCAAAACAGCGGATGCTGCGTCAGAGCAATCGGTGCTAAACTTACAAATAGAAAAGGGGGAAAAGAGGATTTAAAAATTCTTCCAGGGATTTTCCTCTTTTGGTTTCTAAAAGGTTTGCAAAGATAGCCTATGAGACTTCATGTCGCAAATATATAAGCAAAACAAAAATAACAACAACAGTTAAACACAAAAAGGGTGCTCATGGAACTAAAAGGAAGGCATGCCGAATACAATGCCGATTCGCGGATACATGCCGATTGAAGCCGATAACAACAACAACGACAAAATCAATTGGAAGCAGGATGTGAAATCAATATCTACGCACACTTACAATCACTTTCTATTGCACGCACGGACCCAATAGGAAAAGGATGCAAAAGTAAATCTTGGTAACAGACTTGATAAATATCTCATCATACGTTTCCCGTTGTTATGCAGAAAATCTTCCCTCCCGGCAAATATATCCTTCCTGGTTCTAATTTATTTTTCTAGTCAACAAAAATACAAGTGGCAGTCTTCTCACTCCCGCATATTTTGTCCCAAATTCTCATATACGTTCACAGAAAGGCACGTGCATCAGGAAATTTCCTATTGAGTAAGTGCAAGTAACTTAGCTGGTATCTTCGCCGGGAGAGGAAGAGGAATGGTGAGAACTGCGAGGACGATAAAGGACTCGTAAAAACAGAAAATAGAAACACTAGTAAAAACAACCACTACAACCCCAAAGAGATATTAAAGGGCAATCAAAACAAAACAGAATCTGTGCAAATGTAAATGCATTTTGGCATACCTGCGTCTGATGTTTTGTTGTTGGTTTTTATTGTAGCAAACAAACTGTGGCTTATGTTCCTGCAGCGCTTCCACTACTTGACATCTTTACAATTACAAACGTTAATGTGTTTATGCAATGCGTGCGTTTGCGCGTGCCCAACGGTTTTCTATTATATTTCACCTCTAAAATACAACAATAACAAAAACAATAGCAAAACCCGTTAAAAAATTGAGACCCTATTAGAGTTTTATGCCAAAAGAAAAATGCACAATAGACAAAACACAAAGCAGAAGAAAAAATTTTGGCACGGTCTTGGCAGGGAAAAAAGGATATCGTTTCCCGCATTGTCTTCAAAATCGTTTGAAATCGATAATTTTAAGGTGCGAATCGTTAATTCATCAAGTCGAAGGATGAATCGATCTCTGAGATCTTTAGATCGGTCGAAGGACTGCCGAATATATTTCAATAATATGCCATATTTGTTGTTGTCATTGTTGCTTTTTATTTTTTCGCATTGATTGCTTTGTTTTATATTATTATTGCTTCGTTCTTTAATAATTTGTTTTGTTTCTATTGTTGTTTTGTTTTTATTGGTTTCAATATCATTGCGATTGTGGTTGTTGTTTAAATGTTTTTTGCAATAAATGGCTCCTTTTAAGCTGTTTGAACTAAACAAAAGAAAAGAACGATTTGGGTACAAATAAATTGATGAAGCTTCAAACGAATTAAGGGAGAAGTAGATAAAATCAATAAAATAAATAAAATATATAAAAAAATTGAAAAACTAAAATATATGAAGCAAATAAACTAAATAAATTCGAAGAATACGAAAGAAGAATCGAAAAATACAAAATAAATACGATAAACTAATTAAATAAATCAATGCATAAAAAAGTTTTAAAAAATCGATAAAATTAATTAAATAAGAATGTCAATAAAATCAGTAAAATAGATTACACTTCATTATTTAATAATTCCTCCACTTTTTTTCAAATTTTCTAGTTTATTAAATTTAAATAATTCATCCGTTTTGTTTTTAATTTCATTTTATTTTTAAAAATCTTTTAGAATTCCTTTAATTTGTTTTATTTTAGCGGTATAAAAACGAAAGTAATAAAATTCCACCATGACCAAATAAAAAGAAAAATAAGTCTGCAAAGGATTAATTAAATATTCTTTCTCATGAACTTCTCTACGCTTCAGTTCAGAAATTTTTTGAAAATATTCGACATAGCTCTGAATCCTCACCCCTTCATTTCATGTAGCCTTGAAAAGTTGGGAAAAAAGTATATACGCTTTTTTCAATACCAAAAATAATTTTGCATAACAAAGCAAATATAATCATTTTCAAAATTAAGCGAATGGAAATTAAAAAATCAGAAACTGTATAAGAGAGAAGAAAAAGAATAAAACAAGAAGAACGAGCGAAGATATGAGTAAGAAAATACGGCACCCTTCCTACGAGGTACCTCTCGCCGTCGATGATCATCGAAAAATCTAAATAATGTGAAATTCAGCTGGCGGGCACTAGGACTCACGTCAATACGGTCGTGGCAACGACCACTATCAGCAGCGACTGTAATTAATTGCATCAGGCTTCCGCTACGAATCCTTTTTATGATCGCAGCAGGCATTATTTCCTAACACAAAAGATCGCCGAAGATCTTCGCTGAACACCTTGACAATTAGACACCACCACCGGCCACCCTTTGCTGGCAACAGCAAGGACAAGGGCACCCTATGCTCGAATTTTAAACTCGTTTGCATACGAACTAACAAGCGTTGTCCTGCCGTAGCAGCGGTTGCGTCCGTTTACTCCTTTCAGAAATACTCTTTCGAATATTTAGGCCTTTAGAGGATTTGTGTCCTTCTAGAAAAAAGGCAACTATATGCTCTTATTGATTGCATTGAATTTAGAAGAGGATTCTTGAGAAGAAAACCTTTACTGGGTGCAAAATTCAGATTGTTTTTTTTTTCAAATGCGATGGAACTGAATTCATTTCATCGGCATCAGCTTTCAATCGTAAGTGAGCTATGTGATAAAATAATTACAAAAACAACAACGTAACAACGACAAGAAGAAGAAACATTATGAACAAACAAAGAAAAAATATATAATGATTACTTTTGATTTGTATTCTATTCCTTTTGGCAGCTCATGGGCCTAAAGGCAAGGATACGTTCTGCAGGACATCTGCCGATTTTCACAACAAATAGGACGAATACAATTTTTAATTTATGCAAAAAACAACGATATTTATAGAAAATATTGTTGTTGCCACGAAGAAACGTCAAGAGAAAGAAGACACAAAATATCATTTTATATGAAAAAATATATTGGTTTTACTTAATAGAAATACACACAATAAACTGTTAAATTCTATGTTAATGAACAATAAATGGATTTAGAAGTAAAATAATTAGTAATTTAAATTCTAATAAATAATTTAAAAACTTATTCCTTTTGAATTTAAAAATTAGTCAAAATTTAAAAACATTAAATTATTAGTGTTTAAATATAAAAATAAAATAATGCAATACGTGTTATAAATCAAACTTTTTAAATAAATTCAATTCAATATAATTCATGCAGTCAATTTTATTGAAAACTTATAATTTCAATAAATTATTTTTATAATATAATTTGCTATGAATTGGTTCAACACAATTTTATTAATTTATTTTTAATTACTTGAATGAATTTGTTGTTAGTTTGGTTAGAAATATTATTGAATTTTTAGTTAAAATAATAATGTTAAATAATAAAATCTAAATACTTCTAGATGTTGGAAATAATTTGAAGCATTAAAATAAAAGTACAAAATTGATACAATAAATTAATAAAGAAGGAATAATAATTTCTTATATTTGCCAAAACTGAAATAAAACAAAACATTTTTTCAAAAAAATACAATGAACATAAATTAATAATTCAGTAAAATTCAGTAAATTCAGTAAAATAAAAAAATTAAATTAATTGATTGAATAATTATTTGATATTATTAAACAAATAGTTCAAACTTTAGGATTAATCAAATTTCTCTCAAAATAATTTTAGTAATGATTTTTAAATTTACGAAGCGTTGATTTAATACAAAAATATCATTCAACTTTAACTTAACAGATAGATAAAAGCAAGCGCAACTGCAAGAGCAGTGGGCGGCCAATATTGGGTGCAAAGAGGTTTATAAATATTAAGAAGTTTATATTTATACATTTGATTATCGATAAATTGTCTTTATTCATGCAATGCCAACGCAAGATCACGCACGACTATCATCCCAAGTAATGTTCCCAAATCCACCGCTGACACCATCGATGAACATCCCCGTCATCCTCATGTAGGACTCTGTTCTGCTGCCGGAAATTCAATGGAATTGATAAAGTGATTGGTAACTTAAGCGAAATTATTAAAGAATGGCTTCACAAGCTCTGATCGTCAAACACTTGAAGGACATAGAAAAGCAAAAGCTGGCGGCGGTAAGAATTCACCGAGGAATCAAAGCGTTTGGCAGAAAGCTTCATAAGCTTTTTAAATAAACAACAATAAAGATAATTTGAAGCAGAGGAACCACTTTTGTCATCTGAATATTTTGTTTCAAAACATTCCTTCTTATTCCGTTAGCAAACAATCCTCCAAGAAAGACCACTGCGGTCCGAGAACTTCAAAAATAATAGCTTTTCAATTATTGTGTTCCACGAACATCTTTTGTTCAATGTTGTAAAAGCAACATTATGTTCATAACTGGTCCCTTGTGATAAATATTTATATTTGTAATATGATAAAAATTAAGATTTCTTTGCGATCTATTTTTAATATTTTGGTTTTTACAGAATCGTAAACCTTAAGAAAGTATATTATAATTTCTATCTTATGCATTTCTACTTTATAAAACTTATCACAGCATTGTTTACATCTAACAGCTGGTGATAAAATCCACTTGTCAAAATAAATCCAATCCAATTTTCTTTGACCACATGACATATAATTGATGTTCGTTTGTAAACATCTTATAAAGTTTTCACTCTAGAAATTGAGAAAAACTCATTGATTCATACCTAACTGAATATATTTTTCAAAAATTTCTTTTACAATTTTTACAAATAAAAACTCACAAAGTGCAGTAAATTCTAGCGCACTAGCAGCACCAACTTCGTTTCATGGAATGATTTTAGTTATCTCCATTAATCTCCGGCTCTCTTTCGCATATATAATTCTCCATACCGCTCTCTCGAGGTTCAACTCTGCCAACGTCGTTTCACGCGCATGGGTTGGTTCAGTAGGTTGGTTCAATTAAGGAAAATATAAATGCCCGCCTTTGCACTGCTACTCTCTTCCATTAGGTTATAAACAATAGCTAGCCGTTAGTGCTACCATCGTCCATATTTGCGTTTCCTATCTTTTGCTCGTGGTTATTATTATTTCAAGAGCTATCACCATCGGCATAGTCATTACCATCAACACCTGAATATGAAAATAAAACTCTTCACATTAAACTCTCCTATACGCACACATGCACACAAGTGCATGCTCCCAACTGTCGCCACTCTCACAAAAATTGAGAGAAATTAATAATAATCTTCCAAATTAATCTTCAGTTCTCCATGAGACAGAATACAGCAGCAACAAAGGCCAAGTAAAAATTTCCAAGCAATCCTTACAATCTCTCAATGCTCTTATACACCTCACCAAAGGCGACAACAGCAATATCGAAAGCGCCAAAGCCTGATGCTCTCAATTTTTCGAATATTTTTTTTCATTGAAACAAAAAAAAAACAATCCGCATTTGCTCTTCTAACAATTGATTCCCGTCTATAAGGAAAAGATCCGAAAAACTAAAATTTAAACTAAAACGACAATAACAGCAATGAAAGCAATCCGTAAAACTAGAACCATGGTTGATGAGAATTAACGAAGGGGAATATAAGGAAGAGAAAGGAATATTTTTTGAAATCTATAAAGCATTCATTGTTCTATATATAGCAACAAAAACGACAACAAAACATGTTACCAGCAAAAAGCTGTAAGAGAGTACCACCAATTATAAACACCACACCATCGTGATGTGGTGATAAATAAAAATCAGTGGCTAAAGCAACAAATTAATGAAATGATACCAAACCTGTAGGAGTTATAACTTCTTTACCTCTTTTTATTATTATTATTAATATTGGTAACCACTATCACACCGTTGTGGTAAACCCAATTTTATGTCAGGCAAGTTGGAAGGTGCCTTCCTACTCTTTTTCCAAATTCTTCTCATTGTTTTTGTTTTTACTACTTTTCCTTTAAACAGATATAATGAGAAGGAAAAATGTTTTCTTCGATGGCACTGACAGCTGCCGTTAAGGATTTTTTGTTAATTCTACTTACTACTGTGCTGCCGCTGCTAAAGTTTGTCAACATTATTTTGGTCAACGTCACCGTCACTGTTCCTATCGACGCCATTGACAAAGTCTTATTATTATTTCACGTAAGAAACTAACGATACCAGTCTTGTTGCGACCGTAATAAATGCTCAACACTAATCGAATGGGGCGGGGCTTAAAATCTATTCCATTTTGTTGGTTTGGTCGATTAAGAGCAGCGGTCAGCAACGCGTCGTAGAGCTCTTTCTTGTTGGCACTACATACGCGAATTTTATTATATTGGATACTGAGATGAATAATATCGAAAAATGAGGTGAAAACATTTGGTTATATGCATTTAAAAGAGGGTAAAGCAGAGAAAGCTCGTAAAATTAAAAAAGAGACGGTTGTTGGCTAGTGTTTCTATCACGAGAGATGCTTGAGGCAATTTTGGGAAAATAAAATGAGAGAAAAATTTAAGCAATTCTAGAATTATGCAAAAAATTAAGAAAAATTCGTTCGTAAATAAATTTATTAAAACAATTAATTTTATTAATTAATTGAATACATATTAGTTTTTCACGTTATGCTCGTTTTGTTTATAATTTTTTGTTCTTTCAGAACTTCGCATTTTATAAACATTTTACTTATAAACATTTTCTTATAAATTCTAGAATCTTTTAATTATTCATAGAACGATTGTCAACTCCTTTTAGACCTGTTAGGAGGTGATGCAATTCTTCTCCTTTTAATTTCTTCTACTCTTAGTTTTTATAAATTATCTTAATATATTTGTATGTTGAGATTTGTCGATTGATGGACATTGTGGTCATTTTGCGGCTTAGGTGCTTACCACTGTTTTACATACTTTCGAAGAGTTTGCTCATCTATCCGTGCCACCACTTCATCCCTTACCATTTAACGTTTTTATCAAATTCTTCATTAGCATTTAATTAACTCTTCCCCTAGCTCTTTACAGGTAACGGAATGAAGAACCACTATTTTTTTGTTGCGATTGCAAAGCTTTCCTACGAATCAAACTGTTCGTAATTTTCTCAGAGC
The DNA here is from genome assembly GCA_963966595.1 of Physocephala rufipes. Taxonomy (NCBI): domain Eukaryota; kingdom Metazoa; phylum Arthropoda; class Insecta; order Diptera; family Conopidae; genus Physocephala; species Physocephala rufipes. The sequence continues at coordinate 8,202,693 of OZ016504.1, read as the reverse complement.
AAGAAAATTCAGTTCTCTCTCATTTTTTGCTCTTAATCTTAATTCTATTAATGCCTTTCTGAAGGCACATTTAAATGGAATTGAAACCATAATTTTCCCAAGAAATTAATCAATATTTTAAAGAAAAGTAATTAAACAAAAAATATGAAAAGTGGCCAGGTGTTCAAGGTTTTTATGGAAAACTATGGAATCATTTAAGGGTTAGGTTGACTCCTTGGTAAGCGTTTATTTGACCTCTCCTCTATCTCCCGAAATATGTCTCCGCACTTTACCAGAAGCTGAAACCATGAAATGACAGGAATTCGCTGTGGGAGATTTTGTTAAAAAATCAATAAAAATTAACAAAATTTAAATTTTCTAAATAACTGACAAACCTCCAATTGGGTGAATTTTTTTCATCTGTAATACTACACAGGTTAAATTCTAGACTAGAGAGATCATTCATCTGTGGGGAAGATTAGCTGTCATGATAACAAACTCCAATTAATTTATTTGGAAAGCTATTAAAATCATGTGGAACCACTCAATCTCTCCTACTCTCCTTCCTCACCCCCTTTTTCAAACCCTTTTTGTTGGTGAAAGGTGAAGGAGAAATCCTGGAGAAGAAGAAGAAGAACAGCGAAAATTGATTGAACTAAATCAAATCGAATGTAATCTAAATTTTAAAAAAATAATGCCTGTATAAAAATGATTTACATTTATTTAGATATTAATTCCATCATATACATTTTGCAAAAACTGAATCGCCATCCTTTTAATTCTGATTGAGGTCCGAGGACAAAAGGCGTTGGAGCATTTTCTGGTCCCCATTCCGTCACGCCTTTGCACGGATTACGACACGCTTAAATGAAGGAATGCAATTTCTCTGTGCGGGAATGCTCTCCTCCATATCGTGTCACCTTCGAAGCGACTAGGGAAATTCCGAGAGACCGGCAAAACAGCAGGCCGCTTGAACGGACCAGTTAACATCTTTGCCTTATTTTCCCCTTGGATCAGGTGCTCTCTCGTTTCTACACCTTCAAAATGAAACTGAAAATCCGTAGATGAATAAAAGTTGGTTGATTGGCCGATCTATTGATTCATTTGGATTACCTAGAAGGAACACTAGCGGAAGAAATGGCCGTCAAATTTCCGAGAGTCCGATCGGTGCTGATGCTATGTCGTCTATGATATTCGCTGCGTATGTGTGTTTGTGTGACTATGCGTGTAACTGAAATCAAAGTATGAGCTATCCGAAGAGAAACGACGTTGAGATCAAGAAGAAGAAGAAGTTGCGCAATTGTAAGAGTAAAAAATTAAACAACTGACCAATCCATTCCAAAACTTATGTTTGGTGTAATTTAAAACATTGTTGTTGTTTTTGCTTTTGGATTCCAGCGCATTTCATGTAAATCAAGGAGAAAAAGTATTCAGGACATCTGCGGGTCAGGCACGTGTGCTTAAAAAATGTGCATATGTGTAAGGGTAAAAATTTTTTTTAACTTCCATACAATTCTTAACAGAACTTTTTTGAACAAGAAAAAAAGAATAAAAAAGTATCTGGGATAAATGAAAAATAACTAAAATATAAAGAAGTAAAAAGAACATAAGTAAAGCAATAAGTTTTAATGGAAACAAAACATATAAGTTGAGAAACCAATCAAGAAAAATAAGTAAAATGAAATGAATTAATATAATTGTCTTGAATTAACCTCGAATCAACGTTAATTCAAGACAAATTAGCAATTAATTGATATTAAAAGAATCTGACAAAAGACTGACACGACGTTGGATTCCAGGAGAAAAAGTATTCAGGACGTCATATCTAGTGCGTCTAAACGATTGTAGTCCCAACCAGCGGCCTGAAATGGGATGTTATAGCAGTGCAAATTATAAAATTTATACGTCTAGCCGTTTTTGAATTATCTGTACAATTCTACAAAACCCTGTAAGAAAAATTCCCCTTAGCCGAAACTGATTTTAGTGAGAAAGAGAGGCGCTAAACTGGACTAAAACTAACAAAACTGCAAACATTTTGTACAAGTGAAAAGAAATTGTAGTGTCATACAAACTCTTTTATTCTGTTTTTATTACATTTTATTTGTTTTTATTCTATTAATACTTTTGATTTATTTTTGTTTATTTAATTTGTTTTATTATTATATTTCCTTTCTGCTTACGTAATTTTTCGCAGTCGCCAAAATCTTAAATAATTTAATTCCAAGTCAAAAATATTCACTGAGAAAATGTTTTTCCTTTGGGAATAAACCATAATTAAAATTTAAATTCTTTGCCTCGTTGAAATTTTAATAGAAACCATTTTCCAAAACATGAAAATTCATTTGCCGACAGAGTAAATTTCGCTCACAGGGAAATTGTTTAACGGAATTTATGGAGAAATATTCTTGGAGAAATATTTTCTGTTCGATATTTTGTTGTTTCTAAAAAAACCCACCACTGATTCGGAGAACGAAATGGCGGAGAAGATTTTATTCTCTTCGTTAGAATTTTTTAAAAATCAACAGATAATTAACATAATTATATACAGAGTTATAAGTCCACAAATATTTAAAGATTATTATTATGAATATTTAGAGATAAGCTCAAAATTATTTAATTTTAGAAAGAGACAAAATAACGAGATAGAGAGAGATGAACATATTTATCTACGGAATTAAAAAAAATAATTTAAAATAATTGAAACAACTTCAGATTACCTGAAGTGTATAAATTATTTCCACAAAACACATAAGTGTGAAAGAATAGTAAAAATTCAAGTAATTTATTCGGCTATAAAACAGTTAAAACGAACATCTTTTAAAGAATTTAAGAAACAAATAAAGGTTCAAGAATTTAAACCTAAAAATTAAAAAAACTTAACCTAAAACTAAAAATTTGACCTAAAATTAAGAATACAGTAAGTTGTAAAAAAAATCAAAATACAATAAATTGAGACAAATTAAAAAATTATTCACACTTAGAGAATTCGTTTCTAACTTGTGAAGTTAATATTCAAATTTAATTGCAATAAATGATTACCCTAAAAATATTCTTACATACGATTCAAACAGTTATTTTACTTTAAAAAATAATCAAGTTTTTAAGTATAATTTTAAGCTTATTCTTGTGATTATTAAAACTCTAATTAAAGAAAAGCGACCATTCAAAAACTTCAGTAGGCGACCGAATTAAACGCCCCTTTTTTGCGTCCGACAAACATAACACATACCTTCCTTTACTGTCTGACTGTAACTCCTTTTTTATTTTCTTCTACGTATTCTCTCGTTCTGAACAGTCGACGGTGTTGGTGTCTCTTTCCCTCGCTTGTTTTGTATTGATTTTCACTCAATATCTATTAAATTTTGTTAAAAAATCGGATTGTGAGATTGACCAAATGTGAGAAAACGAAAGAGAGGTTTGGGGTTGATCTCCAAATATACTATTCCTTTGTGAAGTAATTTGTGTGTGGTGAATTTCTCCTCCAAACTAGCATGAAAATCAAATCAACGAAATTAAATAACTACGGACACGGTCTATCCAATTATAATTATGGGAGATTAGAATAAAAAATAAGGCACAACCCAATCAATAATTTTAAGAAATTCCTATTTCTACTTCGTTGAGGCGAATTTCCATTCAACATTAACCAAAATGTATTCCTTCAAATAAAAGGCTGTAATTTAAAAAGTATAGGAACCGGTATAATTCACCAGTGTTTGTATTAAAAAAGAGAAAAATGGAGATAGAGAGGGCTTCAAATAATGCTCCAGTAATATTAAAAAATTGCAAGAACGTATGCAACAATAATGGTAATATAGAACACTGAGTATAATCACATGCGCTCACTTGCTCACAAAAACTACATGCTCACGCTCACACTAAATGGAGGAAGAACCAAGGCAAACCTGGCTATGAAGCAATTCCTATCAACGAAACTCGTACAATTTCACAAAAGAAGGAGAGCGCAAACCAATTCCGATTCGAAGCGAATGAACTGCAGAAATCAAGCGAGTACGGGAATTGTTTTTGAATTGGTTTTGTTGTTGATGTTTTTGTTGTTGTTTTCATTTTGCCTTTAGATTTTTGTTTTCAATTGATTTTTTCCCATTCTGTTTCGTTTCGTATCATAACGTTTCATATTGTTTTCTTGTATTTTGATTTTTCATAGTACCGCTGTTTGCACTTACAAGGCGCTCGTACACAATCAACCATACGAATGCTCATTAACAGTAGTGAGAACGACCCGATGATTCTGGCACTGCGAGAATTAAGCTACGTCGACCACCAACACCAGCACAAACGTCATCAGCACCATTCAAAACAAGAGTTTGCAGTGAGTGAAACGCGATTGCTTTAGTTACAGCGTGTTATCAAATGCACGACATGAAACAAGGAAAGAGAGTAGTTGCAGAGCCGCTGCGCTGTCGGCGCCAATAACAGGGTTGTGTGTGTCGCATTGAGTTCGATTTGTTCAGTCATCAACTGAATTCGTGACAGACAGCATTTCAGTAAATTAACGTTGCGCTGTCTGAGCGTTTTTAAATTTCTACGTCGTCTAAATGACGCATGGGACTGTCGGTGTCTCGCATTAACAAATTATTTAAAAAAACCCAGTACCAGTTGGGTTTCAACTGACTGCAAAAGAAATTAAAGAATAAAAGATTAATTTATAAAATAAAAGAAAATAAAAGTTGTGCATATAAGAAAAAAATCAATTTTAATCAATTCTTCACAAAAGGTTTTTAGTACGAAAGTGAACATATTTCAAATTTGTTCTAAAAAAACTATACAAAGTAAAGGCACATTTAAAGGCCGTGGTTTTTTCCCAAAAAGAAGAAAAATTCACAACAAAATTTCGAAAGAAGTGGCAAGGAGTAAATTAAAAATTAACAACAGCAACAAAACAAATAAAACAATAATCTCTCAAAACGAACAAAGCAATGAGTTCCACAAATGATTGAAAAAAAGGAATACAACAAAAAACAGCAGAATTATTGTTAGTGATAATAACGTTTTTGGTGGGCTGGACTTGCTCTCGCTTTGACAACTATTGAGAAATGAACAACAAAGCCAACAAAAATTGTAACCACAATTTCTAAAATGTTGAACTTAAAAACGGTGGACAAGAAAACCAGGAAACGATTTTGAAAGTTCAATAATAACAAAAACTAAAACCAACAACAACAACAAAATTATGACGCATCGATTATTGAAAGAAAATGTTCAGAATAATTTATTTTCTTTTCTAAATTTTGCTCTCGTGTGTGTTGTGTGCCTCTTCCATTCCCTCCGCTCTCCGCATCTAGGACCGTTTTTCTGGAAGTTATTTGTGATTTCTATTGAACAATCAAATTTATTAGTTGAAAATAAGAACAAAAAAGCACAGACAAACAATTTTATAAAAGAAGTTTAGAAACATTGAACCGAAATCAGCGAAGAGGCGTTAACAAGCAAGGCGAGCAGAGCATGAAAAATCAGAAACAGCAGCAACAACAACAACAACAATTTGTCACCAATAATCAATCAACCAATCACAAGCACCACAAGTTCATCGGTGAACCAATGAATTGCAAATTTGTTTTCAACAAAAAAAGAGAAATTTTTTTCTCATGCTCGCGTGTGTGCATGTATGAGAGTATGCATGCGTGTGCGTTAAAGTCCTCCAACACATAATAATTGTTAATTTTGATTCATGTTTCTAAATTATATCAGAAAAAATTAAATATTTGCAATTAACAAAATTTTTTTAAAATATTAATTGGTGTAAGTGAAAAAAAAAACAGACAAAGTAAAGTAAATCGATAACAAACTGATGAATGATATTTCCAATGCTGCAATATTACAATTTAGGCAGCGATGTGGTGTGGAATGATGAAGTGCCGCGAATGAATGAATGAATGATCGAAAGAAAGAAATTTCAAACGAATTTTAAGCAAACACTAAAGAAGAAGAATAGCTCTATATTGTCAAAAAGCAATCTCTTCCTTCGCCTTTCCTTCGAACAATCAATCGTTCCAAACATTCTTCCATCAATCATTCAATCAATCCATCGAACCGCCGTTAATCAGCCGAGCCCGAATGCAGCCAACACTGCCGCAAACAGCTGGAGCAGCCGATATGGATCTGACGGCTGTTCAATCAATGGATTGGTTATTCAAAAAGGAGCAAATCTATTTATTGGCACAGTTTTGGCAACAGGTAAAATAACATCATTATACAAAAATTAAACTTTCAATCGGGTTTCTCAAAATCACGATCAAAGCGATGTCGCAAAATAAAACGAATTTATCCCAAAAAAGTGCAAAAAATTTGATCGATGAGCTATTGACCGAATATTGAACAGCCAAACAAAGAAACTATCAATCAGTAGGTGAGCGTGTCGGAAAACTGTTGAAGGCATCATTGCTTCAATAGAACGTTTCTTGAATAACTTTGGTGACCGGTTTGAACGTTTTTGGTTTCATGGAGAACGCTTTGAAAAATTTCGAATGAAAGTTTGGAAGAATAATCTTTAATTCTCTAAAAGCGATTCCTGTGAAAGTTATAAAACAAACAGATTGATGTTAGGCTTGATTGACTTTTTAGGCAAAAAGTCGTTTATTTATCCTTCTTTTATATATATATCTTTCTTCTTCTTCTCACTTCATAAATTAAAAATATATTTTTAAAATACAAAATTATAATTTTTGTTCTGACTTTTCACGGCGCTCTCCAATTTTTTATATTTTTTGTGGTCTGTTCTTTTACTTTTTATATGTTTACTTAATTTTAATTTTTTTTGTTAAAAAATTCTTCCTCGTCTTATGAGGAATTAATAAAATCCAATAAATCTCTCCCAGTGGAAGACTCATCAAATTTGAAAAGATTTTGAAATATTAAAATCGAAAAATTAAATTTTTATTTTTTGAGGAATGCTTTAATCCTCAGAACATTTTCCCTTTTCTGAAGAAAGATCCTCATTTCAGAATGTCCTTAATTAAATTTTAGGAAAAAAGTTTGGCGGCTTCGTCAATGTTTTTGTCTATAAATCTGTTAAAAAATCTTTTTTTAAGAAAGCCTTAGTATATTGATTAAATATATTTCGTTTCCATCGCAGATGTTTGGTGCGATTGTTCACATTATAAACTTTATTTTATTGATTGATCCTTAAAAGAATGACTTGTGGGCTATTTTTAAAGAAAGGGTTTAAATTGAAAACGAACATTATCATTAACAAAGAAAATATTCATAAAAAGATCGAATTGAAATATTTACTAATTATAAAAATATGCAATATATTTTTGCAATTGTCGTCCCATCCCCTCGCTCAGCTCTCGTGCTTTACTTTTTCTTTAGCGTTCGATCAATCAATCAATAATTTCATTGTTTTTAAATTCATACAAAGTCATTGTGTTAATAATGTTTATAACGATGATAATAAGTAGAATGATGAATATGATGATGGTGTTAACGATGATGATGTCATCAGTAATAGATCTTTTCCATGGTTCTCACTTAGAAGCAGAATAGTTTTTAATACATAAGTAAATATTTTTTAATTAATCAATATTTGCAAATAACAAAAATTCATTGGAGGAACAACAACATTGACAACAACGGGAACAACTACAACAACAAGAACAACAGAGACAATAAATGAGCAACTAACAGACGCGCCTCATTTTTTATATTTGGCTTCAGTATAAATATCTCCCCTTCTCCAGATTCTTCTTCTTCTTCTTCTTCTTCTTCTTTTTCTTCTAGTTGTCTCTATCTATTGCCACTAATTAATTGATATTTTGACAGGTTTCATCATTAGTCGTTACTTCGACGTATGCACGCTCAACTTGAATCAGTCGCGTCACGTCGAGTTGACTCAATGGGTTTTACAACTCAATTTTTTTGAAGAAGTTATTTTTAAGTTGACCAAGAGAAATATAAATATAAAAATCAAAAATATTATGTCTAGACGTTGGGAGTGGGGAGTCTTGACATTTCTTCTTCGACTGCTGCTTCTTCTATTCTACTTTTTCTTCTTCGTGCATTTCTTCAACTCGTCTTTCTTTTTCACCGTCTATTTTTTATAATCATTACATTGCTTTCCTCGAAAAAATTGCAGACAAATTGGCTGAAATCCAAGAATGTATTAGCTCCTTTTTAAAAATTTGGCCTCTCTTTGGCCGACTCGATCCGATGTTCCAGTAATGCAATTGCCAACAATTTTTTTTTAATTTCAATTATTTGTTTTTTTAGTTCACTGTTTTGCAATTTTTCCTGATTTTGTCTTTGGTCTTGCAAACTGTGTTTAAAATTGTTTTAGAGCGCGCTCTAGTGCATGATTCGGTGTCGAAGTGCGCTAAAAATCGTACATTTATTAGCTATTTTCCAAAATGTATGAGGGTTTGTAAAATATAAAATAAAAACATCAACATCAAAGAATTTAAGAGCAAGAATATTTAGCGATTCTCGTACCAAAAAATTTCCAGCAAAGGCTTTAGTGGAAGAAATACGATAAAGCTTTATACAAAACTAATCCTATATATATAATCTCGGAATTTTTGCTAAAACCTTATGTTTTTCAGTAAGGACGTAACTAGTGGAGATCTTAACTCCGTTGCAAGAGTTTTTATGGCATTAATTAATTAAGAAGTTTTTTAATATCTTCAACTAATTTGAAGTATTAATTTTGATCTTACACTAGCTGAAACTGGCTTCTAACACTGGCGTGAAATCGACTTATTTGTCGACCCAATTGAACCCGAAGCCATTACGGCTATTATTATTTAGAATACTTCTATCGAATGCATTATCTCACTAATACAGGAATAATTTGGTGGACACGCTACCGAAATCTCACTAAATACGTACATTTTTTGCACACAGACCCGCCTAGTAAGAGGGTTACTACAGAAAGTTGAATTCAAATTGAAAAATATCCAATTGTTTTATAAAGTTTACGAAAACAAACAAAAATGCTGTACTTGGACGACGCTTCGATGTTGCCAGACGGTGATGATTTATAAATTTTTTTACATTAACGGGAGAAATTGTTATATTCCTATTAGAAAACGCTATAATAAAATCTTTTTTCGTCGATAATTAATCCGGGATTAATTACCGAAATAATTTTTAACTTATTCAATATTTGGATTAATCAGTTAATCAATCAGTAATAAGTTATCATTTTGTTTATTTATTTTGAAATTTATAGCAATTGGTTGGGTTACATAAGAAGTATTTTACTTTCCTTTTAGTAATTATTTCCTTAATTTTATAATAAAATTTAGTTTTGTGTTATCGTAATTTTCTAATTATTTCAAAATGAATAACTGAAAAGCCTTTCGCTGATGGTTTTATTGTTTTCTTCATTTATTAATACTTTTTATAAATTCAAAAGCATTTTTAATATCTTTACTTAGTATTCCATCATCTTTTTTCCTTTTTCTTTAATAATCTTTTAATGTGCCCTACCGCACCACACAATCCTTTATTTTATTGAATTTTTTATTTTGTATTAACTCGAAATTCATTGATTCGTATAGTTTGAATTTATTTTTGCATTATCTTCCATTTTTGATATATTTTATAGTCTGGCTTCTAATTAATTCATTGCGCTACGTTTAATTAGAAAATGTTTATATTTTTCGAGAGATTGTTTTCTCAAAACTTTAAAATAGAGAAGAAAATGTCAACAAATTTTTCAATTTTTAAATGAATGAAATTATAATTTATTTTGAAATAAGTATCGTAAAATTGTTCATAGTCATACTCATGCTAATACTCACGATCATACTCATAATTATACGCGTACAATGAGTGCAATTTGTCGAAATCTATATCAGTTATCAACGGGCAATTAGTCATAATTGAACTGCTATTAACCTTTAAAAAACTCTGTTATTTTTTAGCAATAATCATCTTTTAATTAAGTTAAATATCTTTTGAATTGAAGTTCCTTGCATTCCTTCCCTTTTTATTTTCCTTTAAAATTTTACTTTTTGAGGCTTTTGAACTTCAGCTCAAAATTGAACTTGCCTGAACAGTTTTCTTTTCAATTTAATATTCAACGTTCTATAGCCTGCACTCAACCCCTTTAAGTCGAAAGCTTCCTTTGAGATTTAATTATAGATTTTTTAATGAAAACTCAAGTAGCATTTGAGTTTTTGGAAATCTTGTGGAAATGAAATTATTTAAACTTAAAGAACTAGATGAAATTTACGAAATTATCGAACTTATCGACCAAATAATATTTCGTTTCGGGTCAGTTAAATCAGCTAATTCCATAGCAATGAAATCAACTAATTACACCATTGGGTTTTTAAAACAATAATTTCATTAACGTCATTAATAAGTATCACTAATAAGGAAGCGTGTATCTATTAGCAAATTGTCGTAGGCATGAATATCGCTTTGTTTTGAATGCCATCTTGTTGCGATGACAAATTCAGATATTGTCGTGAATAAGAAATTATATAAAAGGCTAGAAGCTCTTTAAAGGATTGCTTTGATGATGTATTCTCAAACCACATATGACCACTTGCGATAGTATGGGTACTTCTGAATCTGAGGTAATCTCATGATTAATCCTTATGGTTCAAAGAACATAATAATCTAAATTATGTTCTTTTATAAATCATGGATGTTGCTTTTTAAAATAGTTGCCAACAACTCCTTTCAGTGTTTTCGTTGTATCATATCTTCCATTTTAAAAAGAATGAATTTATTTCTTTATCATATATCATCCCTTAAAAATCTTGGTTTGAAGACAAACAGGTATTGTTATTTTTAATTTCTCTAGGAATGAAGAAACATAGAAGCTTGATTTTATCGTGTCTATTAGTTTTTAGTCAGTTTCGCGATCAATACGATCGTGTCATTAATAAATAATCAAATTCTCGTTAACCCTCAAGATTCTGTTAGAGATGAGACTATTTCTCTCTCTCTCCATCTCTCTCCATTTCTCTCTCTGTCTGTGTTTCTTGACTTAACAGTTTCTTTGTTTGAATCTTCTTCCTCTGTAGCCGTCTCGCCTAAACTTCGTCACTAATTTTTCGTTTTTTCTGCTAAATTTTTCCGCGAACGATCACCATCTTTTTGTTATTCTTATTTTTCATTTTGCTTTGTTCATTTAAGTAATTTCTTTGGAATCGAAATCGATCTTATATCTTAGCACAAGATTTTTCTGTCTTTATTTAATTTATTTTGTTATTGGTTTTTTATAATGATCTTGAGGTTGTGTCTACGAACGGACTGATTGACTGACGGACTGACTGCCGGACTGACCGAAATGCAATATTATTGATATCTGTCTATCATCTCATCTCTGTCGTACATTTTTTTGATATTTTTTTTACTCTTCGAGTATCATTAACTTTGTAATCATCATCCTCTGATCACTATTTCATTCATATATGAAGAAACATTAATTAAGTAATATTTATTGGCTACTAATGATGTTTACTGAGAAGAAAAAAAACTGAATATTAATGGATTGAATTACATGCAAAATTCTTCTGATTGATTCGCAAGAAATCTCGTAAAAGTCTTGCTCTCTTCTCTATCTGTCTCTGTTTACCGTCGGCAAAATGTTGCACCAGCGTTTCACAAAAAATACAGAATTTCCTGGAATATTTAATGTTTGGGCACTTGTTATAACAATAACAACAAGTTTTATATAAACAAGTCTCCCACATTGGTCTCCTCGACCCTGTTGCAAACCGCGTATAAATAAACAAGGCAAGTACCACTTGCTTGATGGAGGTTGGAGGATTGGCGGTATTGATTTTGCTTTTCAATTTAAATGGAAAAATCGTATGCAGTTTTTTGAGATTGATCGGAATTCGCTTGATCCGCTATTATTTTCTACTTTAACATAAAAGAGATGCTTCACGAAATTGTAAGACAGGAATAGTTTATAGATATTACAAACTGGACAAAAGCCTTTAGAAACGAACTGAGTAATTTCGCCTTCAATTTCAATTTTGATTTCTTGATATTTTGAAATCACAGGCTTATATCTAAAATTCTATTCGGAATAAACTAATGGATCATAAATATGTTTTTTAAATTTCATTTTCAAACAGGCTTTCTCTCCAAAATAATTCCCGTTCTCGATGATGATGCAATGAAACTGGCTGCAAATAGAGCCACAAATGACCACCCTGGTCATTTTGATCGAAATTTGATTTTGGTTCAAAAGAAAAAATTCACGTGTGACACCTCTACCATAGAAAAGCACTCATTTGGCCCGTTTTTTTAAAAATCAACAAATGCACAATCAGATATCGTTATTCATCCTTGAATGAAAATTTGCAGATTTCGATTTTCATTACAATTTTTTTTGAGTCAAGAACAAACCGAAGAAAAACAAGTAGTGAACTAAATTAATTCCGCATAAAAATAAATTGCTAAAATGCAAAAGTAAAATTAATTGAAGAAATAATTGGATCAAGTTTACTTCTGGATTTTTTTTTTTTTTTTTTTTGTTCATAATCGGCTTTTTTTTGGTTTGGTTCAAATTCTCGTCTTTCTTGCTCGATCAGATTCTTTTCGTGAGCTTCGGTCTTTTTTGATTCGGTTTGTTTTATTTTTGGCTTGACTTCTTTTGGTCAGTCGCTAGTTGGTCGTTGGAAATTGGGTCAAGTTTATTGGCTCGGAGTTTAAGTTTTTTCTTTAAAAATCATACTAAATTTATAATAATTCATTATTTTTATTAAACAAAAAATCAGCAGTTATCAACAATAAAAGCTTTTAGAAGTCCCTTTAGAGTAACCGCAAGAGAATACGGAAATGTCTTTTTTAGGAAAAACGTTACCACTGAGGTAACAAAACTAAAAATAATTGCTTAAAAATTCTCAATAAGTTTTCTTCCTTGATGATATTTTTTACTTAAGAGCTCTGGTTTTTTTTTTTTTTTTTTTTTTTTTTTTTTTTTTTGATAAAACTTGTTTTTATATTTCTTTTGCAATTCGGTTAATTCTTATGGGAGGAAATAAAAAGGGAAACCTATATTATATTTATATCTGATATAAATTTTTTCCAGCAAAATTACTCTATTGAAAGATTTGATATCTCGTAATTTTAATATATTTATTCCCAGATTTCTCGTTCATTGAACGTTCGATTACTTCTTTTTATAATATTTCGATCTCTTTTTGTGCATTTCATTATAAAATGATAGTGTCGTATTGGCTCGATCTGTTTTGGATTGACATGAGTTGTTTTGATACGAGCTGAATTGGTTGGATTTGAGTTCGATGTTGTTTCGAATTGTTTTGAATCAATCTGTGCTTTATCGGACTGTATTGGGACGGACTATGTTTACGTGTATTGAGCCAATTCAATCCGTTTCTGTAATTTTGATTTATATTGCTTTGATTTTTATTTGGGCACGATTTAAAATGATTCGAACTTTTTGGGTTCGATTGAAATTAAAGTTCGAATTGCGTTTGCCCAACATATTTGGGTTCGATGTATATTGGGTCGTGTTCTATTGATTTCGATTATATTGGATTAATCTAGTTCGATTGGTGTTTGTATTATAGCGGATCATATTACTTACCTCTGAGTTGATTCGATCTGGATATGTGGCTCCGTGGGTTCCACTTTATGCACTCAAATTTCATATTTCGTTGAAGCTTGCTGAAAAGGAAGATATTCTTAGGAAAGAAGATGCCTTTTTGACTTTTAGTTTCTGCGAGTGAGTTGGGGAATTATTAAAGCTGATAGTTTGCCCCGTAGCAATTTTGCAAAAGGAACTTTGATGTAATTGTGGAATGAGTGAGACTGACTGCCATTTCTGAATAATAAATAATTGAAGACTTCAGAACCTGACACGGCATAAACAAAATATTCGGAGATTCCATTGAGTTTATTTGGCAGGTGTAATTCTTTTACTAAAAAACTATTTGTTATCAAGAGTGTTGCGCCAACTCCGAACATTGCATTTCCCTCCCTCTCTTCGCAGCTACCTTATCTGTTCAACCACTTTCTACCCCATGCCTCCTTGTTGTTTTTGTTGTTGCAATTTTTTATTAGTTGTTGTCGTTGTTGCTAAAGTGGTGTGCTGCGGTTGCGTTTGTTGTCAACAGGAAAAATGTTTAAACCGTCTCGCGAAGCGTGTAAAGTCAATGTTTCTATTTTCTGTTTCTTTCCCTTAATACCTCTTCTTCTTCTATGTTTTTCCTTTTTTTGCACAGTAATAGTGGAGTAGTTAAAGGTTTTCAATTTGTTGCTATAAATTTTTGTTGTTTTCGTAATTGTTCTTGTTATTTCGATTATTTCTTCGAGACAACAACAACATCGTAACGCCCAAGAAATGAATTATAATAACATCGTATAATATGAAAAAATGTTGGTTTATGATTTTACTAGTGTCTGAATTGGGTGGTGCCTTGTACTTCTCCCTCCCCTTCTTAAAGAGCTTATTCTTCTCTTTTAGCTTTTGTCGCTCTTGCTGTTGCTGTTGATGTTGCTGCGGCTGTTGGTGCTGGTGTCCAAGCTGCTGTTGCAGCCGAGACGTGGCTGACCTTCGGTTCCAGTGCTTGAAGGGCTTAATGGCAGCATTGGCTGATTGGAGGGCATTAAACAGGCCGAGTGTGTCTTTTTTGTGTGTGCACGTATTATTGCGTGCTTGTGAATATGCTTGCCATAGTTATGCTTGTATGTGTCCAAAAAGGTGTTGGACATTACATAGACATGCAGGTCTATGTGTGTAGGGATATCTGTGGCTATGAGTGTAGGTGCGTTCATGCAGCTGTCACTGCTGCATTTTGTTGGCTACTGGTGGACGTATCTTTTTCAAAGTTAATATTTTTGCTCTTCTTCTTCTTTTAAAAATCTGCTATCGGTTAACGTGTGGGTAATTATCATAAACACTTCCATGATCGGAACTGAATTGCTTTTCGAAAGAAAAGAAATCAAAACAATAAAGACAATCGCAAGCAATGTTTGGAGCTCGATTTTATCAAAAATGGTGTGTGTTCATCGATATCGAATGATTTTAATTTCATTCAATCGATCTACTTTATTTAGATTTATGCTCCATATGTATGTCATCTATCCTTTAAGTTCGTTCGCGGCTCGTTCGATCACATCGATGCGATCCGTTTTCAACTTATTTTGATTGTATTTGCTTCGTTTCACTAATGCGTGTTGATTTAATCTACATTATTTTAAACGTCAACCCTAATTGAAGAAATTTCGGCCCTTCAGTCGAAAAAGCTATTTTAGCTTCTCATCTAATTTCGTCTTTCTCTAATTGCTAAGAAGCAGTTGAAAACGACTTTGTGATTTTCATGTACTAGAACCCCTACGGTTGCCATTTGAAAAATGAGTTGCCATTTGCCAAAAGAGTATATTTTGAAACTCATTTATCTAGTACATATTTATCATCTTGGGGGACGGTCCATTATGCCCGAAATAACATTCTAATCAAATCACCGTCTTAAAAATTTGGTATCAATTATTAATAATTTGCAAAGAGGCCACAACTTGAACAAAATACTAATCATGCCGGATTTTTCGATGTCACCGAGTCATAAAAAGTTTTCATGAGCGCGTCTATACTAAAATGCTAAATTTTTGTTGTTATGTGTCTATTGGAAAGCCCGTTATAGCCTTACAGTTTTAACTTAACATTAAATTTAACGGATATCAATAGTCTTTAATTTGTCGTTTTTCTTCTTTTAAAGGTGTCGATGACAAGATAATGAATAGTTATCTATGCAAAGGGTTACTTTTTTTCGAAAGTCTATAAAAAATGATTTTTTAATTATTTTTCTTAAAAAGAAAGCTTTCCTTCTTTACTTTGAAGTCTAAGTAGTCCGCAAGTACTGCGAAGAAACTTATGTATTTGCTTTTCCTTTGTTTCCTACTTAAATATGTACCCCTCTTCCTCTTCACCTCATGCGTTGTGGATGCATGAGAAAGAGATTTCTTGAGTTTCTTAACGTGGTTCAATCATTAATTGCTCATCAATTAAATCATAAAGAAAACCAAGAAAAAAATTTTATCCTACGAAAGTAACAATAAATGAAAAAAACAACAACAACAAAGTAAATCTGACTAATTGTTCCTCAGTCTTCCCAAAAGTGGCTACATTTTGTGAACTATTCTTCTTTGTATTTGTTTCGCTCTTACTGTTTGATTGGCTGAGAGCAAGAGTCATGAAATCGGCTATTTGCCAGTCTGTATGTTTGTATGTTCGTTTGTTGTTTATCTTCGTAGTCAAAAACCTCATAAGCCGTTTTGCCGGCTCTTTTTTAAAAAAAATATCTTAAAAGGATATAAGCCACATTTGTCTGTCCGTGTCTTGTTGTTTCGGTGCAAATGAAAGAATGATGGGATGCGCCGATACAACTACGTTTGCGACGAAGAGAGAAAGTAATTGCATCATAGCAAAGCACGGGCTCTGCCTATGCTCTGTCCTATTCGATTCTACCTCTGCCTTCGCCGATCTGCTCCGATCGGAGCGTTTCGCTCACCGGCTCTGATACCACCTGATAAACGCTGGCCAGTTACTGACGGAAATCGTTACCGGAATACCGGTTTTAGTGAGCGAATAAACGAATATCTCGTATATTGGCAGAGGCTGAGTGACTGAATGACTGATTGAATGACTGACTTGTCAGTAATTTGTGTGGCTCAATCTATCAGTCCGATATCTTATGAGTTTTTAATTTTAGGTTACTACAAATAATACTGCAATAGCACCAACAACAACGTTATTGATGTTTCGTCTGTTCTAAAGCCGAAAGAAGAAATTGACAAATTGATTAATTTAAGAGGGGGGGGGGGGCGGGGGAATGTAAAGAAGAATAAAAACAGCAACCACATCAGAAAACAAAATCGTATTAAAACAATAATAAAATCGTGAAGGAACGTGAAACAAAAGGAAAATTGTATGAAAGAAAGGGAGTGACGCGGTGAGGGGAGAAAAGCGATACAAAGAAAAGGAGAGGCCAGGCCTAATATTTTTTCTATCTGCCCACTTCCTCCACCAAAGGATTCTTTCTTTTTCAGTTTAAAGAAAATACATTTGTCTTATTTTCATTTTAGAATATTTTTGAGTATCCAAATTTTTAATTTACTAATTTTAATTTATTTACTTTTTTTAATTATTTGAGCTCATTTTTTTCCGTCTCTGTTCCTAATTTAATTCTTAAAAATTAAATAAAGTGTCTCCAATTTTAACCAATTTTTTCATTATGTTTTAATTGATTCTTTCCTTTGGTTTTGGCAGTAATTGTTTCTTACGCAAAAGTCTTTTACTAACTTTTTTACCATTTTTGTGTTTTTATAATTTTGAACTTCTTTTTAAATTGGTTCACTCGATTTTAAAAAATATGCTTTCTTTTGGACTTTTTCGGTCTTGTATGCATCGGCGTTTCAAGTCCTTGTTGATCGCGAGGAATTTTTTAAATAAAATTCATTTCAATATAGTTGTTTTTTTAATGTTTGATTCCCAAATGAAAAAAATGTGAAAAGGACAAATTGATTTGTGCATTTGTAAATTTGTGTGAATGCCTACGAGGAGTGTATATCGAATAAAATATCTTTTGGTTCACGCCCATTTGTTGGGTCGATCCCTCTACAATTTTCTTTCCTCTTTTAAGGCCTTGTCGATTCGTTCGATGCGTTTGCGCTGTTAATGTGTGCGACTGTGTATGTATGTGTGTGTCAGTTGTTTGTTTGGTGTAGTTGTTATTAATGTATTATTTTGCCAGTGATGAACAACCAACATGCAAACATACAAACAGACCAACAGACAGATCAGATAGCCAAACCGTATCTGCTTTCGCTTGATTGACGTTTCGTGTTTTACTGACCGTTTGGTTGGTTGGCTGGAAACGTTCTGTTGTTATTATTGTTGTTGTTTTTTGATGAGTTTGGCATCGAGTAGTGATCAATAAATGCACAAAGAAAAATAAGAAGAATAAAGGGTGAATTCGCTTCAAGCTAATTTCTTCCCGATGAAGCAGAAACCCGATGAAGCAGTATATTTTTCAATTTCTTCTCGTTGTTTTATTTGACGTTTTATTCATATTTTTGTGATTTCATTATGATTACTGTTGGTTTGTCCGAATATATCATTGAGTCATAATAAAATTAAAATGCAATCATCATTAATTCAATATCTCAGAATTTATTACAAAAAAATCAAGAGAAGTAGAAAAGAAGATAATAAAATGAAATTGTATAATAATATAAAAATTTATTTAAGTGAATTTTTATGTTAAAAAATGTTCTTTTAGTAAGTATAACTCACTTTAAAATCACAACTAAATTCAAGTAAAATATTTAAATATGGAAAAAAAGCAGATCTGAAATAATTTCAAAAATTTATTAAATATTTTTTATCCAAACCATTTAGATTTGTAATATTTTTCATGCTTGCTGTCTCTTATCAGTCCATTAATATTAATAAATTTCCAAAACCATTAAAAATAATTAATTGAAAATCCAATTAAATACAAAAATTATTATGAAAAAACTGCGATCACGATCGATAATCACGGTAACGATTGACCACCAGGATTTGGTCAATTGATCACGAACACTTTAAAAAAGTTTAAAAAATATCGCTAACAAGCTTATTAGTAATCAAATTAATACAAGACAGTAATGAATGCGTTTGAATTAAATAAAAATGAATTGTAACAACTGTTTTCTGTACGATTAGATTAATTACATTGAAGACGTGAAAGACACGTCGTGTTAATTGCTTTTTAGGGGCCATCAAAAATCAAAGATTAAATAAAGCCTTCAAAAATTCGACATCAAAAATATTCCACACAATGTAAAAGAAGGAATAATGTGCATAATATTAAGGGTGGGTGCGGCTAGCGGTTGGTTTGATTTAGCTAAAGAAAGGAAAACGAAGTCAATAAAAGAGCGCGATGAATATTAAAAAAAAAATAATTTATCTCCCGCAACATTCAAATCAAATCGAAACCAAGCAAAGCAATAAAAATTTATATCGCTGCAAAATCACATAAAAATAATATCAAAAAATTATAAAAATATATACAAAAAATAGGCAAAGAATAGACCATGCAGAAGAACAGACAATAATAAAAATGTAAATCAAGTAAAAGGAACACAATATTGACAAGACTTTAAATAAATGTTTAAAAAATTTTAAAAATTAAATAAACCGTGGTAGAGGATTTAAAATTTTTAAAAATTCTCAAAGAAAAGAAACAAAATAAAAAACCATCACAACACGAAGGAACAAAAATTATAAAAAAATTTTTATGAAAAAAAATTTTATTTTTAGGAAATTTAAGAAAGCAATCGAAAGATAAAAAATTGAAATAAAACATCATATATAATAAAAACATTAATTTATATATAAAAACAACTAAAAATTAAAATATTTTGAAAACGATTAAAGTAATTAATTTTAATATTTTGTTCAAAATTTGCAGAAAAAACTAAGGAAACGCGGATCATAAGTAGTGGAAAATAAAAACAAATTAAAACTTATCTACCGAAACTATTAAATCAAACCAAAACTAACCAGAAACTATAAAATGTCGAGGCTTTAATCATTAAAAAACATTAAAATTATACAAAAACCAGCACTAAAAATAGAAAAATCTAACGATTGATACAAATAAAAATTTATTAAAAAATTAAAGGAATGTGACGTTCAACAAAATTAAATGGAAAATAAATTAATAACGTTAAAAAATTAAAAATAAAATAGTTAATTAAAAAATAAATATACTTTAAAAAAACAATAAAAATATTTCTTGAATTTCGTAAAAAAAATATTTATATTATAAATATTAATAATACAGAAACCCACAAATATTAACAAATTAAAAAAATATTTTGGGAAATTTATTAAGAATACTGTATAATAAGAGAAGAAACTATTAAGTAATAAAACCCATACATATCTGAACAAAATAATTTATTTTTATAATTATTTTATTTGAAGGAACTTTATTCTATGCTTTAAAGTAATTCCTTTTTCTTTACTGCTTCCACTGAAATCTATTTGTAAGAGAAACTCGTCCATTGTATGAATGAAAACTTTTTTCAAGTCAGACAAAGACAGAACCAGATAGAGAAGTGTACACAGCGAGGGAGTGATGGAGAGGAAGGGAAGGGAGATTTGAAAACACAGCCCTTAATCCTTGTGCTTATTAACTGTTTCTCTTTAATCATATCCACACACTGACATATATCGAAATACTGATAAATATATAACGTATACACACAGAAAAAGATATGTCGACATTGTCACATGAGCACGTGTATAATCTTGTCTCTTTCCCTCTCTACCCTGTTACGAATATCGTAACAAACAACTTAAGAATTAACGTTGGCCTGAGTTAATAAATTAACCCTCGCCTTGCTTGCTCTTTTTAAAATTAACCGTACTTTTTTCTGTCATACGCAGAGGGATAAAAAGACAATCCCAATAACAAAAACAATGATAAATATAATGTGCACATTTGGAATGGCAATAATTTTGATTAGAAGAGCAGCCATGTTGAATATGTTATTTCCAAATATTTTTTGTCAATTACGATTCAACTTCTTTCAAAACCGGTTACCATTTGATTAACACTACACTGCCTTTAATAATTATTATAAAAAACCAATTTATAGATAGATTTTCAGCAGGGAAAATATATTCCGATCAGTATGAAAGATATTTTATATCTTTGCTCTATTGATCCCTTTCTCGTCGGCCGGCATCCTTTCGGTTTCCGGTTTTCCAATTCACCCTTTCAATGCATTGGGAAGATCACCTAAAATTAATATCCATCAAGTTTTTTCCATTGCATTTTAAGTAGTTTTTTTCAAAAATTCCTGATGTGATTTTTTTCTGTTAAAATCTTTTGAATTAAATTTTTAGAATTTGGCGCGTTTCTTTTTTGAAATCGCTTGTGAAAGCATGTGAGAAGAATTGTCATTCCTACCGTTTCAATTTTTTGATTGCTGAATTAAAGAAAATAAATTAATGTTCAAAATTGAAATTTCGATACGTTTGTGATTTTGTGTTCACAAGCATACTATATGATAATATTTATATAATGAAAATATATTTAAAATACGATATTATATTATATTGATATAAAGAGTTAAATTTAAAAATGAAGCGTGTTTATATAATTGTTAAGAATAAAACGACAATTTTCTTAGGAGGAAATTTTTCACCAATAAAATGTTGGCCTTTCCAAAGGCTAATCAATGACCAGAAGTACAAATGGAATCCTTTTGAAGGAAATTCGATACTATGTAAATTTTCGCTCTTAGGAAAATTTCTATATTTAAAACTTGTGACACATATTCTACAATTGGTGTAAGTGTATGAGAAAAATTTACAATTTTGGATAAAATCTGTAAAATTTCTACAAACAGTGATGGCTAGAATTGAATTAAAATGGGCTTTATATTTTAAGAGTCGGAAAATTACCCACAAGAGAAATATTTAATTTATTATATAATTCAGTGGAATAAATATAATATACATATATGTGTTAAATGTGTTTGGAAATCGATAATTATACATGATTGGCCTCAACCTTTTCGATTTAGCATACAGGCTTCTTCTTTTTGTTTTTTAGTGAAGGATATAATTTTTCCTTCTCTTTTAAAATCATAAAAGGTCTGGATGGAGTGAAATAAGGGTGGTGTGCGTAAAAATGGTTGTAAAAGATATTGTTATCGTTGTTTTACTCGATGTGATGAGATATATATTTAAAATTATATATGTCTTCTGTGTGTTACTTTTATATCGTACTCTCACTCGTAGTTTGTCTTTTAATTTATTATTATTATTTTACTTTATATCTTTTTAGATCTGTCTGGTACTTTCCAATGAGCCGAAAAAATAATTTCCTTTATACCGCGCGTAAAACTATTTCTTAGACTGCTCAGCACCAAAGTTTATCCAACACAGCAAGGCAAAAGAAACAACAAAAGCAATGGCAAAAAAAATTAACCAGAAAAAAATTTAAAGATAGATTGAATGAGTAGAGGGCACAATTGGCAAAATGAGTGGCAAAATTGAAAGTGAATCTAAATAATTAACAGTTTCCGTGACTAACAGAGAATTAGCCTGTTTCAGTCATTCGCCACTGCGGCGTTAGTCGTTCTGATTCTTTGTATGATTGGACATCATATAGAGTGCCAGATAGACTGTCGAAATGATGAAATGACTGGTTTGGCTGAAGAACTTGGTGGTTGGCTGGCGAACTGCTAGCTTTGTTTGACAGCGAAGGCATTTGACTGCGACGTAACAAAAATAGAGACAATAAGCAACAAAAACAACAGCAACTGCAACAATTTTTTGACCATAAATAATACACACAGCCTTGCTAGTGGATGCATCGCATATCTTCGATATTTTGTAGTTTTTCAAACGAACCAAAGAAATTAATTTTTTTTTGTTTAAAAAAATCTCCTCTTTCTTCTGTTTATAAAACATTTTCCATTTTTTTATTATTAATAGATGGAAAAAGGGAACGGGAAAGTTAAAGGGACACATATAGGCGACACGGATTTTTACGTACAGATGTTGAAGGTACTTTGTGTCGAATGGCAGCAGCAGCTGATTTGCATTTCACTAATATAATCGATTTTCCTTATTTATGTTGTTGCTCTTGATTGTCTGTGCTTTTTTCCAAATTTCATCTTTTTATATATGTCTATGTATCAATATATAATACTTTCATCCGAATCGTTGTTTCGATTTTAAATCCGCCGTCACCATCGTCACCACTACCACTCCTCCGATATTTTTCGAAATTTTGAATATAATAAAAATTTATTTCGGGCTTTTCTTCGTTGTCATATCTGTTTTTGTTGCTTTTGTTGTTGTTGCCATTGTGTTTTCAATGCCACCCTATTGATGATTTGGTCAGATTGTCTTAATGAAGGCTATAGCTTTGATATACCGTATATATATATGAATGATTTACACTGACACACACACACATCCATACACTTGAAAGACTATTTCAATTTTTCGATACATTCGTTATGGGTATATAAATAAATTACTTCTTCACTTTTTCTTCTTCTAAAATTTTGATATTTTATGCAAAAAAAAGAAAAATTAGAAAAATTCTCAAAAAAAATTTTACGCATAAATAATCAGACTAATCTCATGCCCTAAGTCAGTCAAAACCGTGTATTAGGATTCTGCAATATTTATCAAATAGTTCAAAAACAAATCGTCTCAAATTAATTCTCTTAAAAGCTAGTCAATTGATTTAAAACTCTCTACCAAAATCAGGGACGCCAATTAAATACATAAGATCGATCAAAAAAATCCCAGAAAATTTATCATAAGCGAAAGCTTAGGGGTCATTCATTCCCTTTACATTGAATTAATTTAAAACTAATGAAATTCAAATTGCATATATCGATTATGAGTTTAATTAGGTTGGTGGTAAAACGATTTCAGAATATTTTAAAAATCTGACAAATTCACAAGAAATTCATTACGATACCGATCGATTGTAGTCGAATTAACTCAAAATTGTTGAAAGCAAATTTCTAAAAAAGAATTTTCATTTCAAACTTTCATAAAAAATAGATCGAACTGATTAGGCGTCGCAGTGTATTCAAATATTACCAGATACATCGCATATTTTGCAATTTGATTGGCGGGACGGGAAGTGGATTAATTTTGAACATCATTTAAATTTAAAGATATCTAAACCCTATCGATCGATCGATAAATTATAAATTCCAAATTTGTAAGACAAACTAATTTCTTATTTAAAGTTTCTTTAAGAATGATCATTGCATCAAATTATTAACGGATTCGCGAGTTTGAAATTATTGATAGAATTATTAAGTTATTAATCAAAACGTTTAAAGAATTCTTCGATCAGTTTGGAGCCTTTCTACTCAAAATAAGACAAAGTTCAATATATGGTAAAAAAGTTTTAGAGTCTAAGATCTAACAAATATCATACGTATGTTGGTCACAAAATCAACTGGTCACTGATTATTTAATTATTATAATTATTATAATTCGAAAAGAGTTGATCGTATATTCAGAATTTATTGGAAAATATATCAACAAAATTACGCTGAAAGTAATTTAAAAGCTTGTTATATTCAAGGTCGATAAAAGTGATTGGGCATTCGATACATTCACTCATTTTAAGAAATAGGTAAAAGGTAATTTCAATTCAATTAAAAATAAAGCAGACAAATATCTATGTCGATCGCAATAAAATATGGCTCCCAATTTTCATGAAGTCTAAATGAATTAGGTACGAATATATTTAAAAGAGATCAATAAGAAACAAAAATGAAAAACAGTGATCTTGAAAAAATTGTAGTTGTTAATAAAATTTTTATCGTGCCAGCTTTGCAAAGATATTCAGATATATTTCTTCAAGTGCGGTAATAATTTGCTTTCATTGTATTTCGAAATAATGCGACGATGATCATACAATGTGATATGGTCACACAACATTTCCTGATCAATTTTCAATAAAAATAGCATCATTATAGTCGTTGAAGTTGATCATCGAGTGCTAGAAATTATAGAAATTAACGAAGATAACGACAACGACATTAATTGTATGCTAATCATTTTTTATATCATCGCTACTCGATCTCGATCAAAAAATGGTCGTGTTTATTTCATTACAGAATTGTTAAGGCAAAGAAGGAGATAAATAGTAGGAGAAAGGGTTGTGGGAGTATAGAATATATATATATATATATATATATATATATATATATATATATATATATATATATATATATATATATATATATATATATATATATATATATATATATATATATATATATATATATATATATATATATATATATATATATATATATATATATATATATATATATATATATATATATATATATATATATATATATATATATATATATATATATATATATATATATATATATATATATATATATAATATATATATATATATATATATATATATATATATATATATATATATATATATATATATAATATATATATATATATATATATATATATATATATATATATATATATATATATATATATATATATATATATATATATATATATATATATATATATATATATATATATATATATATATATATATATATATATATATATATATATATATATATATATATATATATATATATATATATATATATATATATATATATATATATATATATATATATATATATATATATATATATATATATATATATATATATATATATATATATATATATATATATATATATATATATATATATATATATATATATATATATATATATATATATATATATATATATATATATATATATATATATATATATATATATATATATATATATATATATATATATATATATATATATATATATATATATATATATATATATATATATATATATATATATATATATATATATATATATATATATATATATATATATATATATATATATATATATATAATATATATATATATATATATATATATATATATATATATATATATATATATATATATATATATATATATATATATATATATATATATATATATATATATATATATATATATATATATATATATATATATATATATATATATATATATATATATATATATATATATATATATATATATATATATATATATATATATATATATATATATATATATATATATATATATATATATATATATATATATATATATATATATATATATATATATATATATATATATATATATATATATATATATATATATATATATATATATATATATATATATATATATATATATATATATATATATATATATATATATATATATATATATATATATATATATATATATATATATATATATATATATATATATATATATATATATATATATATATATATATATATATATATATATATATATATATATATATATATATATATATATATATATATATATATATATATATATATATATATATATATATATATATATATATATATATATATATATATATATATATATATATATATATATATATATATATATATATATATATATATATATATATATATATATATATATATATATATATATATATATATATATATATATATATATATATATATATATATATATTATATATATATATATATATATATATATATATATATATATATATATATATATATATATATATATATATATATATATATATATATATATATATATATATATATATATATATATATATATATATATATATATATATATATATATATATATATATATATATATATATATATATATATATATATATATATATATATATATATATATATATATATATATATATATATATATATATATATATATATATATATATATATATATATATATATATATATATATATATATATATATATATATATATATATATATATATATATATATATATAT